>VDFB02000002.1:18067102-18119085 GCA_007258455.2 Sequoia sempervirens | reverse complement strand
GAATGAATCACTTAAAGTTCTCAATGAATCACCAACAAAAGATGAATGGTCATGTTAAACTAGGATGATGAGAACCACAATCAATGACTCTACACAAGGAATCAATGAAGGTGAAGGTACAACAACCATATCTAAAGGAGAAGAAGGAGCGTCTGAAGAAACCTCATCCTCATCTTCTAAAAATTCAAAGTACTCCAAATAATCAAACTCCCAAATAGTATCATAGTCATAAGGTATTTGGGTATGTACAGGATCATCATGGAAAAAACAGGCCCTTAAGTGGCAAAAAATTTAGAAAAATAAGAGTTAGGAAACTTGACGTAAAAATTTGAATAAGTTATCTATATTATTTCAAAAATATGTAAGAATAGAATATGTAGCAAACTGAATGTAGTTTCTTAAATACTAGGTTTTTTTAAATCTATTTTGGTGAAAATTTGAAATTTCAATGCAAAGAGTACTTAAATTTTAGGAAAAATAAGTAGGTGTCTATCTCACCACCCTAACCACAACAAATGATAATATTTTTTTATAATATTTTTAGATATAAGTAGAGGATTCATGTCCCAATGTGATGTATACTTTTTGTAATTTTTCCAAGTAAATAATTAATTATGGATTTTTATTACAACTTTTAACTTGTATGTCTAACCACCTTAACTTGGTCAAAACTTCATGAAATTCATTTTTTTTGAATCCTATAGTATGCAAAGCATAGAATGTGACACATGTTGCAAATTAAAAAAATGTGATACCATTTGAAAGATATAGATATTTTTCACTCAACCTATCAATCAAGACTTTAGTCGTATCCAAATAGAAAAATGAATAATAATTATTTGGTATTAAATTCAAAGTAAAGCATAATTTATATTGGTGGAAAGTTAAATTTTAAAATCCTTTTCGCTTAATCAATTTTGGGTAAAAAAGTCATCAGCCACATACCCTATACATACCCATCATATCGCCACTTTTTGGCCCATCATGATCCTCCACATACCCATCTTGTCTAAAATATGAAGAGGCACAAGACAATATCAAACACGATCATATGGGAATGGTTGAGTATCAGGATATCTATATCTCTCCCAAATTTTAGTTCAAAGAGCATGAGGACACTCAAAATGAATAACATTCAAAATATCATCATCAACATCCATTTCAATAACTCCTAAGACATGATCCCTTTCGTAATTCCAAAAAAAATTCTTACTATCAATACTTGGAAAGGGGAACAAGAACATAAAAATGTGAAAACATATGAAGCCAAGGGATATGTTTTATGATGTCATCTCTCCATTGTTTATAGTCTACCCTTTTCAAGATGATCAATGAAGGATGAAATAAAAACCCCATAATGTATTACACCCTAATTGTGTAATTACTATTTACTATTACTATGTAGGGTAAATATGAATGTAATGTGAATTGTGGAGATGAATAAATTATGCTTGTACTTTGTTATCAATGCATTATGAATGATGTTATCTCATTTGATGTTATGGAAAATAATGCATATATGTGAATGGATGATTATTAAATTAATATTCTAACTTTGGAGATGTATTACGTATACTGGATATTGTTTGAATAGTTGACTGTTGTGGGCATGTGTTAGTGGTTGTAGGTATATGTTCAATTCCTCCAGTCGGAGGGGAAGTATCACTCAAGAGAAGATCTTGGTTAGGTAACCAGTAATGTAAACTATATGAGCTTATACACACACCACAGTAGAATAATTGAGTTGATTCATTATGTGGAAAGTTGGTAAGTCATCCTTAGCTAATGTGTTTGCATAAGAGTGAGTCTTATTCACTATTGCAATGCATTATTGGGTGATGTTTATTTATTTGGGCTTGTGAGTTCTTTCTTGTATTACTACAATTGTATTGATGAGTGGGACATACATGGAGTATGTGTATATATATACACATGCATGCCAATTGGATCTAACAACATGTATATGTATATGTATAGATGTACCACACATAGATGTTTATCAATATAATAGAAATTGTGTATGGCTATATGTGAATTGAATTTGTATATATATATATATACATACGTATACATGTACATAGACATATATATATATATATATATACTTTTATACATATATATATATGTATATATATGTATGTATGTATGTATGTATGTATTCAATTGATATATTGTTATGTGAATACTATCTTGATTATACTTATTTGTATATTGAATGTATACATACATAGTTGGTATATGATATATATATATATATATGAATACATATTAATATATAAATATATACATATACATATATATGTATATATGTTGATATATACATATTTATGGATATGTGGTTATAGGTATATATTAATATATATTCACTTGCTTGGAATCTTTTATCATTAACAATGATAGAGACCAATTATATTACTTATGACTATAGTTTGAGAGGTCAAGTTTTACTCATGCTACCATGCATAAAGGAACACATATACTTCAAAATAGCTCACAACATTAAGTTGATTTGTGGAGGAGACTTAGTCGATGCCTTAGTTGGGAATAACTTTGACTTAATGAACTCATTTACGTCTTGTCATTGGTAAATATTAAACAAAAAATAATGAGCTTGAACAAGTCGATGAATTGGTCAATTTGATAAATGAAAGGAGTTGACTCATATAAAGACTAGGTTGATTTGATCTTTGTGTCACATATTTGACATTGACTAATTCAAATATACAATTAACCCACCAACTGTTGGAAGAGCTATTTTATCTTGGCGCCACCTTATGAATCCTATCTACTGTAGATGTTCTTTGTGAGGGAAATTTGAATTATACTTTATCAACATGTGCTGTTTTGAAATAGTATTTCACTGTTGTCACCAAAAGAGGCTAAACTATAGTATTGTTTGGTTGAGTATGTTCTTCTTTGTGTGCCACCTTATAGCTGAGTAGAGCGAGTTGTGTTGCATGGTGACTACTGTCAACATTCATGCCTAATATTTAGGATGGGTAGTGTCTTTTATGTTGTATAAATAGTAGATCAAACTCACCAATCTGGCATACATCCCATATGCTTTATGGTCAGTATATTATACATTATTCTCTACAATTTACATATGCAATATTCTATGTTATCTAAGAGAGAGTGAGAAATTTGATCATTTGTGAGAGTGTTAGCATTTGAGAGAAGTAAAATATCAATTTGAGTGACGGGGGTTATTGTGGCATAGTTGAAGGAGTCAAAAATAAGTTTGTTGTTGTTGTGGGAGAACCGATTGCAGTCAATCAATTGGATAAGTGAAAATAGGCATGCGGATATTTCTTCTTTAATTTTTTAGTTTTTGAAAGATTTTTTTCCGTGATTTCTTTGAATTTTCTATTATGAGTAATTTCATTTATGGAAAATAGTGATTCTTTGAAATGGAATTAGAAGCTATTATGTTGTTTTTATATTGTTCTTGTATGTACTCCTTAATAGGAGGTTTGTGTTTATCATAAGTATTACATACTGGATATGATTAAACATGAGTGGCATGTGTGTTTTGATGGGGCCCGAAACCCAAAACAAAGGAAGGTAGGTTGTAATTAAGAGGTATCATAAACCATCAATAGCCTCGAAATATAAGCAAGAAAAAAAATGCTACAACAAACAGAAAACCACGGGCCAAAGACCCTACAACATCCTGGTTTTAACTGGGACTAGGAACCCTATAGATACACAAGAAACCCACCTTCATCCACCAGGAATTAGCAAACCAACCGCTCATGGAATACATCACAGAGCTAAAAAAGAAGAAACACAAAGTGATGAAAGAAACCACCAAACCCCTAATAAAAAATATGAGCAAAGCAAACCACTAGCCACAAAGCCACAACACGAACTAGGAGGGCATCACCAAATACAATGAGCCATCCTACAACAAAGCAAGAGAAGCCAAGGAACAAAAAACATCCAAGGATAGCACTAGCAGCACCAACTTCTTAGAAACACTCTGGTAATAGGAAAACAACTCCACAACCACCTCAAAAGGAAGGAGCTCCCATCTATAGGAGAGGATGCTACAAGTAGCAAGACCACCACAACTAGAAATTGCCAACACCCTTTGCCTCCACCTCCATCGGAGCACTGCCCACCTCAATAAGAATAGTTGAGGGAGGTCCACCTCCATATGACCATAGGAGACAACTAACACATTAGTCAAACAAACAACCATAACATCCTTTGGTAACCACTGCACTAGAAACAAGGATCCAACCTCAGAAGGAATGAGAACAACCAACCCCCAAAAGAAATAGGGGAGCCCAAACAGGAAGGAAATTAGGAGACGAGCCAATAGGAAAGACCACTGAGCAACCCCAACACACTAGTCAGAGCTAGAGAAAAGCCAAGACTCCCAAAATCCAACCAGAAGGAAACACCACCACTCCATAGCAAGGGGACAAGAACCCAAAAAAATCCAAGAACAAAAACCCCCACAATAGAGCCACCAAACAAGACTCAAGTAGAACTGAAGGATGACCAATAATTAAGCAAAAGTAGAACAAACCAACAAGAAGAACCACCAAGCCTTCATATTACACCAAATACCAACAAAAATAGGCCCCTTCTACAACCGAACTTCCATAGAAAATTCCACATTCACCAGTTGCTTCAGAGAAAACCCATCCCTTAGCCACCACATAAGGAGCCAAACCAAAAACCAAGGGATGCTGAAGCACCAAAACCCAACACTTTCCAAAATACAAAGGAAAGTCAGGAGGGATGAACATCCTCACACTAAGAGACAACCCACGAACAAGGGGAGTCCCCAACCAAATCCAACAACGGGAGTAGGATCAGAGCCCACCAAAAACTAAGCGCTCCCGACATAAACACATAACATCTCCCTTACTGGAGAACCAGCCACACCAAGCATGCCACATAGGGTCAACAACAATTTTAGCCATGTTGAAAACACCAAATATCTTCATGTTTAGGTAGGTTTAAGCCACCTGTAAGACCTCTACTAGGTGATAGAAAGGGCATAAACCACAAACCCACAGAGCCATTAAAGCAGCTCTGAAAACATTAACTTTCCCACTACAAAAAAGCAAAAGGCATTCCACCCACAAAGAAGGCCAAGGTAAAAACCCTCCACCGCTAAATATCTCCATCCCATGCGCTCAGAGAGGCCAGTGACATAAGCCCAACCAAGGCACACCATTCATTTGTCTCACCTTCTTCCTAAAAACCCTCCTCATTTGTTGAAGATTCAAAAACTCCTTTCTCGCCTGTTCCACTCCACTCCATCTTCTTTGTTGCTACATCATCATGTTTGAGTGGCATATGCATTACTCCTAGCTTGGTTATTGATCTAACTAGGATAGCTAGTGTTTACTTCTAGGATTTTTTATCCATTATGGGAGGGAGCTTATGCATTTACTTGTTAAAGTAGATTTATTCCAAGTATGTAGAAATGGTGATAGGTTATCTCTGGAGTGATAGATTATCCATTGAAGGAAATACTTATGCATAGTTTATGATGGTCTTAATTCAAATCGGCCTTGAGTAGTGTATGTGATAGAATGACCTTCATTCAGAATACCGAATGAGAACACTTTGGCCAAAGTAGTGTGACTACTTCTAGCTCCACTATCAGTTCACCATGATCCAATATTACATGCTAGTTCCAAATTGTTGGTTTACAAGTTCTAGTTATGTAGGACTAAACACTATGCTCAGTTGGTTGTCGTTATCTGGTTACTCTACCAATCTCTTTATCGAAGGGAAGGGCCATCTATTGAATGATAGATGTGCGGGGGACCACATATGAGTCTATGGTTGGCGCAAAAGTGCTTGAGTGATGCTTCTCCTCCATAGCAGGTGACAAAAGACCATGATTTTAAAGGAAGGTTCCTAGACCATCTATAAGCTATTTTTTCTAAAGCTCATTGAGCTATGTATGTAAATGTATGCATTCTTGTATTATTGAAACTTATGAAACTATTGTAATGAAATGGAATCCTTTTGTATTTTGTTATGGCATATTTGTTTGTATCAAGTAACTCCAGTTGAAATGCCAAGTATTTTGTTTGGCTTACCCATTTTTGTTCTTATTGATACTAGTGCAACTAAGAATTTCATTTCACCTAGAGTAGCTAAGAAATTATCTAGGAAGGTTGGATACATGGCAATGTCTTGGGATGCAAAGTATACAAACCAAACAAGAGCAAAGGTGGAACAATGTCTTTTCGAGGCTAGGATAGAGCTACCTAGTTTTTCTACAGAAGTAAACCTATATGTCACACCTCTAGGACCATATGACATTATCTTAGGTATGAATTAGTTGTGGAGACATAGGGCTAAGGTAGATTTCCATGCTAAAATTGTAGAATTCCTAGATGATTTTGGTAATCAAGTAAAATTTCAAGGGATACCTAGAGAGGTCAAGATTCGTTAAATCATGGAAATGCAACTATTAAGAGCTAAGAAGAAAGGGTGTAAAATATTTTCCATAAAGATAGAAGAACTAGAAAAGGATCTTGACAACTTGGAATTCCATAGCTTTTAGGAGTTAGAAGATGGTGAAATAGATGAAACTGGAAAGTTAGATATGGAGAAGTATCCAATATGGAGAATTTTGAACCTATTTCCAAGGTGCCCTATAGGATGAAAACCATTGAGATGATGGAGCTTAAGGAACAATTGGATGAATTGTTGTCTAAAGAGTTGATAAGACCAAGTGTTTTTCCTCGGGGAGTGCTAGTCATTTTTGTTAAAATGAAAGATGGTACTTTGTGTTCGTGCATCAACTATCATATGCTTAATAAATATATGGTAAAGAACAAGTATCTTTTGCCACACATTGACAGTATTTTTGATCAAATGAGGGGAGCTGATGTATTCTCTAATATATATTTAAGATCTGGATATCACTAATTGAGGATTAGGGATGAAGATATCTTTAAAATTGCATTCAGAACGAGATATGGACACTATGAGTTTACTATTTTACCTTTTGGTTTCAAAAATGCACTTGCAACATTTATGAACGTAATGAATAGTGTATTTAGGAACTACCTAAACAGTTTGTATTAGTTTTTCTAGATGAAATCTTGAATTATTCTAGGAATGAGGAGGAACATTGCAGGCATTTAGAGATGATCATACAACATTTAAGAGAACATAAGTTGTATGATAAACTCTCTAAGTGTACATTGTTTCAAAGGAGAGTACATTATCTTGGGCATGTGATCTCAGTGGATGGAATTTTAGTAGATCTAACTAAGATCAAGGCGGTACCTGAGTAGCCAGTACCTAAGAATGTGTCGGAGGTAAGAAGTTTCATGGGTCTAGCAGGGTATTATAGAAATTTTGTTGCAAACTTCTCTAAGATCAGTTTTCCAATTACTTATTTACAAAAGAAAGGGAACAAAATTTGAGTGGATTAAGAAGTTTCAAGAATATTTTGACCTACTCAAAGAGAACACCGACCTTAAAAGTACCAAATCCTAAGGGTAACTTTACTGTTATCATAGATGCATCTAGAGAGGGATTAGGAGGTGTGTTAATGCAAGATGGGTAAGTAATTGCTTATGAATCTAGGAAGTTGAAACCTTATGAGTTGAATTATGCTTTGAATGATTTGGAATTAGCAGTTGTTGATCATGCATTACAAATGTGGAGGCATTACTTGTTAGGAAAACCCTTTGAGATGAAAACTAATCATAATGGGTTAAGTTACCTTTTCACTCAACCTAATCTAAATGCTAGTCAGAGAAGATGGTTAGAGTTAATAGCTGATTATGAATTCAATATTAGTTATATAAAAGGGAAGGAAAATCAGGTTGTCGATGACTTGATTCGAAGATGACATATTTCTTCGATAGTAATGATTCAAACTAACTTTAAGGGGAAAGTTTTGCAAAAGTACAAAGAGGATGAGTACTACTTGCAAGTCAAACAAGCATTTAGTTACAATCCACAAGATTATAGATATGAAGGTTTTCATTTTGAATCTAATGGATTGCTTAGATATAAGGGTAGAATGTATATACCTGATGTAGAGGAGTTAAGAAATTTGGTATGGAAGGAAGTACACAAAGCACCATACTCTAGACACCTTGAAGTGACAAAAATGATGGTAGATGTGAAGCCCCTATATTTTTGGAAGGGAATGAAAGGAGATGCTACTAGATTTGTGGCTAGGTTTCTTGAGTGTCAAAGGGTGAAATCGGAGCATCATGATCCTGTAGTCTTGTTATACTTGCATGATATACTAGAGAGGAAGTGGCAAGTCATAAGTACAGACTTTGTGCAAGGATTGCCTATGTCAATAAATAAGCACAATGCCATTCTTGTGGTTGTAGATAAGCTTACCAAAGTATCACATTTTATACTTGGGAATCTAACTAATGGATCACCTGTCATAGCAAGGAAATTTGTGCAAGAAGTGTTTAGGTTACATGGGATTCCTGGGAAGATAATCTTAGATAGGGATGCACAAGTCACTTCTAGGTATTGGAAAACCTTGTTTTTTGCACTAGGGACTCAACAAAATATTAGCTGAGTGTATCATTTGGAAATAGATGGGAAAAATGAAAGGGTGAATCAAGTATTAGAAGAACTACTTAGAATGTATTGCATGGATCAACAATACAAGTGGGAAGATTACTTACCCTTAGTAGGATTTTCTTACAACAATTCTTATCATTTTGTAATAAAGATGGATCCTTTTGAAGCATTGTATGGACAAAAGTATCAAACTCCTATAAGTTGGGACAAACTTGAGGACAAAGTGACTCTTGGGCCAGAAATGTTAGCAGAAATGGAGGAGCAAGTTAAGATTGTTAAGCAAAAGTTGGTTGAAGCTAATGACTGACGAAAAATCTATGTTGATGCCAAAAGAGTGCCCCAAAATTTTTCCATAGGTGACAAATTATTTTTGAGAGTGATACCTTACAAGAGCTCCATTAAATTTGGAAATTATTCTAAGTTAGGCCTACATTATGTAGGACCTTTTGAGATTTTGAAGGAGGTGAATCCAGTAGCTTATCAAATTGCATTGCCACTAGCTCTTTCCAAAATGCATAATGTCTTTGATGTGTCCTACCTCAAAAAGTATATACCAATTGATAATCATGTGATTGATTGGATTGATTTACAGGAACAGGACCCCAAAGTGGTAACTCTCTAGCCCATCAAGGTGCTCAGAACATGTAAGCATCACTTGTGTAACAGGGAAGTCTTGTAATGCAAATTCCAGTGGGACCAGTATGCAAAAGACTCAACCACTTGGTAGGACTATGTTGAGATTCAAAAAAAGTTTCCTCATGTTCTTGATGCTTTTGAGAATGCTTAAAATAATATGTTGTTTGTTTGTTTTATGTTGCTACATAAAATCATCTGGGATGATGATTCACAAGGGGGAAGTATGTTACACCCCAATTGTGTAATTACTATTTACTATTAAAATGTAGGGTAAATATGAATGTAATGTGAATTCTAGAGATGAATAAATTATGTGCATACTTTGTTATCAATGCATTATGAATGGTGTTATCTCATTTGATGTTATGGAAAATACTACATATATGTGAATGGATGATTATTAAATTGATATTCTAACTTTGGAGATGTATTATGCATACTGCATATTTTGTGAACAACTGACTGTCATGGTCATGTGTTAGTGGTTGTAGGTATATGTTCAATTCCTCCAGGCAGAGGGGAAGTATCACTCAGGATAAGATCTTGGTCGAGTAACTAGCAACGTAAACTATCTGAGCTTATACACACACTATAGTAGAATAATTGAGTTGAGTCATTATGTGGGAAGCTGGTAAGTCATCCGTAGTTGATGTCTTTGCATAAGTAAGAGTCTTGTTTACTATTGAAATACATTATTGGGTGATGTTTATCTATTTGGGTTTGTGATTTCTTTCTTGTATTACTACAATTGTATTGATGAGTGGGACATACATGTAGTATGTGTATATATACACATGCATGTCAATTGGATCTAACATGTATATGTATATGTACAAATGTACCACACATAGATGTTTATCAATATAATAGAAATTGTGTATGACTATGTGTGAATCGAATGTGTATATATATATATGTATAGTATATATATATATCCATATGTACATATGTTTCGATACACGTGGACGATGGAAAATAGACATGCCCATATGAATGTATCAATATATGTATACATATGTATACATATACACAAAGGGATATACTTATATACATATATATATATGTATGTATGTATACAATCGATATATTGTTATGTGAATACTATCTTGATTATACTTATTTGTATATTGAATGTATACATACATAGTTGGTATATGATATATATATATAAATACATATTAATATATAAATATATACATATACATATATGGATATGTGGTTATATGTATATATTAATATATATTTAATATATATTATCACTTGCTTGGAATTGATTATCATTAACAATGATAGAGGATGATTATTTTAACTTAATCAAAGGCTGATTATATTACTTATGGTTGTACTTTGAGAGGCTGAGTTTTACTCACGCTGCAACACATAAAGGAACACATATACTTCAAAATATCTCACAATATTAAGTTGATATGTGGAGGAGACTTAGTCGATGCCTTAGTTGGGAATAACTTTGACTTACTAAACTCATTTACACCTTGTCATTGGTAAATATCAAACAACAAATAATGAGCTTGAACAACGAGTCAACGACTTTGTCAATTTGATAAATGAAAGGAGTCGATTCATATAAAGACTAAGTCGATTTGATATTTATGTCACATATTTGATATTGATTGATTCAAATATATAGTTAACCCACCAACTGTTGGAAGAGCTATTTTATCTTAGCACAACCTTGTGAATCTTATCTACTGTAGATTTTCTTTGTGAGGGAAATTCAAATTATACTTTATCAACTTGTGTTGTTTTGAAATAGTCTTTCATTGCTATCACCAAAAGAGGTCAATCTCTAGTATTGTTTGGCTGAGTATGTTCTTCTTTGTGTGCCACCTTATAGATGAGTACAGTGAGTTGTGTTGCATGGTGACTGTTGTCAACATTCATGCCTAATCTTTAGGATGGGTAGTGTCTTTTCTGTTGTATAAATAGTAGATCAAACTCACCAGTTTGGGACGCATCCCATATGCTTTATGCTCAGTATTTTATACATTCTTCTCTACAATTTATATCTACAATATTTTATGTTATCTGAGAGAGTGAAAGTTGTGATCATTTGTGAGTGTATTAGAATTTGAGAGAAGTACAATATCAAATTGAGTGAGGGGGGTTACTATGGCATAGCTGAAGGAGTCAAGAATAAGCTAGTTGTTGTTGTAGGAGAATTAGTTTACAATCAATCAATTGGATAAGTGAAAATAGGCATGAGGATATTTCTTCTTTAATTGTTTAGTTTTTGAAAGATTTTTTCCGTGATTGCTTTGAATTGTCTATTATGATTAATTGCATTTAGGGAAAATAGTGATGCTTTGAAATGGAATTAGAATCTATTATGTTGTTTTTATGTTGTGCTTTCCTATACTCCATAATAAGAGGTTTGTGTTTATCATAAGTATTGCATACTAGATATGATTAAATATGAGTGGCATATGTGTTACTCTTAGCTTGGCTATTGATTTAACTAGGATAGCTATTGTTTACTCCTAGGATTGTTTATCCATTATGGGAGGGAGCTTGTGCATTTACTTGTTAAAGTAGATTTATTCCAAGTATGTAGAAATGGTGATAGGTTATCTTTGGGGTGATATGTTATCCATCGAAGGAAATACCTATGCATATTTTATGATGGCCTTAAGTCAAATCGGCCTTGAGTAGTGTATGTGATAGAATGACCTTCATTTAGAATACTGAATGAGAACACTTTGGCCAAAGTAGTGTGACTACCTCTAGCTCCATTGTCAATTGACCATGATCCTATATTACATGCTAGTTCTAGATTGTGGGTTTGCAAGTTCTAGTTATGTAGGACACAACACTATGCTTAGTTGGTTGTTGTTATCTGGTTACTCTACCAACCTCTTCATCAAAGGGAAGGGCCATCTATCAAATGATAGATGTGTGGGGGACCACATATGAGTCTATGGTTGGCAGAAAAGTGCCTGAGTTATGCTTCTCCTCCATAGTAGGCAACAAAAGACCAAGATTTGAAAGGAAGGATCTTGGACCATCTATAAGCTATTTGTTTTAAAGCTCATTGAGCTATGTATGTAAATGTATGCATTATTGTATTATTGAAACTTATGAAACTATTTTAATGAAATTGAATCCTTTTTGTATTTTGTTATGGCATCTTTGTTTGTATATTCTCAATAAGAAAAGATTTTTTTTTGCAATGGATTGTTAAATAGTTTATTTATTCACATAGTGACAACTTAGGAAATTTTTACTTTAGTTAAGGGTTGGCATGTTATATAATGAACTATGAGAAATCTCCAAAATTACAAAGACATTAACCTTCTCCAATAGTTAGAAATTCTCAAAAAATGTATACTATAAATGAAGCCTTCCCAAAAAGACATAACCTCTCTAGGAGTTAGGATGTCCAAGTAATCAACTAGAATGAAAATATGCCAAAATTTAAATAAATGATACCTAGGGATGAATCTGGAAAAAAGTGCATGTGCCCAATAATAGAGCTCTTAAATACCTTTCAAATAATAGAGCTCAAAGGTCCAAACAAAAAAAAATGACTTCAAACAAAAAATAAAATGTACCTACAAAAAATTCTAGCAAAATGACAAACACCATTATGAAGTATGTGGAACCAACTTTTCGTAGATATCTCGTTTACAAAAAGTTGACTCTTGGTTTGCAAGATATGTTCCATGAGAAGAAGCCCAATTTGGGATTTATGGGGAAAAATATTAGCCCTTGGGGTAGTGATTAATCACCAATAAGACCACAAGTCTTATTGAAGCAAAATAAAAAAAGGCATCGCTCGCATGGGCGTTGGTGCTAGTGGTGCAGGCCAGTGGCGGCTTAACACAATAAAAAGGGGATTACCCCATGACTTTAGCCCTCAAATGATGGGCTTGGATCAACCATGAACTAGCCACTAAAAACAAACCACCTAAAACAAATAAACATAGGTTTTTAATAATTTTAAAACATTTTTTAATAAAAAACCTATGACAAAATTAATGCTTTTGTATTGTGATAATTTGACCAATATGACTAGGTACTCTGTAGACTTGTACAAAATGATGTCAACCTAAGGAATATGTTGCCAAATATTCTACTAGCATATGACTCTAACAACTGTGTAGATGTCATATGGACTGTATGGTATGAACGTCGTATGACTGTACAAACAATTTTGGTGATGGTACAACAAAAAACCTCTAAGGGCCTAAGGAAAAATTCTTTGATTTTGATGATTTGACATGTGATCTTAGGGTTTTTGGACCTTTTGAAAATAATGGCAAGGTCTATTTTTTCCTAAAGTGCTCCAAAAAATTAGCTACCTCTTCATCTAGCAACCACCTCCCAACTTCAAACCCTTGTAGATCTAGCAAAATATGTCAGATTTTGACCAAATAAAAGCTAATATTAACTTTCTTAAATACCCTAGACTCAATCTAGAGCTCAAATTACCTCCAACAACACCAAAATTAACTTGCAATAGAATCCCACAAAGAAGAAACCCAAAAAATGAGTGTTTTTACAAGATTTTCTACTTCCCAAGATCACCATATGGTACAGGGGAAGAACATACTCAACCTTACTAAAATCCATGAAGATATCTCATTGGTAATAGATTTACCCTAAAATTTGAGAAGGATTTTGCATGGTCATGGCTGTGATACCATGTTGGAGCTAAAGATTAGCTTTATACCTAAGACCACCTATAAAAACAATAAAATCCTTCCACAAGAGAGTATGCAAGAAATGAGCTTGCTTGATATTAATATATATCAAATATGATGATGAGGTATATTAAAGAAGAGTACATTAGCCTTGCTTATATAGACAAGGTGTAATGAAGTACCAATGCAAAACATTAAATGACTTATGCCATTATTAAATGACCTAGGACACTAGCATTAAATAAAAACTCAAAAGATAAAATATTATCTAGATAACTAAAGCTTCTAGAAATATCCCTGGGACCTCAGTGGACTTAACATGTTAAAAAGAGCCACTAATTAACTAGTTAGGAAAATTACCTATTTACACCAATACTTAGGACATTGGTCCTTCATTCATTTTTTGGAAAGTTTGGTTGGAGCATAATTGATGTATTTTTCAGGAATGTCATAATAGAGTTGTAGAGACATAAAATTGACCTAGGCCTGCAAACTTTATATTTCTTCTCAAACATAATTAAAATATTTAAGTATGTCCTATGGTCCAAATTCAACTATTAATTAAATAATTCTCAATTATTTAATTAATTCATATCTTTTATTCCACCTGAATATTTAAATAAATAGATTATATTTATTTTATATAAATATGTTGCTAATTTCCTATGTCCCTCTATAATTAAATAATTTCCTAAATTTATTTAATTATTATTTGTCCACTATTTCTTCCTGATTATTTAAATAAATAAACTTTATTTATTTATTTAAATACATCATTAATTTCTTAAATCTTCCTATAATTAAATAAATTCCTTTGATTTATTTAATTATTATCCACCATGGATTTTTCTAATTTTAAATAAAGTCATTTATTTGAAATTCCCCTTTTTCTATTTTCCCACCAAGTAAATAATTTAAAATCATTATTTATTGTCACATGACCCCACCACTTTTGAATTAAATTAATTTTTAATTCAAAAGGTCAACTCAACCTTTAAAATTAAATAATTTTAAATTATTATTTGATTTTCTAGCTGTTTCTTTTTCCATGCCCAATATCTTCTTGTCACATGCATTCTTTTCCATTGATTTGATTTTTCTAAAATCAAATCACAACCCTTCATTTCAAATTTTACCCTAATGTTTCCCTAACCCTAATTGATGGTTGTCACATTTAATTTTATCCTTTGATCTTAGGGCATCTCTCAACTAACAATCTTGGCCATTCATCCAAAATTGACTTTTCTATAAAAAGGTAATGTCAACCTCATTTTGTCACTTCATGCTTCCATACTTTAGGCTTTAGATTTTTGGTTTGGTTGCAATTCTGATTACATTGCAACAATAGTGCAATCCTTCAATATTTGCTTCGGGCTTAGTCATAGGTCAATAGTTGCTCACAAAATCTAAGGGAAAACACCATTTTGCAGCAAATGGAGAAGGGAAATGAAGGTCAATCATGGAGGGCATGAAGGTTGTTTGGTGAAGCTTTTCCTTTGTTTATGCATTTCTACTCAATTGTACTTCATTGTTTAGCTAGGCTTTTGTTTATGCATTTGATTTTATGCTAACCTAGTTTTTTTGCCTTAGTTACATTTGTGAACCTGACGCCAAAAACACATTTTTGTAAATTTTCGTATAGTTTTTCATCATTTTTTGAAGGTACAAGTATGGAATTCCATAAAAAAAAATTTTGAGCCGCATTTGGTGCATTGCGATGCATTTTCATTCGAGAATGATACATCCACAATATCAAGCCACATTTGATAGCCTAAATGACGTATCAACCTATTGCAATGCATCTGCTAGCTAAAACGATGCATCTGTTGTTGCAACACATCTGACAAGCAGAGTGACACATTTTCTTGTGGAAGGTTTTCTTTTAGTTTTTGACAATATTTTCTAGATTTCTCTTTTCAGTTTCATTAGGTTAGTGTTTTTTGGGTTACTAATCTATTGTTGGCAACATGTGGCAAGCTATAAGGAGACACTAACCATTGTTTGTTGATGATTTTATAAATATTTTTCAATCCAAAAGCAAACAAACAAATAATCACAACTACAACTTGCATTATAACTCATCAAGGCTAAAATTTACTTGCATTCTCATAGCATTGGCTTAAAAAAAACCTTTGCTTGTCCCATAATAAGGTTGGGTTAAAATGAATGAGTGTTTGAAGTGTCTTGTGGTCTAGTGATAGCTCCTTGGTGTGTATGTAATTCTCTTGCACCTTGTTGCGATCCTAAGAAACAAAAACGCTTAGGGGTTGTTACTTTTCCACCCACATATTTCGATTTGGGCTTTTAAAATAAACAATCTTGTGAGTGTGGAATGAAAAATTTGTGTATGCACTCTCCTCATGCCTTAGTGCGATATTGGATGACCAAAAACAAAGTTTTCATTTCATTTTTGTGTACCTTTTAGAGCGCCTACCTTGGTGGGGAAAAGTACTCACCCCAAGGGAACGCCACAACCAGTGACGAGCTAAAGCCAAGCTACTCCCGACTTGTATACAAATTTGAATGTTGTAGGAAGTCTCAACATTACAAGTGTGGATGCATCACATAGACAAGTGATTCCCTCAGTACCCATGTGGTGCGTGAAACCCTGTAGAGCATAACCTCTGCAAGATGGGAGTCCTCCTTATTAGAGCTAATCTTGCCTCACATGTGGCCACCTGAATGGGTGCCCTAACTAGAAACCACTTGTGTAGTAGCCAAAATCCTTTTCTATTTGTTGGTGCAATAATGGTCATTGCTAAGTTGTCCCACATTTTTGCAGTTCTTAGTAGAGATGAAGAGTTTTTCATGGGAGATTCATGAGAACTCGAAGCTTGGCTAACCCAAGAAGTGAGTATTGTGTAAGGTGGAGCCAGTGTGGCTAAGCTTCTAAGTCATCCACTAAGAATAAGCATGGCTGGAGAAATCCAAGTGGAAATCCAGTGAATATAGTCCTTGCCATGCCTAAGATTTCTACTTGTCTTCAATGTACTTGTTGTCAACAATTCAAAACCAAGTGTTTTATGAATCAATGAACACATAAACATCCTTCAAAAATTTGGAAAACCACAGTCAAACTAAAACAACTTCAAAAATCACAAAAAATTGCAAGAAAACTAGACTATCCAAATTGCAACGCATTCGAGACCTTGTACAATGCATCTAATTGTGCTAAAACACATTTTCTACATAGAATAATGCAATTGACCTATTGAACTGCATCTATTGTCTTAAACAACACATTTGATAACATTGCAATGCATTTGAGACTCTGAAATGCATTTGCTACCTGAAACAATGCATTTTCCTATCATTTAGGAAAACCATTGTCACCATCCAAATCTGAGACCAAACACTTTCAATATATTTCTAAACATCTTTCCTTAGTGGTATTTGTCCAAAAACTAGAAGAAAATTTGATCAAACTGCCCATGTTTGTATCTTTTAGTTTGTATTTAGTTTTTTGCCATAGGTCTACCATTGTAAATTCTAGTTGCATCCTAGGATCCACCATCATTTTTCAGCATAGACAAAATTTAGAACCTCATTTTGTAGACTTCAGAATAGGAAAACTCTTCATACTTTGTGAAACTTTTTCCTTCAAAAGTAGATTGTCATTGGACTAAATCAAAATCATTCCTTTAGTCTTTCTCCTTTTATGTGAGATATTTCCAACTCATAAGTCTAGTTTGGAAACCTCACCTTTCCACTTTGTCATTTCACTTAGTCCTACAAATAGTCCTTTGGTAATCAAAATTGAGAAATTGACCAAACTTTAGATGGTTAGTAAACCTTTCCTAAAAGTCTACCAAAATTGATTGAACCTTAAATTTTCCTTATACCTTACATTTTCATACCCCAAAACACTTTAGTCTTCCACCATTCATTTTAGTCCTCATTATCACTTTTCATTTGATTGCACCCCTTATTCCAAAAATCTAAAAAACATAGTGTCATACAATTTTCATACATAGACTTGGTTGTCATTCACTTCATCCCCCCTTTATTTGAGCAAATCTTATATGGTTGAGACTAGACTGCAAAGAAAGAGAAGAGAAATGGACCCCTTTGGACAAGGAAACAACCCTTACAACTTAACTAATGACATGAACTTAAACATAGACATGGGGACACCTTTCATCAATCCCTTTAGCGACATGAGCATTGCATCTTTCTCATGCAACCCCTTTGAATAATTTATGCATAGAGATGAAAATGAACAAGTGTTCATGGAAGATCTTGAAGTTGCTGCCCAAAACCCTGAAGTGGCTTCCTTTGTAGAAGAACTACTATTACAATATTTAGAGTGATATTTAGCCATGCTTCTACACCAAGGGGATAAATTTCCATGAGGATTCAATATTAATACCTTGAGAGAATCATCTCCAAACCATGGTACACAGACTAGCTAACCTCTTTCAACACCACAACATAATACCTCCATTGGTTCCACAACACAAAATGCCATAAACACCATCAATGCTAATTCCATTAGCACCACCACTCAAAACACAACCAAGACGGTTAATAAAACATCTATTGTGGGAACATCAACCATAACGCATGCCATATCACAACCAATCCCACAAATATCAACAATTATGTCACAAACTATTGGAGCTACATTTGGGTCCTCATCCAATACAATGGGGACAAATTCATCAAACCTTTTATGTGGCTCTTTATCTAATTCTATGGGAACGACATCATCAAATCTTTTACTAGGGTCCTCATCTAATACTATGGGAACAAACTCATTAAACACCTTTGAGAGAAACAATAGACAAATTACTATTCAAGGACCACAACCCAATGTCGATATCTCATCACAAGTCAATACCAACACTAATATCCCCCAAAGGAAAAACACAAATATCCCACATGGCCACATTTACCAATTTGGACAAGGAAACCAAGTATCACAACACATGACTCCATTTGGTCATCAAAACATTCAAGGGTAGCAAATTCTGCAAATACAAACTAAAATTGTTGGAACACAGATTCCCACATACGCATCCCACATTCATACACAACAACACATTCCCACTCAAAACACCCAATACCAACAAATTCCAAATGTGCCATACGTTCCACAACAATATAAAAACATATCATCACAACAAATGGGAACTCATGGGATACCCATTACTAGTATGTGTGATGCCACAAACAATCCTATAATAGATGCACTCACGACTCAACTTGTTGCCTTGCAAAAACAAGTGGAGAACATGCAATTGTCCAACAAGAAGACACACACATCCTATGACTTATGTCCATACCAATTTGACACAAGTATACACATGCCACCATTCCCTCGAGGATATGTGGTACCCAACTTCTTCAAATACAAAAGAAAGACTAATCCTCTTGAGCATATCAAAGAATTTATGACCAATTGCATGGACGTCACATGCAAACATACCTATCTGATGAGACTCTTCCATAGAAGTCTCGCGGGTTCTGCACTTGATTGGTTTTCTCTCTTACCCAAAGGGATAAAGTCATGGGATGAACTTGCTAATAAATTTGTAGAAAATTATGCCTACAACATCGACACAAACATTACCATTGCCACTTTATGTAAGACTACTCAAGAAGACACTAGTGAGACCTTCATTCCGTTGTTCCAAAGATGGTGAGGTTTAGCAAGTTGATGTCTTGTTAAGATACCAGAAAAGGAAAAAGTAAACATGTTTGTTCAAAACCTTGTTGGCCCATTGAGATACAACTTGAAAGTTCATTATTGCACCACTTTCATAGACCTTGTCGAAAAAGGAGTTCAACTTGAAAAATCTCTTATTGCTAAAGGAGAACTCAAATATGCCAACAAGAACACAAACCCAAACCCACCTAATGACAAAAAAAATATTGGGTCAAGAAAAAACATATCACTAATGATGGCATTGTTGACGCTAAAGCAGTAAACGTGACATGTCATGCAATCACATTGAGAGGAACTCAACCGCAAAATGCTCCTTTGACAACACCAACACCTACTGCAAATTCCATCCAAAATAATCAAGACCGAGGGAAACCACGTCAAACCCGACAATTTCCAAAAAGATGCACATACAACCCCTTGGGAAAACCAATTGAAGTTGTCCTCAAGAAGCTCATCCAAAACAACGTCATCACATTGCAAGACCCTAAAGCATATGACCCAGGGTAGTTCAAGCCATCATAGTGGGATGATAATGCATTTTTTGATTATCATCAAATAAAAGGGCATAAAACTTCTTCCTATAGATAGTTAAGAAATCTCATACAAGATCTTATTGAAATTTGTACCATTGAAATAGATGGTCAACAATTTTCTTCAAACTCAGACCATACGATTCATAAAAATCCACTACAGGATCATGGTTTAGGTAACCCCTCTACATCAGGTCCAAAGAATAATAATAGAGCCAATTACACTCGCACTGCTTTTGACTATTCTGATGGACCTATAATTAATCACCTCTGAGTTGCTGATGAACATGTTAATAACGTCACCATTAAGAAGACTCTGAAGTGTAATGTCACCACCCATCGAGGTAAGGTCACAATAGTTGGTCCTCCTACTAGATAGCCAAAAATCACAATACCCGGTTCTTCTGCCAAACAATCACAACCCAAAGGACAATTCAATCTTATCGACCAACTGGGTAAAACACCCGCACAAATCTCCATAATTGAGCTACTATGCATCGTTCCAGCACAAAAATCCATTTTTGATAAGGTCTCACAAGAGTCTTCCATACCTACCGACATTAATTTCAACCACTTCAAAGCCATGGTTGGATACTTGACTACTCCCCATCATATCACCTTCTCGAACCAAGATTACTCCTCACCTAAGCCATCTCACAGCGATGCATTGCATATTGAATTTTTCATCCATAAACACAAGGTTAGATGAGTCTTAGTAGATGGAAAAGTAGGATTGAATATATGCTCTCTAAAATTGATCAAAGCACTAGGCTTCTCTAATGTGTGTGGATTCCACCAAAAGAATTGTCATAAATGCATATGATGATGAGGAACGCTCTTCTAGGGGCATTATCACACTTCCTATTCATGTGGGGCCAGTAATTGTCGATACCACATGTCAGGTCTTGGATTTTTAGCTACCTTATAACATCCTACTTGGTTGGCCTTGGATCCATTCCTTAAAGGCTGTACTATCCACCTACCATCAATTTTTGAAGTTTCCTTTCAATGGCACCACAATTACCATACCCAGAGATCCTGATCACTTCTAGTATTGCAACAATTTGAGAGATATTTTTGAACACCAAGTGTTGATTAATCACGAAGCTTTGACATCCACCTCTTCCAAATATATCAATCTGTTCACACTCACCAATCCATCCACATCCACTCCTTCAACCTCCACCATACCATCTCCTGCCAACATCCCAAATGTCAACCCTAATATCAAGATCTAGGACAAAGGTTGCGGTGAGTACAAGTTGAACACTGCCTATTGTATCACTAAGATACCCAAGTCTCCAAAAGCTTATGGTAGGCCTTGTTTCAAACTAGACCCCAAGGATATCTTTAAGGTTCCTCCTACAATGACTTTCACAAAATGGGAAGAACTAAATAAAGAGGATATCAAAGATATCTCGACTTGGATTTACAAAGACCAAGAAGACCCATCCTCGTTACCAATAAAAAAATATGGAAAAGGCTATGAAATGATGAAGATGAAAGGTTATGATGGAATTAGTGGCCTTGGTATATACAAGACTAGAAGAAGGGAACCTATAATTCCTTTTGGAAGACCAAAGTATCTGGGGTTAGGGTTTGAGCTAATCGAAACTAATGGTCCACGTACCCATGTACTTTCGGGTGAGGGTGAGAATGCTTCTGAATGTGTCGAGACAATCAAATATTCCCTTACTGAGACTGACTCACATGAGTGGTAATTTGGTTCTCAAAGATCCCTGAGTGACTATGACATTGCTAAAATGTTTCTAGAACCTGGTGAGCCTTCGTTTGATGAAAGATTCAAACAAATGTTTAAGATTGGCCCACCATAGAATCTTTCTAATGACAATCCTAAAATCCCAAAGAAAAGGGAAGAATGGATCAAAGTCTTTTGGCCTCATGATGATGAAAAACCTACACCATCACTTGACCCTATTGACCATCATTCTGACTCGTTTGTCTTGCCACCTAACACTATTGACTGTGATTCCAATCCATTTATCCCCTATTTTTCTGATGAGTCCAATTTTCTTGAATCTAATGAAGATGATGATTGGATGGAATCCAACTGGGACTTTGAGGAAAATTTTGTCTTTACCATTTCATCCTTAGTTTGCATGCTTTCAACATTATCGCCACGTTTTACCAACACTGATGATGGTATCTCCCTTATATATCCACAACTCATTGATCGGGATCAACAAGGCCAACCCACTATGGACATTTTTCAAAATGATGAAGCTATTGCAAAATTCATGGGACTCTGTGAAGGAATACTAATTAGGGACCATAAAGCTAGATTAACTATAGATCTTGATTCTGTAGCATACTTTGAGGAGACTGTGCAATCCTCCAATCATCAAAATAGCAAAAATAAAACAAGAAAATACACATCTTTAGGTGAAAACCGCAAGGCACCTTCTGACGATACAAAAGTAAAAAGAAAGGACATATCTGAGGGTGAAAACCTCTCTGAGGTGCCCAAGGATGGAGGATTGGACTTTCTTCCTATTATGCATGAGAAATCAGCAATGCTCATTGAAGACAACATGAAAGTTAATATAGCCACACTAGAGGATCCCAAAATGGTTCTCTTTGCAGCCTCTTTGACAGAAGAAGAAAAGCTTGAATTTCAAAAATTCTTCTCGAAATGTAAGATCAGCTTAGCTTGGTCCTATGCCGATATGCCTGGATTTGATCCAACATTAGTTTTGCACCATTTTCCCTTGCTTCCAAATGCCAAACTGGTCAAGAAAAAGCTACGAAAGATGCACCTGCAAATTTCCTTGTTATTCAAAGTTGAGCTCAAAAAGTTATTGGATGCAGAATTCATAAGATCAATAGACTATGTCGACTGAATTTCAAACCTCATACTTGTCACTAAGCCAAATTGTCAAATACGCATCTGTATAGACTTTTGCAATCTGAAAAAAGGAATGTTTGAAGGATGATTTTACACTTCCAAACAAAGACATCATTGTGGATCTTATAGCAAGATACAAGAATCTATCCCTCATGGATGGTTTCTCGGGATACAACCAGATTCACATCACCCCAGAAGATCAACACAAAACAAGATTTACTTGTCCCTAGGGTACATACTGCTGGAATGTCATGCCTTTTGGCCTGAAGAACATAGGTGCTACATATTCACAAGCCATGACAACAATATTTGATGATCTCATGCAAAAGCTAATGGAAGACTACATGGATTACCTCTTGGAAAATCCTTTGACACACAATGATCATCTAAAAGTGTTGGATAAAATATTTAAAAGGATGGAAGAGTACAAGGTCTGTTTGAACCCTAAGAAGTGTTTCTTTAGTGTGACTTCAGGAAAAATTTTGGGATACAAAGTATCTCACCAAGGTATTGAAGTTGACCCCACTTTAGTGAAAGAAAACTTGGACATTCCTCCACCGAAAGGAGTCAGTGAGCTCAGAACATTGCAAGGTAGATTACAGTCCATCTGATGCTTCATTGCACAGTTAGCTAAAAAATGCCAACCATTCCAATATCTATTGTGCAAAGGCATCCCCTTTGTGTGGACCGACAAGTGTCAAGTGGCCTTCCAACAGATCAAAGATTATCTATTGAGACCACCCATCCTAATGCCTCCCATTGATGGAAAACCTCTGATTCTATACATTTCTACAACCAATTCAACACCAGGGGCATAGCACAAAATGAGCATAATGAGAAAGAAAGAGCCATATATTACATCATTCGCACCTTGGTCAGATATGAACTCAACTACATGCCTATTGAACATTCTTGTCTCATAGTTGTCTCTGCCCCTCAAAGGTTGAGACATTACATGTTGAACCATAAGACATGACTAGTGGCAAAGATTGAATCATTGAAGTATCTCCTCAGTTAGGCAGCGTTAACAGGTCGATTGGAAAAATGGATTATAATACTAAGTGAATATGACATAGTATGTAGAGCGAAAAGCTATAAAAGGACAAGTAATAGTGGATCAACTTGTTGATGCACCCATACAAGGTGATCATCCTTTGGTAGCTAACTTCCTTGATGAATTCATCTTTCATGTAGACTCTAAATCGCCTTGGAAGCTCTATTTTGATAGGTCCTATACAGGTCATGGCTCGAGAGTAGGTATATTGTTCATCACACCACAAGGGGATTCTATTTATAAGTCATTTTGAATCACCTTCCCCTGCACTAACAATGTTGTTGAATATTAGGCATTCGTCACAGGAATCTAAATGGCTATCAAATGGAAAATCAAAACACTCCTAGTCTTTGGAGATTCTTAGTTGGTTATCAACTAGGTCAATGATGAATATGACACCAAGGATGAAAATTTGATGCCCTACAAATGCATGGTTGATAGCTTTCTGTCATATTTTCACATGATCACTTTTGAGCAAGTTCTCAAAGCACAGAACAAGGAAGCAGACACAATGGCCACAATTGGATCTCTCCTAGAAATCCCTAGCAATGTGTCACAATTTGAGTTCTTAGTGGAATAATTGTTGGTTCCTACTTATGATATTCTTGAGTCAAAAATGGTTTGTGAGCTTGTTGTTTTGAATTCACCTTGGTATCAAGACATATATGATTACCTCCAATCCTAGACACTCCTGCCGAACCTTTCCAATGACCAATGTAAATCCTTTATCTACAAAGCCGCCTATTATACCATCTTCAGTGATACCCTATACAAATACAACTTTGACAATACCCTTCTTTGATGTCTTGACACTGAAAAAGCATAAATAGTGAGGTACATGAGGGTATATGGAGATCTCATTCAAGTGGCCCAACATTAGCTAAGAAAGTTATGAGATGGGTATTATTGGCCCACAATGGAAAAGGATGCCCTTTAGTTTGTAAGAAAATGTCGTCAACGTCAATTGCACAATGATTTGATTCATGAGCCCGCATAAGAACTTTGACCAATCACTTCTCCTTGGCCCTTCGCACAATGGGGACTCGACCTCATGGGAAAAATCCATCCCACCTCATCCAATGACCATAAATTCATTATCACCACCACCAAATATTTCACCAAATGGATAGAGGCCATTCCCCTCACCTATATAACTGGCAAGCAGATTTCCAAATTCATCCTTAACTACATCATCTACCGGTATAGTGTTCCATAATCTATCATCACAGATAATGGTTATCCTTTCAAAAATAAAAAATTTTGTGAGCTTTGTGAACACTTCCATATTCAACATCATTTCTCCATGCCCTATTATGTGCAAGTTAATGGTCAAGTCGAGGCATCCAATAAGACAATTATCAAGATTCTTAAGAAGATCGTCAATGACGCTAGTCGTGGCTGACACCTACAACTTAATCCTGCTCTATGGGCTTACCACACCAACATCTGCATGCCTACAAGAGCCACCCCATTCACCTTGGTCTTTGGAGATGAAGCTATCCTACCCATTAAGGTCAAAATCACCTCCCTCAAAGTCTCTATGAAGGGTTGATTGATGATGAAGAGTATTGGCAATCATGATTGCATGAGCTGGAATTGATAGAACACATAAAAAATGCCTTGAATCACTTACAGGCATATCAAAATTTCCTTTACCGCAGTTATAAGAAGAGAGTTATGGTCCAAAAGTTGACATTGACAACTTGGTCTTAATGAAAAATCCAAAGAATTAGGACCTGACTATGAGAAGCCCAACAAGTTCAAGCCTAATTGGTTGGGCCCTTACATCATCACTGTTGTATTTGTTTTTGGCACTTACTAGTTGGCTACTCCAGACAAGGAAAATTTGACAAAACTTATCAACAATTTGCATCTCCACAAGTTCTACACATAGCATTAGAGAGCTTGGCTGAAAACTAGAAAAATACAAAAAAATCAAAAATAAAAAAAAATCATCACCCTGATGAAAACCTAGAAAACAAGTGTCTTGGTGACACCAAAAATCAAAAAATATCAAAAATAGTAAAGAGAAATAATTCGTCCAATAGTGAAAACCACTTCAGTGGTTCTTTGGATAGGTACCATGGTGAAAACCTAGCAAACAGGCACCATGCGTAGAAGGGCTTTGCTTCACCATCTACTATCACTCCATCTACCTTTTTCCATAATAAATACCCAATCATTTGACACCCTCACAACTTCCGTCAGATTTCTTTCCATGGCTAACAATGGTTGACATCAGGTTTTGCATATCATCCACCTGTCATCCTAGGTACATCCTTTTCCATCTCATTCATCTTGGCTAAGTCCTAGACCTGACTAGGGGCAACACCCTTATCATCTGACTATAGTGGGTATCACACATGGTCTCGTCAATTGAAACTGTTCTGAAAAATCCATAAAAATTGCAAAATGTCTTGAAAAGAATCCATAAAAATCATAAAATGTCCTGAAAAAAGTCATAAAAATCAGAAAAATGTCTTGAAAAAAGTCATAAAAATCATAAATGTCCTAAATAAAGTCATAAAAATTGTAAAATGTCCTAAAAAAAGTCATAAAAATTAGAAAAATGTCCTGAAAAAGTCATAAAAATCATAAAATGTCCTGAAAAAAGTCATAAAAATCATAAAATGTCCTAAAAAAGCCATAAAAATAAGAAAATTTCCTAAGAAAAATGCATAAAAAAATAGAAAATGTCCTAAAAAAAGACATAAAAATCATAAAATGTCCTCAAAAAATCCAAAAAAATCCAAAACTTTTAAAAAACACAAAAAAATCCAAATAACACTCAAAAATCCCAAAAATGGAGTCAAAATTCATCATGTCAGTCAAGTTAGTCTTTGTCATTATTGAACTACATTGTCTCTGTGCACTTAATATGTAGGCAAGGCTCATCTTTGAGCCCCCGAGACATTAGGTCTGTTCTTTCAGGTTTGTTAAAATAAAATCATGACTCAATCTTTGATCTATAAGACAAAGTCATTGGTCATGTCAAACTACGAGGTCTTTGAGTGTATGACATAGGCAAGGCCATCAATTGATAAGCCCCCGAGGCAGCACTAGGTTAGTCCATTAGGGTTCATGGCATTCACTATCACACATGTCAGATATCTTCAAATCAAACAAATTATTTTTCATCCTAAATCAAGCAATTCTTGAACAAACTTTGACAATCATTTAATTGACATTTCGGTTAAATTTGACATGTCAATGTTGATATACGATCAATTCGGTCATCTAGTCAATAATTTAGTCAAACTATCATAACAAGTCAACCTATCAACTCTTGGTTATTCTTCGGATACGTCTGCCCAAAGAACAACCCGTGTCATTTATTTATGCTTTAGGATATGTCTTTCCTAAGAATAGACACTGTCATTTAGCATTTTGAGGGATTCTCATGACATTTGAGGATCGATCCCCTCATCATTGAGAATTTTCAAGATGTGTCCTTCCTAAATTTACATTACCTGGAATCTCTCACACATAAACATAGACTTCATCAACCTTGGCACTTTGACATAAAAACACTTGACATATGAACATACTTGGCAAACACTATCTTTAATTTTGGAACTTGTCATTTTATTTTTCATCATGCTACTAGTTCCTCGAGGATGTCCTGGCATCAATATTTAGAGGAGCAATGATGTATCATGATGATTGTCTTGTCTTTTTCCAAACTATCATGCTACTGTTCCTCGAGGATTTCCTGCATAGGATTTAGAGGATCAACCGTGTTTCATGTCTCATCTTTCTTGTTTGCAGTTGGTTGTGACAAAATTACTAGGGCAACTAAGTTCCTTGCATGAGTCATCATCATCCTTTCCTATGACTGCTTGTTCTATGTGATGGTATGACCATGCACACCATTGATTTATGTCATATCATGGTATTTTTTGGCAATTACAATAACCAGCCAAATGATGATTAACGCAACACCTATTATTAATTTGGTAGTATATTGAAGGATTCTTTCTCTGTACTAACATCTATCTCCTTTGGTCTGGTCATCTTCCTTCTTCTGTCTCTTGATGATATCTTGTGACATACAAAAATAATTGCATACATGCTCATATATAGACATTGCATTAGTAAATTACACATTTACATACATCCATTCACATAGTTTCCTTTACATCATTCGCATTCATCCATTTGCATTAACATAACATATAAGTGCATTAAACATTTTTCATATATCATCCATATCATTCATGCATATAGATTTAGGATTATTACATGAAGCATTGCATATCGTATAATCCATACATACACAATCATACATTAACACATACATAATCATAAGTATGGCATCCATTAGTGTCAAAAACATTAAGCATATATAGAACATCATCATCATCATAAAATAACCATCATACATAAAGTAGTATCATCATTGCATCTCATCATAAATAACCATCATAAGTGCCTACATCCCATAAAATAAAATGCATCATCATAGGAATCATCACATAAATCACAGCAAATAAGCATAATATAATCATAAGGCATCATAACATAACACATAGCATAGAATCCGCATCAAAAATGCATCATATATATATCTCAAAATAATGTCACAGGATAGAATCTCGAGGAATCCCAAAAAATAGAGCTCACAGGCTCGATAGTCAATATATAAATGTCTCAACATAATATCAATATAACATGCCCTAAACTATACTCTCCTCATCCCCTCTAGGTGAGGAATGAGGTGATTGATGCTCTCTCACATGAAATAATGGTATCAACTAGGACCTGACAAGCTAGCTCGGTGATGACCCTAGTACTGTGACAGGTGGTTGGCTATGATGTGATATGTGTCCTAATGATGTGTGGTTGTGGTTGGACCTGTGCCCTGATGAATACTTATGGCTATGGTGAGACCTATGTCTTGATGAATGTCCTAATGAAGTAGAAGGGATCACACTACTCTGACTTCTACTATTATGGCTCTTATTACTACTCCCTGAGCCACTACCTATCCTACTTCGGGACCGTGTAGCACTAGGATCTTGCTAGTCCGCCGACATTGCTCTCTCATACAAAATCCTATACTGCACTCGGCTAGCACTCATCCTCACCAACTCTCTAGCCACCTCTCCCACTGGCCTAGTACATAACTGTGAAAAATTTGAGCACCAACTCTGCAACTCATGTTGTCTCACTATTGCCCAGTCCCTCTCCACTTGAGTGACCTCCAACTCTGACTCCAAGGTCCTGATCTAAGCAAAGGCCTCGTCCAACCTACTCTGCATTTCTACTAGCTGCTGGTCCACTGTTGCATCTCATGGAAATGGTGGTCTCCTGCCTATATCCTCCTTGCCCTCCACCATCTTCTCTCTAATCTACCTCTCCTCATCAACCATGTCCTCCTCTCCACCAATATCAATCTCCTCCTTTCCCCTTACATCTTCCTCCCCACTGACATCCAGTGCCTCCTCTCCTATGGTCACATCCTCCTCCCTAGCCACCTCCACCTCTACCTCCATCAGATGAGTTCTGACTAGCTACTCTATTGGACGCTCTTCCTTTTCCCTAAACTCCTCCTATCAGATATCCTCTCTCTCCTCCTCTCCTCTCGAATAGATGCTAGCAAGACTCACTCAACTTGTTGGCGCACTCTCTTGGCCCACCTTTGACCTCTTGCTCCTCCTTGTCCATCTCCACCATCACCTCTCCCACCACCCCCTGTCTTCTCCATCTCCTTCATCCCCCATGTCTCCTCTACCTTAATCCCTCCCTCTCCCTCTACCACCATCCCTGCCTCCTCTCCCTCCTTGACACACCCGTGGTACCACTACCTATCGATCAACTAGTGTTGGTTGATCTAGATCTTTCAACAGAAGTGTCCTATGAGTCAACCACCATGCATCATAATCTGGAGTGTTCCCTACATCTACTAGACCCCCAATCCATCCCCACTACTATGCTACCAAGCCATCAATCTACTACTCGACCACTATCACTGTTATAGGCGGTCCCCACATAGTCTCCCATGATGATCACGCATACTTCGTTATGCCTATAGGTACACCCTGCTACTCTCCAAACTGTCTCAGTACCCATTAGGGAAAGTACATCTCTATAATTAGCTAGGACTGCACTGTCCATCCAATGAGATATCTAAACTATCTACAAAATGAAAGGTGATCCTCCTATCTTGGCCACTGTCCATAGTCTTTGTACTACCTCCACACAAACCCCACTAAAGTGTCAATAGAATGGCACCAATACCCTGTATTTCCCACACTAGTCTATGTAATTGAGTCTGCATATAAGTAGACATAGGGCATACCCTCAACTAGCTATCTCTACAATGGTGGTCGAAATACGAGAATATGCTCCCATGCCCAGATCATCAGGACTATCATCCCACAACTGATACTGCTCGACTCCCTGTAGGAAACATCATGTAGCTGATGATATAGCATCCCAATTAAACATGGTCCCCAAGTAAATACTATCATGTCCCACCTCATCCTGATTAGTACATCTCCCCATCCAATTGGGAAACCATGACCACGACAATCTGGAATCAACACCCCAACTATCAAAGTACACAACATACAATCCCATTGGTCATAATGCTTAGCCATGAGCTCCTAGCTTATTTCGTATCCTTGAATGCCTAGCTGGGAAACATCCTCATGCTTGTAGTAATCTTTTATGGCCTACAACCCTTGTCGAGGATCATAGACAACTCACTCCCCTCTTATCAGAATCTACAAAATCCTATAAACATCCTCAAGGGTCACCATGGCCTCTCTTTTCGGCAACTGAAATGAGTAGGTCTCCAAGTGCCATCTCTCCACAAGTGTTGTCAAAAGGCCCCTATTTTCCCAGATAATGGGCATATAGGTCACGTGAAAGAGTCCTAGTCGAATCAAATGCCTTTGCTTGCTAGGCCTTAGCTTATCTCTAAATGCATAAGCCATTGGTCTAAACCCTTGCATGTAGATGGGTGGTAACCATTTCTACATATATAGAAACATAGGTTAGCACATCATTGAAAAATCATCCTTATCATCTACCTACTCAAAAGTGCACACGTAAAATGAGCCTAAACTGACTAAACCCTAGCTAAAGTTAATTGCATTATTTTTCCCTTCACTTGCGTCACGCCAATCAAATGCATCGTTTCAACCTGCATATGCATCACACCATGACGATTGCGTCGTTTGACCTTGTAGATGTGTCACTTATAGTGATTGTGTTGTTTCATTCATCAATTGCACTAATTTACCGCAGTTACGTTGCATCATCTCATGTTTGCGTTACAATATGGTGATTGTGTTGCACAACTTGGCACATGCATTGCACTTTGGCATTTTCGTCGCACCAGCGTGCATTTGTGCCACTTTAAACCTAAACCTAGTAGACCTTTGGAACTTGCATTGCGACGCATCAAATGTGTGCAATGTGACGACACTTGCATCGTTCGCAAATGTAGATGTGTCAAACTATAGAATGACGCATATCCAACCCTATTTTTTATTCCCTAAAAAGCATGAAAAATGAGAAATTAATGAAGGGGGTATAGGGTGCATACCAGTGGCTCTATGCCCTCTAGCCATCAGTAGGTCCATACTCGATATCCGCAATGATCTACCTCTAGAATCACCATCTTTGCATAGTGTCCTCTCTCTCTGAGCTCTGAATCTCTTAAAGGAAAAAGTGAAAATGAATTACCTTTCTAACCAAATCAAGCCTATTTATAGGGTGAAAATTAGGGTTTCTTGAAGGGTTTATAATTGGAGGCACATTTGACCATGTTTGACCACCCTGTTGACTTCCTTAAACATGTCAAAATTCAAAATCGACTGTGCCATTATTTTTCTAGTCATCAAATTGGGGCAAGTGCATGAAGTTGGATTACACTTTTGTGGCCAACTCCAAAAAAAATTTGAAAATGACATAACGCAAGCATGTTATAACGCACTCACGTTATGTAATTTTAAAAACAAAAAAAAAGTCATGAAAGTGATTCATTTTTTGTTGTCTATTTTTTTGCTATGCCTATGGCCAAAAACCCTCATTTTCATGCTCGTGTTCTAAGATGAGGCATTCTACAAAATTCTTCAACAACAATTGCTTTTTCTTTGCAAAGATGGCACCACGATGATGAAGAGGTGCAGGAGGTAAGTATTGTTTGCTATTTGTTTTGAATTTCTTAGTTTCAAGTTTATTTTGTTTGTTTTAGGTTAGATTTGATTTTTAAAAAAAATTGTAGGAGATGCAAATGATCCTACAAATCCTCAAAATCCTCAACAAGAAGAACAGGAAAATCCTCAACAAAATCAACCTCCCCCACCAATCACTCAACACCCTCTTGGCACTCAACAAAATTTGAGGAGTGAAATTAAGAGCAACAAAAAACAAATTGAGGATCTTATCAATAGGTTGAGTGATCCAAATGCTTCAACCATAGAAAGAATGACCCTATCAAATTCAATGAAAGAGATGTTAAAAAATGTAGATTCAATAACCCAACAAAAAATGGGATGGCAAGATAGGAGGCAGGCAACTAGGGCATATTATGCAGATAAACTATCATATAAAAAAGTAAAAGATTTAAAAATTACTAAAGGTGATTTGTGCTCTTTATTCACTAACCCTAGAACAAATCAAAATATTAGCCTCAATGCAAAGAGGTTTCCTATTCATTGGTGCCACCACCAAGAGATTAGGAACCATTTTTATGATAGGTAGTATTTGGTCTTTGATTACCCACCGTGCAAAAACTGTGAAGTCCCCCAATATTTTCTTAGGAAACTATACAGTGAGTTCATATTGAACCAAATCCCAAATTATTTTGATATGAGGGAGTTCTAGGGGAGAGGTAGGGGGTTGGCTCAGGATAGGCCTAGTACACACTTAGATCTTGCATGGAAAGGGAGATGACCTCTCGCTAGGTTGCCTCGTGAGCACATTGTTATGCCTACCATTGCGAAGGAGAGTGCTGATGTAGAGACATTGCAGGAAATCAACACTTTGACCCAAAGTGTCATCCATCATACTAGCCCTATTGTACAGTGTCATCTAGGGGAGTCTTCGGGTGGTGGCCTTCGAACCCATGTGTGTCAATCTTGTTGGGAAACTTGTTCAAATGACCCCATTGGCACTCAGGAGGCTGCTATGTAGGATCTGTATGCTACTACACAGGATCCATATGTTGCTACGGGGATGGAGAGGACAAATGACATTTTGCATCATGCATATGGCATTGATAGTCAGGTAAAATTCAGCATGTTCATTGAATTTAATTTATTAAATTTTGATTCTAAAATGAAAGATTAACTAATTTAGTTTTATTATTTTAATAAAATTGTAGGTTCATAGTGTTGAGACTAGATACACCGGTCCTCCACTTACTTATTTTTGCAGTACACCTATTAGTGGGGTATGTAACTAGTAAACAATTATAAATGTATTACGTGTTAATAGCATTGTTTTACGAATGGTATTTTAATATGTGATTTTGGATGTTGAACAGGCTAATATTGGAGGTTTCAAGCAAACACCTCCTAGTGCCAGTGGATTTACTAAAACGTACACATAGGTAATGGAATAAAGATAACTTAAGTAATGAATTCTACTTAATAGATTTGTGTAGTTTATATTCATATTGTTGGTTATGTTGCATTACACATCATTCAAACTCAACATTACTTCAAATTCCATAACTAATAACTAGATGTTGATAGATGACAAAATTTCAATTGTATAATATACTTGTTTAGAAAGTCAACATAAGCAGCACGATGCAATTACTTCACATGGAGGCATGTGCTTGCAAAGGTGCAATGACACGACAAACTATGAATGCTTGGAAAAATTCTATATGAAACCATAATAGTAATAAATAGCATAGATAAGGCAGTTAGTGATGCAGAGCATCATATCAAAACACTCAATCATCAGGGTACATCTGATGTAGAGCATCCAACAAGCACCATCAACATCATTTCTTCAAGGGATTTCAATCCCAAATAGAATCAAGAGAAGATCAAATATAATTTCATCAAAAATCTACTTTTTATTCAACCAAAATCTACTCAAATTCTCTTAGCCATTCCATAGGCCATCATTCATCATTCCACTAATCAGTATTCCAATTGACTTAAAAAGAATATTAGAACACTTTGACTTAATCAATTAGATTCACATCATTCTCAACCACCATAAAAATAACATAAACCTGATTATTGACACTTGAACAATTCATCCTTTCATTTATTCACCAAGGCAACAAATCAACTAAACCATACCTCACTATTATCAGTCCATTATCAAGCACTATATTCACCATATTTTGATTGCAGTAGTCTATTTACAGGTTACAAACTCTTGCTACAATAGAATCTTGATTATCATCTTGTGGTTAATCACCAATTTTCTAAAAAGGCTTCATAATACTCACCCATCCAACCATAAAAGTCACCAAACCTGTCTTATACACCTTAACCAAATTTAGTAACATCAATCATATCATTATTTTGATAGTAACCAAGCACTCAATATCATCCTTTCCATTGTTTAAACAAACATATTTGTTTTGATCAAACAATATCATATTCCTCTAATAGGTTTGTCAACCATTGAATCGAGTAGTTACATTCCTATCTCAAAGCTTATTAAAAAACTCAATGCACATTTAGAAACACTTTGCAACGCATCACAACATCTCAAAGTTCTTAGTAGATTAGGCTTGTTTTACAAAGGATACCCCTTCAAAACCATTCCAAATCACTCAAAACCTCAAAACAGTCTTCAAGCATGTCTTACAACTCAATATTTCACCATTTATAGGGATTGAAAACCATGAAAATGTTCTAATCTAATAAACCCTCGTTTATAGGGTGTAAAAGCAGAAATCAAGGAGGGTTTTGTGAAAAATACTCTTGAAAAAATCTATTTCTCTAGCCACCACCTGGAACATGATTTTTTATGCCTGCTAAGACCTTATACATCATTTCCAAGCCTTTTCAAGCTTTATTTATTCATGAACCATGACTGTAGCATCACTTTGTGTAGGAAAATCCTATATTTTCTACTGTAGCAACAACTCCACCATGGTATTATTGCTTTTACCTACACTTACAATCATCAAAACATGAAAAATATCCTAACATTAACCTACTCCACTAATTTACTTGACCTACATTGGTGGAGTAGTGAAGACAAACCCTATTGGACTCTCAAACTTGCTTCTAAAAGGACTATGTCGGGCACTGAAAACTGTCTTTTATTTCCTAAAACTAACCTTCCAACTCTTTAAATAGGAAACTAACTCCTCTTTACATGTATTCACACTATGATTTAACTTTTGGTGTTCCTAAATTACCAACACAAGAAAACAAAACAATGGAGAAATGTTGCAAACTCACAAATAGGGATTTTTTATTTCAAAATCTAATTACAAGAACACAAACTTCTGCTTTTTCTCGCCTTTACATGCATTTTAAAGATATTTCCTTTTCCATAACTATCTTTCCATCAGTTGAAACTACCCCTTTTAACCCTTAATATGCTTGATTTCCTTATTTTTGTCAATTTAACAACTTTTAACAATATTACATTATTGCATTGTTTGCATTTTCCCACTTTGACCACCTAGAACTTACCCATAACCTTAAATACATTCAAATAAGACCTCATATGACCTTGAACATGCATTTTACATCATTTTTCCATGACCTTTTTTTATTGAATCAATACAAATTTGAACACTCATCCCTTTTGCAAAATTGAAAAGTATTTGATTACCTAGGTTCTCCTGCACCAACATCTGACCCAATTGAATCGGGAGAAGATCAAATTGAATAAGCAACTAAAATTTCTTTCTCTTTTCATCAAAAATCACATTGTTTCATTTATAAACCACAAGGTAACAACAAGCCAACTCATTTCAATACTTCTTCTTATCATCCTCAAGCTTCAAACATCTTATTTATCAACAAAAATGATTGATCCATGCACAAGAAACCTAATTATAGTCACTAAAAAATACGCTCTTTCATCATTCACCAAGGAACCCTTCCACTCAATTTGCTCTAGCTAGGAAAAATAGTAAGCATGATAATCAGAAATGTATGGATAGGGAAAATAGTAAGCATGACAATCAGGAATATATAGTTTAATACTTGTACTCAAAATTTTGTTCATTAGATCTCATACATTATAGGTCATGTGACGTGGATCGCTATTGTAACTTTTTTGTGATTGAATAATTTGTTGTTTTATTTTCAGATGTTGGTTGTGGAAACACCTCCAAATGTTGTGAGGGCAATGGATATCGGTGTTTCATCCGCTATACAATCCTCGATGGCTCTGATAGGGGAGGTATGAGGCAAATTACTAAATTTCAATTTACATTCATTGTTATAGATGTTAGTTCTAGTGGAAAATCAAACCATTATTGATTCATAGTTTAATTCCTATTTGGATGGTTTATACATGGCTTGAGCATGCCTTAGCATCAACGTGCAAATATTTCCATGATGGAGAGTGATCGTGAGATGACCGTAAGTGATTATTTTGTTAAATATATCATTTTTTATAATGTAATTCTATATATTAATGTCTTTACTTCTTATTGTAATAGTTAAAACTTCACCACGAGCTAAACTCTAGGAGGAGGAGTAGGAGCACTCCTCGAGCACATCAAAAATAAGTGATGAACTTATTGCCATCGGATCACCAAATAAAGGTAAAGAATTTATTTCCAGAGCATGGAGAGAAATGAATTTTGATTTTAGAGCCCTTTGTTGTATGCCTAGACATGGGAATTTTGTACATATTTTGTATTGGATATATTTGACATTGCATGCTTATATGGAATTCTCATAAGCCTACATGGCTATTTGGTAACTATATTTTATACTTATATCAACATATATTGATGTATGTGTACATGGCTATTTGGTTAATACAAATCTTTTTTATCGATATTTGGTGTCCATATTTGAGCTAAGAGTTTATGACACATCTGTAGAGAAACAGCGGAATACTACAAACTAAAACACATTACACTTTTGTTCTCACTAACTTGATGTACTCTCCAACATCTCTCTTCTCTCATGTGAAGAGTTAGAACTGCTTGGCCATGCCTTTGCATCATTCAAGAAGTTTTTCTCTTTTTGACAATGTCAAAAGCATGGCTGCATACAGATTAGGCAAAAGACTTTTCCTTTTAGATTAGCAATGCATGGAAGTTTCAAAAAGTATCCTTGATATTACAAAAACATATGTGTTTATACCATAGCAGCAAAAATATTTTGGGGAAAAAATCGGCAAACCAAAAGTATAATATTTTTTGAAAAAATTGGGAAAAAGTCTAAACAAATTGGAAAAAAAGGGTAAAAAAAAGTAGAACAAGAGATAAAAACTTGTTTTAAAAATTTAAAGGAATTTCCATAGCATAGAGATATAGAGAGAAAATAAAATAAAGAGTTTAACTAATAAATTGTAAAAAATAGATTTTTGTAGTTTATATTCATATCGTTGATTACATTGCATTGCACATCTTTCAAACTCAAAGCATTGTTTCACATTGCATAACTAATAACTAGATGTTGATAGATGAAAAAATTTGCAATTACAATATTAGTATTTAGGCATTGCTTTTTTCAAAGTTCATTTGCCTTGTCTATACTACCACATTTTTTTTTTATTCATGTCACCAAAGCATTTTTTTCAAATAGTTCAGCTGCCTTATTTGCTATCAACAGAAGCCCTAAACAAGTTCTTTTCGAGACAAGCTATGGATGCTTAGAAAAAATCTATATCAAAAGCTTTATAATAGTAAAGTAATATCACTGCTTAAGAACCAAAGCGGTGAACTCTTTGAAAAAATTCCTCAAAGAAATGAGGTCTCATGGTGATGGAATGCCATGACAATCAAAAGAATTTGATTGTCATGGCATTCCATCACCATGAGACCTCATTTCTTTGAGGCATTTTTTCAAAGAGTTCACTGCCTTGTCTATGCTAACACATTTTTCATACATGTCTATCAAATAATTTTATCAAATAGTTCATTGCCTTGTTGCTATGGCTAAAAGCCTAAAATGGGTGCTTTTGAACAAAAAAATCTATCACTATTTAGCATAATAGCCAAGCAATAGAATGAACGAGGCAATGAGCTGTTTTGAAAAAAATTCACTCAAATAAATGGTGGTCTCATGGTGATGGAATTTCATGACAAGCAAATTGATATGATTGTCATGGCATTCCATCCTATGTAAACAGTTCCTTACCCTTATTATATTTTCATACATGTTTACCAAGGCATTTTATCAAAAAGTTCACCTCCTTGCTGCTATGGCTAAAATCCTAAAATAGGTGCTTCCAAACAAGCTATGGATGCTTGGAAAAAATCTATCAAAGCATAATAATAAGTAATAGCATAGACAAGGCAACGAACTGTTTGAATAAAAGCCTCAAAGAAATGTGGTCTCAATGGTGGTGGAATGTCATGTGAAAGGTATCATAACGGTTTACTTTCGTAATTCATCATTCCAAATTTCATCTTACGAAACCACATTTCTTTGAGGCATTTTTTCAACAGTTCACTACCTTGTCTATGCTACCACATTTTTCATACATGTCTACCAAAGCATTTTATCAAACAATTCACTGCCTTGCTGCTATGGCTAAAAGCCTAAAAAAAGTACTTTCGAACAAGCTATGGATGCTTGGAAAAAATATATCAAAGCATAATAGTAAGCAACAATCTATGGTCTCATGGTTTTTTCACTCGAAAATCAACATAATTTTATTCACATTTTTTTGCAGGTTATAAACACATTTTTTTTGGAAATTTTGTTGTTTTAAATGACATTCAAGTTTATGGTGGTTTTGTTGTTTATATTATGATATGTGATATTCTAATCCTAATTCATGCTTCTAAGTTGCATAGATATATATATATATTTTTTACATATTTTTTGCACCAACAAACCCAAAATGAACTAAACCCCCCTCCAAAAACATTTGGCCAAATCGGAAAACCGAACCCCCGAACCTGAACCTCAAAACCTATTCCAACACTCTTCATTTTTCTTAAAAAAACTTAATTGACCACCAAATTATGTTGCCCCTTGACTTTACCCACGTTTACTCCCTCAAACCTCTCTTTTTCATTCAAAACCCCTGTTTTCCCAACTAGGGCATGTCATGCCATAACATACTTTTGACCTCCCCTATCCTTGCAGACCTTTTGAACACATCAAACTCCAAAATCTCACCCTATTTCCAACCTATTCTAACTTATTTTCAAGCAATTTCTTCTTTTCACCTCTTCTAGCCTTACTTTTAAGGGGCCTCAATTTTGAATTTTCAACAAGGGCAGCATTAGTAATCTCTTCCAATTCCCTTACTAATGCTATTTTCTTATTCCTACTCCATATCCTACTTACATTAGACCCATATCATTGAGACACAGCCTGAACAATAGGTGGAATGGCCTATTTCAACATACTACACTCAAACCCTTAAGGGATCAATCCGGTTGAATGTAGCTCGAAGCGATTCCGTGTGTTTGGGTGCAAAAAAGGACCATGTCTAGCATAAACATGCATGTTCAGACACGTTGGAATAGTCTATTTGGTCACACGAGTTGCAGAACGAAAGTTGCACCACTTTGCAACTTTCCACTACTTCCATTTGACACTTTTTTCATCAACTGAAAACTGGACACCACGGGAAAACCACTCCGAGATAACGAAAATTGAGAGAGGTTATTGTAGAGGGGCCCAACATGATCACATTGGATTAGACTAGAATTTTCTAAGCATCATGGTGTCTGAGTAATCTCATGTTGAAGTTTGCAGCCATTTTTCCCTTTGGACCCTTAAGGGATTGATTCGGTTGAGCGTAGCTCAGAGTGATTCCAAGTGTTTGGGTGCAAAAGAAGACCATGTCTAGCATAAAAATGCTTATTTTGATATGTTGCAATAGTCTATTTGGTCACATGAGTTGCAGAATGAAAGTTGCACCACTTTGCAACTTTCCATTACTTCCATTTGACACTTTCTCCATCAACTAAAAAATGGACACCATGGGAAAACAACTCCGAGATAACAAAAACTGAGGTTATTGTAGAGGGGCCCAACATGATCCCATTGGATTAGACAAAAAATTTCTAAGCATCACGGTGCCTGAGTAACCTCATGTTGAAGTTTGTAGCCATTTTTCCCTTTAGACCCTTAAGGGATCAATCTGATTGAACGTAGCTTGGAGTGATTCTGTGTGTTTAAGTGTGAAAGAGGACCATTCCTAGTGTAAACATGCCTATTCAGACATTTTGGAATAGTCTATTTGGTCACACGAGTTGCAGAACGAAAGTTGCACCACTTTGCAACTTTCCACTACTTCCACTTGACACTTTTTCCATCAACTGAAAACTGGACACCACAGGAAAACCACTCCGAGATTAAAAAAAAAAAAAAAAGGCGAGAGGTTATTGTAGAGGGCCAACCGCAGATCATGGGATCAGATGAGGAAGTTCTAAACATCACGGTGTCGGTAACCTCATGTTAGACACTGCCGGCCATTTTCCCTTAGGACCTAAGGATGATGGGTTGAACATAACTCAGGCGATTCGCATGTTTGAGTGAAAGAGGACTATGCCTAATTCTATTTGAACCCATTGGAATAGTCTTTTTTTGGTCACGGGGGGTTGCAAAAAATGAAAGTTACCACTTTGCAACTTTCACTACCATTTGACACTTTTTTCATCAACTAAGAAACTGGACACCACGGGAAAACAACTCTGAGCTAATGAAAACTAAGAGAGGTTATTGTAGAGGGTCCCAACATGATTTTATTGGATTAGATGAGAAGTTTCTAAGTGTCATGGTGTCTGAGTAACCTCATGCTGAAGTTTGCAACCATTTTTTCCTTTGGACCCTTAAGGGATCAATCTGGTTGAACATAGCTCAGAGTGATTCTGCATGTTTGGGTGCAAAATATGACCATGCCTAGTGTAAAAATTCCTATTCGGATGTGTTGGAACAGTCTATTTGGTCACACGAGTTGCAGAACGAAAGTTGCACCACCTTGCAACTTTCCACTACTTCCATTTGACACTTTTTTCATCAATTGAAAACTGGACACCATGGGAAAACCACTCCAAAATAATGAAAAATGAGAGAGGTTATTGTAGAGGGGCCTAACAAAATCCCATAGGATTATATGAGAATTTTCTAAGCATCACAGTGTCCGAGTAACCTCATGCTGAAGTTTGCAACCATTTTGCCCTTTGGACCCTTAAGGGATCGATTCGGTTGAACATAGCTCAGAACAATTCCGCGTGTTTGGGTGTGAAAGAGGACCATGCCTAGTGTAAAAATGATTATTTAGACATGTTGGAATATACATTTGGTCACACAAGTTGCAGAACGAAAGTTGCACCACCTTGCAATTTTCCACTGCTTCCATTTGACACTTTTTCCATCAACTAAAAACTGGACACCATGGGAAAACCACTCTAAGATAACAAAAAATGAGAGAGGTTATTGTAGAGGGACCCAACATGATCGCATAGGATCAGATGATAATTTTCTAAGCATCACGGTGTCCAGGTAACCTCATGTTGAAGTTTGTAGCCATTTTGCCCTTTGGACCCTTAAGGGATCGATCTGGTTGAACAAAGGGTCTATACTCTAAACTTATCCAAACCTTACCAACTCTTGGGGAAAAAATCTTAAGGTTTCAAAACTTTAAAATCCACAATCAAATCTCAGCTATAGCACAATACAATGGGTAAACCACAAAACCCTCTATTGTAGCCTAAACCTTAGGGGTTTATTGAAAATAATACTTCCAAAGCTAACCACAACCTAAAAATTACTCAAACAAGTTTTTGATACCCTACACAAGCTCAAACAATCATAAAATAACGCTTTTCTACACAAAAACACAATTTGACTCTTCAAAACCACCATTTTTCTTAAAGAAAACTCACTTTTACACACATGGGTTTCACACCCATCTCACTTTCAGACCTCCCCAACACTAACACATCATTCCCACACCTTAATAATGTTAGTGAAAACCCATTCCTCAAGTTACAGAAGCTACATAAAGATGAATAGGTCATAAATCCATTTTTATTGACTCAAAACCTTCAAATGTACAAGTTCGAGCCAATTTTAGTAAATTGATGATATTCTACTCCTTATTTTCCTTGATGAACAAAACCTACTAAATGGTGCTCTTGCACCAATCATACATTGACCTTCTTTCCCCTCCTAAATTTTGGACCACATCCATTACCTCCACATAAAACTCAACATCCTTGGTCTTCTTGGTTCCCACGCCTTGATATGGTTATGCAAATGAAAATGAAGCAAAGTAATCACCTCCTTCTCTACTAGCTGGAAGAATGCATGCTTAATGTTTTGATACATGATATCAACTCTCTCTTCTTCTCTCATGGTTGAATATCGAAATCCAGTATGGTGGGCCTCCAGAGTTCCAGTCATCTTTCTTCCTCTTCCACCAAATGTTAGCCTGATCCACACATTTGCTAGCCTAATTGGCTTTGTTTTTTAAAAGATAAAGTTTATCCTAAGTCACCAATGTAGCTTTCTTTTCCTTTTCAGACTCTTTCATTGCTACAAATCATCTTTGGAATTTAATCATCTGTACCACATGGTTGATTTGCTTTGAATCCTTGCATCTAAAGGAAATTTCCTTGACATAAATATTGCTAGGGAATTTTAATGTTGCCATTGTAGTTGGTATTAAAGTTGGTAACTACAACATGAAGAATGATTCTAATTCCTCTTCTACATTAGAGGGTTCATATCCTTGATTTAACTCTTCTGAATTATTAGAATCAAAATCACTAGCTTCCATATTAAAAAATTCCTAACCAACATATTCAATAAATTTATTTGGATCATCAATAATAGTCTTTGAAATTGGCTGCTAGTACAAGTTCATTTTACTTTCATAATAATTTATAACCGTGGAGTTCGCCCATTCCTTGATTCCATCAAGTGAAGATTGAGGAATGGCGTCAATGTGGAGTACATCTTGCTTGAAGTCTTTGAAAGAAATAACCATATCAAAATCCTTTTGCCCAAGTCCTACTCTCTCAAGGTTAACAATCTCAATCTCACTAATAGCGATTACTAAGAAAGGTAATTCCACCAACTCTACCAAATAGTTTACCATAAGAATAATAAAAGAAGAGGCTTTGAAAGTAACTCCATGAAAGCCAAGCTCTCTAAATGGTACATATCAAACTCTAGTTCAAAATATTTTAGATGAGGCTGCTCCCATAGCTCTCTTGCTCGCTTGACAAATCCTTGAAACTCTTTATTGATTTTATTTTGCATGTCCCTCTCTTGTTGTTCTTCCTCAATTTCATCAAGATCATACATTGACCTTCTTTCCCCTCCTAAAGTTTGGACCACATCAATTACCTCCACATAAAACTGTACATCCTTGGTCTTCTTGGTTCCCGTGCTTTGATATGCTTATGCAAATGAAAATGAAGCAAAGTAATCATCTCCCTCTCCGTTGGTTGGAAGAATGCATGCTTAATGTTTTGATACATGATATCGACTCTCTCTTCTATTCTCATGGTTCAATACCAAAATATAGTATGGTGGGCCTCTAGAGTTCCAGTCATCTTTTTTCCTCTTCCACCAAATGCTAGCCCGATCCAGATGTCTGCTAGCCTAATTGACTTTGTTTTTGAAAGTTGAATGGTGCAGGAGCACCCACACCTCACCCTCAATTTGTGATTGTTTGATGTTAAATTGGGAGGACAGTTGGTAAATGTTAGTATGTTGAGGTCTTTTTGTCTTGAATAAGGTCTAATAGACCAATCTTTTATGTACTTTGGGAATTAGTAGGTTAGGGTGGACAAATGTGCAAAAGCACTCTTGAATTAAATAATTGTTGATATTGCCATAAAGGAAAATTATGTAAAAAGTAGGTGGGAGTGTAGAGAAAGAGTTTAAAAGTCATGTTATAAGGGTTTCTAAGTGGTCCTAGGCCTTTAGAATAATAAATTTGCATGATAAAGCTTATTAAGCAAAACCATTGTTAAATACTAGTATTTGTAGGCTTAATAAGGGTTTGGTGGTTCAAAGGTAGTTATGGGAATTAAAGGGAGATGATTCTCATTTGAAATGTATTAAAAAAATATTTTAATCCTGAATGGGGGTTCAATCAATAGTTTATTTGAAGATTGGTGCTCTTCACAACACCTAAAACTGTGGAATTTCATGATTTTTTTAAGTTTTTCAGTTTATTTTCTCTGTGTATAGCCTAGTACATGCCTCTTATGAATAGAAATTCATGAAAAATTGTGGTGTTAGGTCTTAACCTATATTTCAATCTATTTTGATACACCTTTGGTTGTTTTAGTGAAAGGAGAATCCATTTTTCTTTATTCAACCTGTACAGACTAGCATGGTCTGAGTTTACTTTAATTTTTGTGATGGAGCCCTTCTTCCTACTATGGTGAATTGTGACTCAGAGGAAAGGTTTACAATGTTTTTTTTTCAAGTTTCCTTAACTATTTTAATAATGTTAAGGCGTTTATAGGGTTGGTGATGTTGTTTTAGGCTGAGAATGTGAGATTTTGGAATGAAATGGAGGAACCAAAGTGATGTTTTTGAGATCTACTAAGTATAAAGGCTAGGTGAAGGTTTATTATGTGTGTGCAGATGCTAAAAAAAAAAATTTATGCTTTGGTGAGGTTTGGAAGGCCTTGGAGTTGTGAGATGCTAAAAACCCTAGGTATTTGTTAGGAAATTGAGGGTTTTAAGAAATTATGGCTTAGAGGTTGAGTGCTTTTCTAAGACCTCTGGAATTGGAAGTTTTGTGACCTATTTGATGACTATCCAAGAGCTTGTGGGGTTAGAAGAATTTTAAAGAGTAGTTTGTTTGTAAAATAGGGCTAATTTTGTAGCCTTTTTGCAGGGCAATTTGAAGGATCTCCAAGAAATTACAAAGAAACCTTGTATGTCTAGCTTGGGAATGGTGTTGGGGGTTTGATTAGATGCTATATTGATGATGAGATGGTCCTTGAGAGGAATTCTCTAAAATTTAAGCCAAATTATTGAGTTTGGAAGCCTTTGTATTGGTAGTTGTTCCAAGATGGCCAAATGAAATAACAAAGGTTGTTGATTTACAGAAATTTGATTTGTTTGAGTCTTCTCCACCTTGACTCTACATCACAAAGTTTCTCCTAAGTCACCAGTTTAGTTCTCTCTTCCTTTTCAAACTCTTTCATTGCTCATATCATCTCTGGGATTTAATCATTTGTACCACATGGTTGATGTGCTTTGAATCCTTGCATCTAAAGGAAATTTCGTCAACATAAATAGTGCTACTCTCTGAAGGTTAACAATCTCAATCTCACTAATAGTACATTTACAACCATATTCAAATATTTTCCTTCAAAAGGCTACAAATTCAAATATTGACTTAAATAGCCTTCAAGAGGCTTTAAATAGCCTTTACAAATGATTCTACATCTTTCCAATCATGCTTAACTGTTATTTTTGTAACTAACATGACTTATTACATTATAAATCAATTGTGGATGTGTTATGACCTTATTCAATTGACAAAACTCAATACAAAAAACTAACTTAAAATATTTTTGTGAACCAAATTTGCTCAATAATCTTGGTGCCCCTACACCAAATTTCATTATTTTAGTAAATGTAATTACAATTAAATCTCATTACAATGCCTTAGGTACTATGTTCTCACAGATATTTTACAATGTCACTCATACATTCAAGATTCTCTTATAATGTCTACATCATAGGTTCTCATTTAGAGGCTAACTTCAAATGAGAAACTTGAGATTCCCTCACAAAGCTTCACACACTCTTTTATAATGGCTTGAAATCAAAATTGAGATTTTTCAAGATCATCAAAATAAGGATGTTGCATTGCTTTTTTGGCTGAGATTCTCTTCAATAGCTCCAAAATCAGCATTTTCTGCAAGGAGAGACCAATCAATTTTTACTAGTTTAGTTACAGATAGGCAAAGTAAAAGAATAAAAAGAAACAGCTCATGTCCAAAACGGAAATGAAATGAAAATAGATGGAAGGAACTTACAGATAGTCATGGAAGTCTCTCAACTTAGTCACTCCTACTCATACATCTTCACTGTGAGTTCCAAGATACCTATTGCACACAACACCTCTCATGAATCTAGAATATCTTGAAATTTGAGATGCTCCTATAATGTCTACATCATAAGTGCTCATGATAAGGTTAACTTCAAATGAATAACTTGAAATTCACTCACTAAGCTTCGCACACACTTTTGTAATGGCTGAAAATCATAATTGAGATTTGTCAAGATCATCAAAATAGGGATGTTGCATTGCTTTTATGCCTGAGATTCTCTTGGATGACTCATAAATCTGTATTTTCTGCAAGGTGACACCATTCAATGTTTACCAGGTTACTTACAGATATGCAAAGTAAAATAAGACATGATAGCATTGGCATCAAAAAAATTAATGTGGATACAAGTATAAATTAATAAGAACCATTGTGCATATACTGACAAATTAATCCAATGAACTATACAGATCCACTCTACTCTTTATCGTGTCAAGTATTGCCTCATGGTCAGACTCATGGACCTTCCACAAGGTCTTGTTCAAAGGTCTACCCCCATATTTTCTCAAAAAAACATTGTATGCCACAACAAGGTTCGAGTAATGAAGAATCTTATGATGCGTGTCAAAGTCCTCAAACAACCAATGTTTAACACTCTTATGTGGGTACCTTCTAAGCCATGTTCCAGTAACAACAACTGAGCCTGTAGGGTATTCGATGTTTTCTCCATCTATAACTGGGGCTTCCAATTTCTTTTTGGCCTCAACACGACACAAGTAATAGTCTATTCCCTCTTCATTTTCTTCATCTACAATAACTGTATAAACATGCCCTACATTGATATGTGCAGAAAATCACTTGAAATTAGTCAACATTATGAATATAGTACAAAGTAAGATAAAATATAGAATTTCAAAAACTAAGCAAGTAGATATATTACCTGGTTGAACTAGACCTGATACGTGGTCAAAGTCTACCGATGATTCCATCTATGTTAGTTCCAATGTCATCAAAGGGAAATATGTGTGAAGTGGGCTAAGATAACTTGTCAACCATTTTTCAACCCACTCCCCTGACTCACAATCATTCTAGGCTTGCATTGTACATGAAGAACAAAAGCATGCCATCTTACGTGTATCAATACTCCATGAACCTGCATTTGAGCTAAGGAAAGAGTGTAGCTCACTCGATCCTATTAGTGTACAACAATTCTCATATGGTACAATGTTAGTATCAATCATCAACCAAAAATATATAGGAACTGAAGACGTACCTTCATTACCTGGACCCATCAAAGCATTACACCACTCGACAATTGAACTTGCATCTGTCAACTTTGTACTGTCTTTATACTTTAACTCTTCTCATGCTAATGCTCTTTTCACACATACTCTTGCACCATCATGCTCCCCCTTTCCATGCCTGGCCTCACAAAATTTCCACATATGTTGAACAACTATAGTGAGATGCATCCTACATAACTAGTAGAACATGCATGCATTCTTGAACTGTGTTGCATAGTTATCTGACCATATTATATGTTGACCATATTCTATGCCCCTTTGAGCCAAATCACTATAGAACATCTGGAAGCAACCTTGCATGACCTCTAGAGAGTTTTTTTTTATCATCACTAATATAAAAGTGATACTCCCTCAATACCTTCCTTTGGTCTTCCATACTATCAGCTGCATGAATGAATGATATGTGCACAAATATCAAAACTTGTGTGGAGTTGTAATACTGTGACTACACCTCACACTATGGTTGTGGAGTGTAGTTCTTTGCAAATTCAACCACTAATACTATGCTTCCAACTGGAAAGGTGTCCTTGCATAGCTTGAATTGTGTGTCCAACCATCAGGCTCTATGGGTATGCCTTGCATACTCATACACTAGATTCTCATGAAACATGGACATAAACTGATACACTGGAATATTCTCAATAAGAAAATCAGATATTTTTGCTTGAGACCCATCTTTTGTAGCGTATGCCACTATTTTATACTTCTCAAAATCTACTATTTTATGTCCCACCTCATCTGTGCTTTCCATATGTTGACATACTGGCATTCGTTTCAAGCCACCACAATGCTTGCATGAACCATCCAAGCATGTTGTCTTGTAGAATATTTGGTCATCCTCTATTTGACATAATTTTTTTGATAAGAACTCTCTTGAAGATTTTGGTGGGGCTTTTATGCCACAATCCTACAAAACATCGTTAGTATGCAAATCCAAACATATAGAATGATAAACATCATAATGGTTAGCGAATTCAATATGTAGTCTATAGCAACAAGTAGTGCGTGTGTGATTTATCTTGACATAAAAAGGTTTAAGAATTTCAAAAAATCTTTGAGAAATACTAATTTGAGGATAAGCATTCTGAAATTTATGAAAAGATTGGGTTTGAGTCGTATCCAAAAAATGCTTTGGATGTGGCTCACGGTTCTGACTTCCGATTCTCCTTCTTACGACATCCCTTTGATTCAGAGATGGCCTTGTAATATTCTTCCAATAATCTTCAATTAGTGTTCTCAATGCTTCAACAACTTTTTTATCTTTATGTGGTAGTCTTCCCAAGAATGCCCATAATTCATTTGAATCGATGCCCTCAATTCTTTGTTTCCTTTGAACGGCTTTTGATAAAAAAATTCTACTAATTCCCATTTGTTCACTTGTCTTTTTAATGAGACGAAATCTCTTTGTTTTATAGCTTACCAAAGTTGATGTAATGACACGTCGGGTGAAATTACTATCCTTTGAGCGTGAGGTCTTACCCACACTCTCATAAGCATCCATTAGATTCTTCACAATAGAGTTTTCACTTGATGCATTTGATGTTCTCAACCCAAGAGTCTTCATGATTTTGTATTTTAAATCCTGCATCATTTGAACAAATAGTTGACATCTTCTAGTCTCATTTATCCTTTCAAAGAACATTTGCCAAATCTTATTAGCATATCTTCTACAAGTGTGTTCTAGAATCTTACCTTCCATGTGCTGTAAAATATCCTCATCAATATTAATCAAAAACTTTGGCTTTCTATGCAAAATTCTAGGTGGTGTTCTCTTAGGTACCCACATCACAACATTACCAATTTCATCAATATTTAATTGAGGTGGGCTAGCTTGTGTATCTTTGACTGAGGGTGGAATAGAATACATACCTTGAGGTTCACATGGGGATGATGGCATACCTTGTTCGTCAAATCCGAGTGATGATGTACTCTCAACTTTAGATGTGGTGGATGGTGTCCAACCATACTCACTTGTGGTATATGGTGTCCCTCCATATTCGCATGTGCTTAATGGTGTCCCTTCGTATTCACTTGCAGTAGAGGGTGTGTCTCCAACTATAGTATCTGCACCTCCCCTAGCATGACTCTTTTGTATTCGTGCCCTTTGTGCTGCCAATTTCTTTTCTTTTTTTTTACGGTTGAGGTTCCTCTTCAACTGGCTTGATTTGGTCAATCGTTCCCAATTTTTTCTTTTCACGATATTCCCTCATCCATTTTTTCTCTTTATCTCTGAAGGCTTGGAGCTGATCATCTGTTAGTTTTTTCCTTTTAACAATTTGTTTCTCCGGCATGACGAATAATTTTACCTATGAAAAAAGTGCTAATTCAAGTCAAATTAACTAATAGTAAAGGGTTGTAAAAGTCTATTAAAGAGGGACACGAACGGTCACCTCTCTCAAATGTTAGTTTTCCTTAACAAAATTGAACTTTTGGTGACTGAAATTGATTTTCTGAGTTGGGTAGTGTTATTTTATGTTAGATTGAGCATGAGCAGGGTATATTAGGCTTGTTTCAACAGTTTTCAAGTTTTGGAGTGTTTAGCAAGTGCTACTTTCAATAAAACATATAGTTTCTAAGCCTAGGAAGAGGGTTTTATGGTTTGGGTGGTAAATGATTGAATCTCTACAATCTAATGCTACAATTTGAAGTTTTGATAGATATAAAGTGCTGCCCCAAGGTTTCAAGAGATTTGGACAAGTTTTGAAGGTGGTCCCTTTGTAAAAATGGGCTAATTTGGGCCCTTAAAAGCATAGAAAACTTGATAATTTGTGCAGTTTGGTACAAAACAAGCATTGGTGATTGTTGGATATGTTGAAAGGCTCTATAATGGGTAAAATAAAAGTGTCTAAATGGTCCTAGGTCTATAGAACAACAAATTTTCATAATGAAGCTTATTAAGCAAACCATTGCTAATTCTAATACTTTTAGGCTTAATGAAGGTTTGGTGGTTCAAGGGTGGTTATGGGCATTGAAGGAAGTTTGGACTCTTGATTTGAAAATGTATAAAAACATCATACAATCCTGAACAAAGGGTTCAATGAATTTCTTTTGAGGATTTGGTGCTCTACTCAATGCCTAAACTGTGGAGTTTCAAGTATTTTTTCAGTGTTTTCAGTTTCTTTTTCTTGTGTACGGCCCAATAATGGCCTACCATTATTATAAATTCATAAATCACTATGGTGGAAGGTCTTAACTTGGAATTCAATCTATTTTGAGATTCCTTTGGTTGTTTCGGTGAACAAAAAACTCCATTCTTCATGATCAGCCTGCACAAACTAGCAGGGTATGAGTTTTACTTTAATTTAAAGATGGAGCCTTTCCTCCTACTATGGTGACCTGTGATTTGAAGGAAAGGCCTATAATATGTTGTTTTCAAGTTTCATGTTTCCTTTAATAGTGGTAATGCCTCTTTAAGGCTGGTGATGTTATCTTAGGCTGAGAATGTGAGTTTTTGGCATGAAAAGGAGGAACCAAAGTGGTGTTTTTGATATCTAATGAGGCTAAAGGCCTAGTGAAGGTTTATTTTGTTTGATGCTTTGGTGAGGCTTGGAATTCCTTAGAGTTGTGAAATATAGAAAACCCTAGATATTTATGAGAAAATTGAGGGTTTTTGTATTGGAAACCTATTTGAGCATGCAAGGTCCTAAAACCTAGAAAATATTTTGTTTGAGACCTAAGTAAAGACTGTTTTTGGATTTGAGGGTCTGCTGAGAAGTGAGAAGGTTGTGTGGGGAATTATACCCGATTGAGTGACTTTGATATGCTACAACCTAAATAATGTGAATTTTTTGAAATAAGAGGTCATGATGAAATTGTAAATTGAATTTTTTTTTGTAGATTGAAGTTGTGTGTTTGTATGTTGCAGGCCTCCCCCTACTGCATTAGGAGTATATTCCAATTTTTTAGAGACATGTATGGAAAATTTGGTAGCATAGACAAGGCAATCAGCTGGTTTGTATAACTGTTTGACAAAATACCTCAATGAAATCTTTGGAAGCATACACAAAGAAATTCAATTATTAAATTTAAAAAAAAGCCTCAAAGAGATGTGGTTTAAAAATTTCATAGAAAAGTGTATAGAATTGTGTAATTTAAAATGTCCATTGACAACCTAAGGTTGTAACATGACAAACAAATAATTTGATCAACATGGAATAAGAAAAACAACAAAAATGAAAGCAAGCCACAATAGAATGAAAGAAAATCTACAAAGACTCACATACCTAAAAAACCAAAGTTTCAAATGGAGTTCTACCCAATTATGTAGCCTTTGCTTCTTCTTTCCTCAAACTCCTAAAAAAATTTATTTTTTCAAAAGCTTGTTCCCCTCCAAACTTCAATTGTATATCAGTTATCACTATAATTCAAACTTTAATTCATATTATATGCCTTTCAACATGAAAACTCTACTATTTCATGCAAAGGTGATGGAAATATCATGAAAAAGGTGGTGGAATCTAAAAATCATGCATGCACACTTCACTCAATCACCAAAAAGCTACTTTTTGTCAAAGCATGCACAAAACCAGGAGAATATGCAGAATGTGGTCCGACATCATGGGTATATTGTGTTTTTTTACCATTTTTAGTGTAATAAAAAACA
>VDFB02000002.1:17911060-18061298 GCA_007258455.2 Sequoia sempervirens | reverse complement strand
ATTAAATCCAATTCCTCCTTATTATCATGGAAAGTTTTAGTTTTGGTGTATTATACATTGTTTTCACAATTGGTTATATACTAGTGGCTACATTGTGGTTCAGGATAATTGGTGATTTTTAATGGTTGGTTATATGGTTTATGGCTCCAAAGAAATATTCTTTGGTGGTTAGAGACCCTTTTCTATGAGTGAAGGGGTCATATAATCACTTATAGTCAATTTTTTAAGTGCCTCTACCAGTCATTATTGAACATGGTAAAGTTTTTTTAGGTCAAGAGGGTTTTTGTTTCAATGGGAAGCTTCATTTAAAATATTGAATTCTTGTAGGCTTAAAAGCTAATTTAAATTCCATTATCACCTCAAGGGAATTTTGAACATCAAGGGAATTTTGAACATGGTTTTTTGGGTTGGCACTCCACCCTAATAACATGAATTTTTAGGTGATAATAGGATCTAATTTTCTCATGAATAAACCCCTTTTAGAGGAGGACACAAAAAAAATAGATTTTGTAGCCACTATAGGCTTAGATGCATTCTAGAGGCCCTTGACCCCTTTGACAACATTTATTTTCAAGATCTTATAGGAATAATTTTTAATTTTGTAGGATGATAACAAAAATAAATCCATGTTCTACAATAATCTCCATGTGGTGATCAAAAATATTCTTGTGTCATACATGAATGGGTCTTTAGAGGTTTAGTGGATTATTTTTTCACTTTTTCAAAAACTAGCCTAAGTATGAAGGGAAGGTCACAATTCTTGGTAGAATAAGGGAATTGTATTTACATACGCTTATTAGGATATTCAATGTGTTTCCATCTTAAGTCTTGTTGGTTGATATTTTTACTAATGGTACTATTGAGAGAGAATGCATAAATGAAGTATTGATAACTTGATTCCATATGTTATCCTCGAATTCAGCTACACTTAATTCATGGGATAACCCCTACAAAACTTGTTTGTTTCATAGCCTACTTTCTCTAAGCACATAAAATGAGGAAAATATCACTTTCCCTCATGTGTAGCCCCAAGCCTCAAAAATTCATTTGAGTGTCTAGTCTTTTCACCTTTTGAAAATTTGCAAAAGGTTGAAAATTACAAAATTTTAGTTTTTGGAGTTAGTCATTTTTCTTGCACATGTAGGAGTGCTGAAATTTAACACCCTTCCATTCACTTTGCAAAAAATAAAACATGCAGGAGCGCCAAATTTTAGTGACCCTACATGTCTTGTAGGGTGGTTTATGCATGTGTAATCATGCTAAAATTTCTCGCTAATGCATCCCAAGTTCACATGAGTGCGTTAATTGTAGGTTTTTAATATCATAAACCTACTAGTAGAGAGTTAAAATTGGAATATCTAGAATCCAAGGCTATTACTCCATCCATGATTAAGTTGAATCTATGAATAATCATCTCACCATGATTTTGTATGTGAGTGATGCAATGTGGAACAATTTTGCCAAATTTACTCTTCTATTCATTGAGGTCCTTCAATTGGTCATCATCTTTCAATATTTTCGGCACAAACCACTACTTCAAGGTATGAAATGAATCCATTCTTTTTTTTATCTTTTGGTCCTCTCCTTGTATATATTGGAATTCATCTATAACTATTATGTCTATCTACTCTATAGGTTTTAATGCTACAGGAACCTCAGTACTCCTTTGTAAGATTCTACACAAGGTTAATAATGTGTGGTGTATGGGCTGCCAGTTCTTAAAAAGGGGATCCAGTATGGGTGCATGTGTTTTCATCTAATCAATTACCTATGTTAGTGAGTTGTAGCAATCATACACACTTTCCAACTTATCCACAATTATCTTTATCCTATGCTCGAGGACCTTCTCTAAAATATTATAGATTTTCTTTTTCACTCCTTCCTTACCCTCATTGTTTTCTTTCTTTAACTCTTCAATCTCATGTCTAAGAATGCTCACCTATTCAATGGAAGAACTTTCTATATCAACTGGTAGAGCAAGAGGAGGTTGGTATAACATTATTTCCTTGTTCTGTGAGGGGCCTGCTCCTTTCAATTGTTCCTTCAACTTCACATTTTCCATGAACAATTTATTGACTTCATCATTTAAAAAAAATTGTTCCTTTTTGTACTCTCCCAATCTAGCTTACACCTCCTTAACTATGGCTCAAATGAACATAGTTGAATGAATTGTCATGGTTGCAGCTTCAAGAGGAGATGTATTCTTTATTGTTTTCACCATAGTTGTCCCTTTCATTTCCTACGCTACATATAGTAACCTTGGTTTTTGTGTACTCTTTTGTTTGGCCCAGAATGCCAAGGTTTCAATCCTAGGGTTATACCCTATGCCACTTACCCCTTCATCTAAGTCAAACTCAGCAATCAACATTGGTTCTTCATGTGTTCTCACTTGATCAAGTAAAAATATTTTATTTAATTCCATACTAGGGACAATAAGTATATTACTTTTCAAAATCATCTCTTTGACCTCTTGTGGGTTGACATCAATATTATCAAATCCTTAATTCATTAAAATTTTGGTCTACTATTTGGTCATGTTGGGATTCCTCAGCTCCCATCTTATTTATTTCAACCCTCACTTCCAACTCTCTTGTTTTCATCTTAATCCAAAAGTCTTTAAATTTAGGATTTTTGATCATTTCAACATATTCCAAGAAGCTAAGAGCTACAATTACCCTCTCATCCTCATTCATTTATTTTTCTCCTTGTACTTGAATATCAACTCTAGCTTTAGGCCTGTGGTCTTCAATTTTAGGCATAGGTTGATCCACATCAACATCATCCTTCAAATGTCTTAACACATTAACTATTTCTTTTGTATCTCCAACCTCCTCACTTATTTTATAGGAAACAAGTGGGTCTATCTCTTGTGTCTTTTTTTAGAATGTGGTTGTTCAGGAGGTGATCCTGGAGGAGCATGACATATTGAAAAAATATCCGGAATTGGTTCTACAATTACAATTCCACTCAACCTTTTGGGAGACAATTTGGTCGGTCTCTCCATCTCCACTACATAATTATCATATAATTCATGAAACTTATCAATCCTCTTGAGAGGATATGATTCCTCTATGAAATACCCCAATAAATCATTGTGCTTCTTCTTTCTTTCTTCCTCAAGCCTTTTCACAATTTCCCATTTTCTCCTCTGATATACCACTTGAGGAGTGAAATAATTTATGATTGCATATTCTTCATAATCAATCTAGTGAGTAACCATATCCTTGGTAAGGATGGTTTGTCTTCAAAAAATCATGTGACCCTTAGGGTCAAAAGCTCTTCCTTTCCATAATCTAAAGAGTGCCTTGTTTTTAGATAATTCTGCAACTCTTCAAGTCTATTAGGTCCAACTTATAGTTCCCCACATGTTGTCAAGTTGGGAAGAAATTTACCCTTCCTTTGTTTATGCATGACATCCTTTTCCATCCATAGAATATGCCACATGAACTCTAAAAATACTAATTGAAGGGGGAAAAACTTTGGCGGTATATGTAGGGCATATGGGAATCCATAAATCCTTATTATTGTAATATTTAGTAGAAAAAATCAATCACCAAAGTTATGAGTATGGAATTGCTCAGGCTTCAAATCCAAAGGTCTTAAAAATTGTAGCACAAGTGTGTGTATTCTTAGTGGTGGGTGGCCAAGAACTCTCATAATTATATACACAAAGTCATCATGGAATATCACATAATTTGAATTCTTACATCTGATGTCCCATATATAACACCATCGTTGCACTAGCAAAAAATTCCCCTGCTTGTCAATCTTACCCAAACACATCCTTTTGGTCCATCTATCTTTATTCCGGTATAATATCAGGTGGCACAACAAATAATATTGTCTCAATGTTATGGGGGCTCTATTTTCCCTAACTTGCAGAAATCCTTCATACAATGCTTTCTCAAGATATGAGGAAAAATCATATTCAATGTTTGTCTCAGGGTTTTGGATCCTCATATCCATCATCATTAAACTAATTAGCATTCACTCTTGTGCATCTATCCCAAGTACGTGATAGAGATAAAAGTTTGTTTTATTGAAATAGAATTGGAAATATGTGACAGCAAATGGTTCGATAGTAGAAGGGAATATAGGAATCACCTTGTTGTTCAGACTCATTTTTATGTAAATGGGGAGTTCATCAGTTCTATAGGTTCACCTCAATCTAGTATATTCTTCTTCACTTCTTTGCAAATCAATTTTAGTCAGGGCTTGTTTGTTTAGGTCAAAACATTCAATGATGGACACTTTAGTCAACACAACTAATGGTGAACCATATGGAAATCTCATAGACCTAGTGGTAGGATGATAACTCCAAGCCAATACTCTGATGAACTCTACATCTATAAAAACATTTGGGACAATTAACTTTTCCAAATCTAATGCCCATGGATTTGACACCGGAATCTTGTCCTCCATTTTTTCATAAAAGTACCAGAATAGTTCCCACCTAGAGATAGGGATAAGGGCATCTCTACAACCATGAGCCACATCTTTAAAACATTTCTGAAATCCTCTATCAGTTGATTCAGGGAGTATATCTAGGATAGACTATTGTAAGGACCTCTCTTTAACCTTAGATTCTTCCTTTTTAGTTTTAATTTTTTTCTTCTTGGGTGGTGCTAGTTATGTTTTAGAACAAAACTTAATCTCAGTCCTAGCCTATGAATTTTCCACAACTCAATTATTATCAAGGTTGAGGATGTCCAACACTTAAGTAAAGTAATTAGTACTTCACTTATTCTCTTCGAGCTTTGTGAGACCCAAGAGGGTAATCCTATGCATACTCATAATATATCACATTAGGTCAAGAGTATTTCCTCACATAGATGCAATATCTCAAGAAATTCACTGCATCAAATGCTTGGAAAACCATAGGTATAAGTGTTACTCATTTCAGGGAATGTTCTTACATACTTAAAGGTTGGGCAATGTAGTTTAGAGTATTTTATGAATCATTCTTCATCTTGAATCCTAGGCCAAATTCAATACAAGCTCAACTGACCACAAGATAAACTAATAAAACAATCAGTACCTTATCTAAAGGAGAAAAAGAGTTATAACTTGTAATCAATTAGTAATACAACTCTGATTCAACTTTAGAAATTAATGGACTATTAGAATGCCCCTTTGAAACATCTAACTCACTGTGTTTCAAAATATTGCTTCCTTACTAAATCCTATATCATTTTCTCACAAACTAATGACCTCATTTTAGCATTTAATCAACTCATTGAAATAAAGCATAAAACAAGTTCATCCATTCATTTCAAATGAAAAAAGACAAAAGAAATCATAATTAACAAATTCATTAATAACTTGGAAGAAAATGCATAGGAGAGCAAAATTTTAGAACTAAAATTCTTCTTCATTTTTTGATATTAGTTTGTAAAACCATATTTAAGATATGTATAAAGTATAACTTTCACCTTAAATTTGGTTCTAATATATCTACTAAAGTATCTATTTACATTCTATTCTACTATTTAGAACATATTATCCATTATGACCTCTTCTAGACTCAAAAAATTTGAACTCTCTTTTTATCAGCCATGAAATCCCCTTTATAAAATAGGGGAGCAACAAGCACCCGATTGAATTACAATTTCACTTTCATTTTAGTTCAGTTCAAAAAATCTAATTCTAACTGATTCCTTGAAGAACTCCCCAGGCGGTTTCATATGCAATCATTTGAGAACAGGGGAGGAAAAAAGGAAAAAAACATGTGGAGGATAACAGTAGTCATTGTCACAGCGTTCATTGTTGAAACAAAAAATATTTCATATCATATCTTCTAAAGGACTTCCACATCAACATGGGAAAGTAAAAGAAAAACCATGGACACATGAAAAAAAATACCTCTTATGCAAATACCATGGTGTCATCAAAAACTAAAACAAGGTGGTGACCCTATTCAGAGTCATTAACATTTGAAAATGCCTGAATGCTCCTTGTCCTCGATGAAATTGGAGGGATCATCACCACGTCATCATTAGAGCTCTTGTATGGCACCAGAGAATGGAGGTATTGGCCATAGTTTGAGTTAGTTGTTGATGCCAAAAACTGGAAAGGTAACAACCCTTTATGGGAAAACTCAGTTTATGGGGGACCTATTGTGCTAAACTAAGTGACCTCTAGATTTTTAAAGAAGTTGGCTTCTTCTATAATTAGGGTTTTGGAAAGGGAAAAGGAAGCAAAAATAAAAATAAAGGATCTAACTAAGGCGATGCGCCAGAATTTAGATAAAAGGCATGATAAATCTATCTTTTGGATAGGATCTAAGGGCCTGATGAGTAATTTACTATATCCTAGAATGAGATAAATTGAATATTGAAGCATGAACAACGCATTCAATAACATAAAATAATTTTCACACCCATTCATTGAAAAGAGGAGTCAAAAGACATGATCTAAACCAAAAAACTTGCATTAAAATTATTAAAGTTCTGCAAATGAACCATTTAAACAATAATGGCACAATATAAAGTTAATCAAATAGCTTAAGAAAAATAGAAAGGCTGAACAATGGCACAGTTTTTGAGTCTTTCTACAATAATCTAATAAGAATAAAAAGGCTTGGTGTCTCTAAAATTCTTTATTTTCTACAAATCTCAAACTCTTGGCACTTGTGGAACTTGGAACCCATATTCAGAAGTGTTGATAATGTTTTCTACATAGCAACAACTCAGACAGAATATGAAATTCTATCTCTCTTGAAAGGTAAATCTCTATCAGCAAGCCTCAAGAGATAACCCCAAGGTCTCTAATGTCAGGTCTTGACAATGCATAAACAACTCAATGATAAATGTGAAAATGTTGGTAAACACAATGGGACCTTACTACAAGCAAGATACTGAATCTCAATTTATCAGATCTAACAATATGATGATACTTAAATCCTAAATTTAACCCAATAATCAAAGAAATAAAAAAAGACAAGGGTTTCAGAAATATTTCTAAACTTAATGTTAAACCTAAGATTAACAATGCAAATGAAAAAACACTCAAAATGGACCAATCCCTCAAAAACTGATTTCTAATTGACCCAGATGAATTTGCAATCTTATAAAAAAATAGTACAATCTTCTAAGGTGTTAATATTTTTGAATCATGAACATTCATTCAAGCAACCCTATTGCAGTTGAAATGAATAAACCCTCACAATCAAACTAAGCACAATGAATATAGAGTCCAGGCTAACTTTGCAAAGCAACACTTCAAATATCAAATCATAAACATCATTGAATCAAATATAATCTAAATATCGATTTTCCTCAAAGCAATTATAAAGATAGAATAACAAGAACCATGCAAGACAAGAACACAAGTATGGTACCAAATCACAATGTCATTACTTGCATCAAATTATCCACCGTAGCAACAATTCCAGCTTTCTGTTACAATATTTTCTTGAGAACAACTACTTGCTAACTCCTGCTTTACTAATTCGCTCTAACTAGCTCTCTATTTGTCTATATCTAAAATTTCTTAACCCTTACAAATGAGGAAAAATGCCTGATTTATAGAACCCCCCATAACATGTCGGCCTAGATAAGATTTTACAATAATAATAAGGCACAACAAGTCAGCCAAGAGAAATTCAAAATGGAATAAAATATGCATTTAATGCATGAACTTCATCCAGGGCAGCCTAGGATCCCCAATGTAGCTCAGACCAATGCATGGAAAAATAATAGGGAAGCACAAATCTTGATGTAGCTAATCATTAACTGCTTTCCCCTTTGTCCTTATTCCAATCCAACATTTCATGAACCTTCAAAAGCACCCTATCCAGGTTGGCCACAGGTGGTAAAGGAAAAACCCTAAGTCGTCTCTCAATTGATGCAATTTCTTCCCTTGACTATTTTACTGACTTATCCCAATCCACCTTATATGTTAGGTATTTGTCAATGACAGCAATGTATGTGGCCACATCATCCAACTGGTGCTCAGAAATGGAATCATCACTAATTGGGGCATAAACATCATGCCACCACTTCCTTAACTATTCCAAACTCAAGTATTTGGGAGCAATCTTCCTTCTCCCTATCATTATCTCAAAAAAGGAAATTGAGCCATTGTACACATCAACTAGGGTATCATCAATCTACCTCCTCTATTTGTAAATCTTCTTCAACACCTTCTACCTAATTTGCAATGCCTCAAACCACTCCCATGGTTCAGCAGCTCCGGAGGAAGGAAGAATTTTATACATTACTAGCTTATCCCTAGTGTACTCCATGATAGTCCTAGTTTTCTGCAGCAGGAGATCTGTATCTTCTTTATCTTGTGCCAACACTTCCTTCAACCAATCAATTTCCCTTATAGCATCCTTCCCAATTGACAGAATCTCATTAATAGCCTCATTACCTTTGGTTTGGACTCCCTACAACCAAGTTGTAGGCAAGAGTAGAAGCCTTCATCTTTTCCAATTCAGTAATGGTCTCCTGAGGCAAAGGATTTGCAGTAGAAACCAAAGGATTAATAGATTGTAGGGGCCTCATCAAATCTTCCAAGCACTTCTTGAGATTCTGATTTTCCTTCTTTAACTCCTACTTGGTCTTTGTTTCCTTCCTCAATCTGCCCAAGATGACTACACTAGAACCTTCATCATCCTCAATATCCTGCTCAATTGATGTAGGCCCTAGATTGAAAGTCTGAACATTGTAATCCTTCCCAGCCACATCATCTCTGTTTTTATCTGGAGCAAGGGTGGCAATTTGAACAACTCTATTATGAGCTTCATCCCTTTCAATCCTGGAAATCACCCTAGCCTTCTTTTTACCTTTATCTTTCCCAATTTTGGGTAGTAGCTCATCCCAATTTGGTGGACTATCCTCCAAAACCACCTGCTTTCTCCTTATTTCCTTGTCCAACCAACCAGGTACAGTGGATTCCAATTGCACTTCACTTTTTTTCTCCTCCTACTAATCCTTAGGTGCTTCTTCACTCAAATTCTATTTCTTAGGAGTTTCATCTGTCTTGCTTTCCTTTTCTTCATCATGTTCTTCATGTACAGGTGATGGAACCTTCATTGTTTCTTCTTCTATTGGAGGTGATTTAACCTCTTTGGTTCCAACAGGTGACTCTGCATAAGCTACCAAAGGAGACCTCACTACCTTATCAATTTCTGCCTCTGCACTGTAAAGGTCACCTTCATGAAATTCTTCTCCTTTAGTATCTCGATGATCCTCAACCTTTTTTGACTCACCTGGTTTGCTTTGAGCTTCATGAGCGGAAGGCACATCATCATGCTGCTCCACATGAGAAACAACCAGGGGAAGGTCTATAGGCACACTATCCTTAGGAGAAGGAGTCTTAGACCTCCTTGTATACACCTTGGCCTTCTCCTCTAAGCTTTCAACATTTATCACGGGTGGGGTAACCTCTTCCTCCCCTACCTTGGAGCTCACCTTCTCTGACAATTTTCTAATTCTTCTCCTTTTGGGTACAAGATCATCAACCTCAAGATTCTGCCCTTCAGTTTCCTTCTACCCAGACTTATTAGTCCTTATCCTCTTCTTAGCCTTTGGATTTCTTTGCTTTTCTGCTTCTTGGGCTTCCATTTCTTGAACACCCTTTACCTTGATTTTGTTGGAAAATGTGCCTCAATCTCATAGGTTGTAACCCCTGGAAAGCATGGTCGTTGTGAAATTCTTGTTGTCTGGCTGACTAGCAGTTTGATAACCTTGTGTTTTGATCATGTCACTGAGACAGGGCTGATGTCTTTCCGAATGAATTCTATCGCTATAACTCAAGTGTGTCGGTATGTGGTCCTAGTGACTGGGAGATGTCTCGCCAATTGAAGTCATCGAGGTGACTTGAACACTTGAGAGAATTCTCTTATCGAGCATCGGGAAGAAGTCTTTCTAAAGGTTGATTCTCTCGCCAACAATGGAACACATTGGTATGACTTGAAGGCTTCGCTATGAAGTCTTGGCAATGGGTGTTTGTCTCACCGATGATGTGGGATGCATTCGGCATGACTCCTGGCAAAAGGTGGGCTCAGCATAACCTGGAGACTTCGGTGTGAAGTCTTTGCGACAGGTGTTGGTCTCATCGATAGTAAAAGGTCCTCAGCATGACATGTGATGCTTGGTGTAGGGTCTTGGCAAAGATGAATGTCTTGCCAACTGTCAGTGTAACCTTAAGAGTCTCGGTGTGACCTCTTGGTGAGTAGTATGTCTGGCCAACAAGAGACTTCGGTGTAACACATGTGTTTTGATATGTTTTCTTACTGAATGTGGAAAATCTTACCGATGGGGTTGCTGAGGTCGGTATGACTTGGAAGCTCGATGTGAACTCTTGGAAAACTTTATTTTCTTGTCGATGGGAAACCTAATGTCAGTATGACTCTTGGCGACTGCTCAGTGTTTAGTATAACATGAAGGCTCGAAGAGATGTCTTAGTGAAAGATGGTTGTCTTTTCGACTATTGCTTACATCGATATAATGTCTCATCGTGGCGATTGTCTCACCGATGAGAATACTGATGTCGATGTAACTTGTGAACATCGAAGTGATGTCTTGGCGACATAATGAAGTCTAAGCAATAGCTTTCTAGACTCAGTGTAACGTCTTGCCGATAGTGAAGACTCTTGGTGACAAAGACGATATGGGCTCTATGGCATTGGGGAGACACAATTAGTGTCTCACCGACATGTGACATAGATTGAACGCCTTTGACTGAGTGAAAACTATCCGACGTGATGCAATTTGGACCAATCAGAGAAAGCAAGATGTGAACTATTTGCTAAACCGTTTCTATGTGGAAGTTGGAAAAAAAAGCACGAGGAAGTGGAAACATCTAAGTTGGCTGGGTTGGATGATTCATGTGTTCTAATCCGACAGTTGGAAAAGAATGTTTTCATAGAGCCTGCAAAGAAAAAATGGATATACGTATGCATTGGACGTTCTAAAGCAGTAGGCTGATAAGGCAAGGAGTTGAAGAGCTGAGAGCTAGAGAGAGATCAATAGAGAAAGGCTAAGTGGCTGGCTGAAAGGTCAAAGCCATGAGGCCGAGGCAGAGAGTGAGAGAGGCAGAGTTATGCTGTTGGAATCTCTCCTAATCATGAATGCCATGTTTGATCTCTCAGGGATAGTTTGCTACCAGTTGTATCCAAAATGAACAAGATGTAATCTTTGAAAAGGCTAAGAGCCTAAAATTGTATTGTAACCATTTTGTTGCTAAACAATACAATGGCTTGAACTTTGGAGAGTGGGGTTTTTTACCCGAAAGGGTTTTCCCCACGTAAATATTTGTGTTCTGGTTTTTTGTTTCATCTTTCATGCATGTTGGTTCGTGTAGTAGAATCTATTAATGCTTGATGTTGAATTTACTTGTGTTTCTCTTAGAAAGATCAATGTGGAAATAAATTGTGTCTGTTTCCACTTTAGGACATAGTTGTACGTGTCTTTGAGGCAACCAAATCAAAATTAAAGTTACCGAAGGCACTACTATTTGGAGTTTTCATAAGATGTGCTCCTAGATTTCCTTACAAGTGGTATCAAAGCCTTCTTTTGGTTGTTGGCTCTGGATATTTCTCCTGTGAAGATTTCTTAGCTTGATGGGCTAGAAGAAATCTAGAGGAATGGACTGATGTATTGATCCTTTGTTGAGTGGAAGCCTTGTGGTATTTTGAGACAGCATGTAGCTTGAAGGATAGTCAAGATGGAAAAAGGATTTGATCATGTTGTGATCTATGTATCCTGGTTGGTAGCAGTATAACCTTGGAGTATAAGGTGGATTTTCTTACTCTGTGACTGTGTATCAGTAAAGCTTTCATATTGGTGTCTATGTGACAGGTTCTTGGGTGATATGGAGAAGCCTAGATTGTTTCTTAGTCATGGAAGAGAGTGCTTATGCTAGGTGGTGGTTCCTGGTGTTGGAAGGCACTGTTTCCTGTCAACCTCAAATGCTAAAAGGATATGGAATTAATCATTAGATGATTTGCAAGCTTCTGAAATAGCCTTTCTTTCTTTCTCTGATGCATGTACATGGTGGTGATTTTAGAGTTGGTCTGAAAGGGGCCTAGATTCTCCTAAAATGTTGGTTTCTTTCTAAGGATGATTTGTACTTGCATGGCTCTGTGGTTTTGCAAGTTTTACATGGTTAAGCAAAAATTGTGATCATGTGGAGTTGTTGTTAAGCTATTCTCTAGACACTAGCCTTTTGGGGTGTTGTTGAATGAGATAGTTGCAGGTCTGCATGCATGCTTTCTTCATGGTTTGAGAAGGTGTGATCTCTTCTTTGCATGGGAGTGTTGGTATGTGATTTGTCACTCAGCATTCTTGTGGTGGTACTTGAGGGTTCCTTGATTATAGTGCTTGTTGTGGACATGATTGGCAAATCAAAGTTGGTGTGATCTGGTGTTTGAGTCATGTTGTCTATGTGGTTATTCTCTTTGAAATATCAGTTTTACATTTCCAATGTGATGATGGGTTTGCATGTTTCTTTTGAATGGATCTACGGGTTATGAAATGTTGTGGGTAGTCTTTACCTACATGTTTGCTATGAGACAACTCAAAAGTGGACTATCTATATCCATGAGGTTGATTCATTGTTGGTACAAACTTGTTAGCTAGCCTTGTCTGTGGTCACTTGTGCATTGGTGTGATTGTTTTGAGATGAGAGGATGGATATTCTTGAGTACCTAAATAGTCAATTAAGGGAACCTGTAGTAGGTGGTCATGATGCTTGGAGAGCTTGGGTGTCACTTTTTAGTGGGAGCTCTAGCAGTGACTATGGATTCATCACATGGTGGTGAATAGTTTTCTTCAGTGTTGTAGATGTTTCTTGGGAGAGCTCTTTGATCCTATTGTTGCAGAAGAGTTTTTTCGCATTTGCATGGACATTACTTGAAGATGTGAAACATCTTGGATCCATGGAGTACTCTTGGAGTCTTTTCCTAAGGTGTTGGTGGTGCTTGATAAGTGATTTTGGTTTTGAGTCTATTTGCTTTATGTCATGGTATACACTTGGTTGTGCACTGGAGTTTTGGCATTGTGCATTGTACTTGAGACAATGGAGAAGTCACTTAAAGCGTGGTATCTTCTATGAGGATATGTAGATGATGGTGTCATGATACGTTCCTGATTTAGATGATTGGAGCTTTGACAGTGATCTGGTAATTCTTTGTGTATTAAGTGCTTTGATTATTTTCTTGATACTTCGTGATAGTACAGTAATGCAGTTGAAGTTTAGCATGAGATGATTGATTGCTAGTACTCATGGATACATGAAGAATAAAGTGAGGTTGTCATTCTCTTATGAGAGAATTGTTGCTTCTTGTTACTCTTGTTAAAGTTTTTCAGCAGAAAGTCTGAGAAGCCTACACCTTGGTTGAACGTGAGTTCAATAAGAGACCTATGAGGAGATTGCTCTTGGATTAGTCATGATGACTTGTATATCTTGAAGGAGTATTTTCGTTCCCACTCTTGGTCTGCTCAGCAGTTTATCTGAAAGGTATTTGGCCCATTATATTTTTCAGATGTGTTTTTATGTTCACTTTCATGATATGGATTTTGAATTGTAGTCTAATGTTTCAGGAGGATTCATAGTGGAAGTTGTACAGTTTGTTTTATCTCCTTGTTACTAATGAGAATTGGTAGGAGATGTGATATGGGCTGATTTCCTGAAATGGGGAATGAACTAGCTTGATCTTCTTTGAGATGCTTACATCCATGTTGTTTTTAAAAGTCGGTTTGATCTTGGTGATTGAACAAATGGATGATGTTAAAGTTTTTCTTTTGGGATGTGAAGAAGATCATTCTTGACACAGCTGGCTATTAGAAGTGTATGTAGGAGGATGCTCTATAGGAAGATGATGTGCATAGTTTCTCTCTGTGGTCATGAAGGTTTGTGGTGAGAGAAATGTTTCTTGTGGCAGTTTGTTACAGGTTGTGCATATCATTGTGGATTCTTCTTTGGTACTACAGGATTACATTTTCTATGTGCTTGCATTGGTAGATTTGTGATACTTTTTTGATCTTTCAGATTTGGGTTACTCAGGCAGTGGAATTTCTTGTATGTGTCTTGTCTTCTTCGACTGGTTGACACTGGATCTTGTATTTGTTGTTAATGGATTGGTAGAAGTTTACTAATGGTAATACCTATGAGGTATGTGAGGTTGGATGGAATAGCATGAGTTGTGGGTGTTATTTTCAATCGCATGGGTTATCAGTTGGATGGAAGCAGTCAGTCTGATTGTCATTCTAACTGATGTTTAGTTTCTTTTTTCTTGATAAGACTTCATGGTTGTGTTTTGTTTGAAGCTTTGAAGTTGATATTGCTTTTGTATTGCATTTTGAGCATAGTGAAGTGGTAACAGTATCTTGCTGATGATATCACTGGGATCTTTTTCTTGTGTCTGTTTGAATGGTGCTTATACACCTTGGCTTTGTATCCTTCTTCCACAAGTGGCATGTTGGAAGATAATAGGGTTTGTTGCCTGAATTGTGAACATCTTGGATGTTGGAGTAGAATTCTTGATTGAGCATGAGAGCATGTTTTTTGGTCTATGTGGTTTCCTGGAAGGCTATGATCAGTTGCCTTGTTGATAGTGAGTTGCAGTTGGATGCCTAGTCTTTGTTGCAAATTGTCTGGTGGACTATTATCTGTGGAGACTTGTTGGTCAGGTGTCTTAAGTGTTGCAGGGTTTGAACTAATGGAGCTGGTGTGATCTTAGTTACTGGTTGCTTTGGAGGTGCCTGTGTGATCTTCGTCAAGTGGGAGATTATTGGAAAATGTGCCTCAATCTCACAAGCTATAATCCCTCGAAAGCATGGTCACTGTGACATTCCTGTTGTTTTGTTGATTGGTAGTTTGATAACCTTGTGTTTTTCTCATGTCGTTCAGACAAGGCTGATGTCTTGCCGAATGAAGTCTATCGCTATAACTCAAGTGTGTTAATATGTGGTCCTAGCGACTGGGAGATATCTCACCAATTGAAGTCATTAGGGTGACTTGAACACTCCGGAGAATTCTCTTATCAGGTGTGGGGAAGAAGTCTTGCCAAAGGTTGATTCTCTCGCTAACAGTGGAACACTTCGGTATGACTTGAAGGCTTCATTACAAAGTTTTGGCGATGGGAATTTGTCTCACCGACGATGTGGGATGCGTTCGACATGACTCCTAGCGAAAGGTGGGCTCGGGATAACCTGGAGACTTTGGCGTGAAGTCTTGGTGACAGGTGTTGGTCTCGTCGATAGTAAAAGGTCCTCGACATGACATGTGATGCTCGGTGTAGGGTCTTGGTGAAGACGAATGTCTTGCCGACTATCGGTGTAACCTTAAGAGTCTCAGTGTGACCTCTTGGTGAGCGATATGTCTGGCTGATAGGAGACTTCAATGTAACACATGTGTTTCGGTATGTTGTCTTATCGAATGTGGAAAGTCTCACCAATGGGGTTGTTGAGGTCGATATGACTTGGAGGCTCAGTGTGAACTCCTGGTGAACTTGATTGTCTTGTCGATGGGAAACCTAATGTCTGTATGACTCTTGGCAACTACTTAGTGTTCGGTATAACATGAAGGCTTGAAGAGATGTCTTAGTGAAAGATGGTTGTCTTGCCGACTATTTCTCACATCGCTATGACTTTGGAGCATCGGTATAATGTCTCATCATGGCGATTGTCTCGCCAATGAGAATACTGATGTCAATGTAACTTGTGAACATCGGAGTGATGTCTTTGTGACACGACAAAGTCTGAGCGATAGCTTTCTGGACTCGATGTAACATCCTGTTGATAGTGAAGACTCTTGGCGACAAAGACGATATGGGCTATGTGGCATCAAGGAGACATGGTTAGTGTCTCACTGACATGTGACACAGGTTGAATGCCTTTGACTGAGTGAAAACTATCTGACGTGGTGCGATTTGGACCAATTAGAGAAAGTAGGATGTGAATTGTTTGCTAAACTGTTTATGTGTGGAAGTTGGAAAACAAAAGCATGAGGAAGTGGAAACATCTAAGGTGGCTGGGCTAGATGATTTGTGTGTTCTGATCTGACAATTGGAAAAGAACATTTTCATAGAGCCTACAGAGAATGAATGGATATACGTATGCATTGGACGTTCTAAAGTAGTGGGCTGATAAGCCAAGGAGATGAAGAGCCAAGAGCCAGAGAGAGATTGATAAAGAAAGGCCAAGTGGCTGGCTGAAAGGCTGAAGCCATGAGGCCGAGGCAGAGAGTGAGAGGTAGAGTTATGCTGATGGAATCTCTCTTGATCATGAATGCCATGTTTGATCTCTCAGGGATAGTATGCTACCAGTTGTATCCAAAATGAACAAGATGTAATCTCTGAAAAGGCTAAGAGCATGAAATTGTATTGTAACCATTTCATTGCTGAATAATACAATGGCTTGAACTTTGGAGAGGGGTTTTTTACTTGAAAAGGTTTTCCCCATGTAAATCTTTATGTTCTGGTTTTCTGTTTCATCTTTCATGTCTGTTGGTTCGTGTAGTAGAATCTGTTAATGTTTTTTGTTGAATTTACTTGTGTTTCTCTTAGAAAGATCAATGTGGAAATAAACTGTGTCTATTTTCACTTTAGGACATAGTTGTACGTGTCTTTGAGGCAACCAAATTGAAATTAAAGTTACCGAAGGCACTACTATTTGGAGTTTTCATAAGATGCGCTCCTAGATTTCCTTACATATTTTGAAAGGAGAATCCAGCTTCCCTTTTCCCTTAGGGTCCTGCTCGGTCGATTCTTCATAGGTGGAGTGAGGATCTAAATCTCCCATCAGTGCATAGGTGCACTGTACACCTTCATTTTCCAACTCCCATAGCTTATGCTTTAGCCACATCTTGGTGAATTTGATAACTGGGTCCATCAACTATTTTAATTATGTCTTTTCCTCTTCCAACCAATCTACGTCATCAATCAATCTATCTTTTATTGCCTCATATGCATGATCTTGAATCAAGTTTCCACCATCGTCAAGCTAGTTTGGGACTACCCTCACATTGTATAGTCGGACTGATTCAACTGGGAGGTGAGAAAACTTCTTCTTTTTGACCTTAGATTCATCACTGCAATTGGCCCAATAATCCTCCAAATCAACCTTATGGCTATATTCTCTACTGGCCTTCTTTTGGGCTTCTCCTGTGATATCAAACTTGGATATCTTGGAGTGGAAAGATAGGCCAAGAGTATTCATTTCTTCTTTTGAAGCTTGGGCAGAACCAATGGAAGGACAAGCCTCCCCAGTACCAATCCTTAATGGAAAATCTCCACCAAAACCAGTCTTATGTTTGTCCCTCTTGACAATGGCATCAAAGTCACAAATCTGTCTAGTGACTTCTAGAAGTATGATGTGATCAGTAGGGTATCTTGGAAGTTTGTATGGGGCTCTCTAGCAGCCATCAATCCAAATGTAGGAGAAGGTTGACAACTGAATAAACCATGCCCCATATTTCTTGATGAGTTCCTTTGCTTGATCTGAAATTCTCACATGCTCTGCACCCTTAAGCAATCTGGTGATATGCATGGTGAATGCATCATTCACCCTCCTATAGCTTGAGCCTCCTGTATGCAATTGAGGGTAAACCTCATAGATGGTATCCTGCCCAAAGGTCCCCCTTGTACTCAACCCTTTGTAGGGGTGGAATCTTGCAAGTGCATAGACCAAATATGAAGTCATTGTGAAGGTCTTTGTTTGCAACACATTGGACAACTGCTCGTGAATTACTTCGCTAATGACCCCTACCCAATGGTAATTAATCTTCTCTTGCTCCATCGTTATAATCGCATGGCACATCCAATTCTCAAACATGCCAGCATTCTTCAATCCAACCACCCTAATAAGAAGAGTGATGGCATCATAATACTCCTTAAAATTTGCTCTGAATAGTTGCATGGAAAGCTTGGAATAGTGAGACTTGGGCTTCTCCGGCCAGGAATTAATAAGTTGCTGTGACTTCACAGTCTGTTCATCGTAGAACTCCTGAGCTAATTTTATGTTGAGTCCTACCACATGAGATCTGTCTGGCATATCAAAGGTTTGCGCAATGGAAACAAGGTTGAGATTTGCTACAACTCTCCCTTGAAGACCAATTATTCTCTGTGTATCTTGATCATAGTGTCTGGCACACTCAAGGACCAACTCATAACACTACACCATGGAAGGGAAACTAGCCACATGTGACAAGCCTGATTCCTTCATCCTTTTAGCCACCAAAGGAGAATCCTCTACTTCCATTCTTCCTTTAAATTCTTCGTAATCCCACAATCTGACATTTGTATCAATCACTTCAGACCAGATTGATGTGATTTTACTCTCAGGGATCTTGCTCTTAATGTCCACTTTGATCCTTTCTGCATCAGACATTGAAGACCCAGCTATTGCCTTGCTAGGTTCAGCCTACACCCAACATGGAAATCATAATAAAAATCACAGGAAGGAAATGTTAATCCATCAAAACACCATTAGAATAAACCTCATGCAATCAAGGCATTATTACAACTCATATAAAATGATCTTGATAAACTTCGGGTTTCAGGATCACCCGCAGAATCTAAGCCAGAGAGGAATTTCAGGAAATTCTGGCCCAGACGGATTCCAGCGGAATAATCATGAAAACACCTATTAACAATTAAATCCAATCATTATCAATCCATAAATCACATAGGAGATCATAACATAGCATGAATTAATCATAAAATGCATTGAAAATCACTAACACATCAGGCTACCCCATATTTCCTTACACTTCACCAAATTTTGGGAAAATCCATCAAAGACAGATTTTCACGAAGGGGAAGACTCTTTGTAAGTCCAGAAAAAAAAAATAGGGAACTAAGGACCTCAGGAAAATCTGGAGTCGACAGAAATCCGTGGATAGGGTAAAACTCTGAAAGCATGCAAATTCTGGGAACTCAAAGGAAATTGGGAAAACAAAGGAGATCGGGAAAATCTGGGGTCAATGGAAATCCGTAGAATACACGAAACTCTGAAAATGATAGAAAATTCTAGAAAGGCAGAGGAAATCAGGAGAATCCGCCAGAGACAGATTATCCTGAAGGAACGAGAAATCCTGGACTGAGGATGAAACCTGAACATCGGCGTTAAATTACGATTTCATTCACAACATCAGATTAATCATGAATTTTAAAGATTTAAGCTTTGGGGAAAGTTAGGCATGGACCCTCCATAGATTTTCTTTGCATTATAGGCCTATTTTACAGTGAAATAAGGTGGAATAGTATTGCCCTAGGTTTTAAACCCTATACAACTACCATTATCACATAGGAAAGCTTACGACTTAGGTATTTCAACTGCCAATTCATGATTAAGGGACTATTCACAACTCTCAAGCCAGTTACATCAGAATGCAAATAAACAAAGGACCTTAAAGCTTGCTTGGGAGGTGATAAATAAAGTAATGCAGCGCAACCCTAATCATGAAAATGCTCAAATAATGTAGATAATCAAACCCAAATAAGCTCTATAACTTCAAAGCATTATCCGCAATCAACAATTAAAAGCAAGGCAATCGAAAACATACCATTGTGAAGTGAAAATCAATCTCAAAAATAGTAAATGTGAATCAAATGGCAGCCACAAAGAACAAGGGCAAGAACATGCAAGAAATCACCACCAAATCGAATGATTCAAACTCAACACCTCAAATCCAACCAAGCACTTGCAAGAATGCACTCCTTAGCTCAAATGATGACAAGCAAGAAGCATAATAGCATAATAATCATCCAAAATCAATTAAATACATTGCTTGCCAAAGGTACAGATGACATTAATGCCAATCGACAAGACAAGCTGGCGAACCTGGAAACCCGACGACAGGACAAAATTCGGGAGAATCTGGCCCACATGGAAATATGTGAAAATTGAAAATCCCTGAATCACAGTGCACAGCTAGAGTCTGAGCAGGATCCGGGAAAATTCGGAAGGGGTGGAAAATCTCGAACATCAATGGAAACCCTAAATTCACCCAGAGCTTAAGATTTTCAATGAATAACTTAGGGGAATTCCTTAGGAAATCAAGATAAACATTTAAGCACATGCCAAAGCAAGATAAAACCCTAGAAAGAAAGGGCCAAGACACCAAAACCAAAGTGAAAGAGGGTCCCTACTTTCAGCAGGGCGTGTGTGTGAAAACTGCACAACAAGAAGCAAAGAGTAGTATATATAGTGAGCATTCCCACCACCTAGCGAGTAGTAACTAAAAAGATTCAAAATCCTGAGCAATGATGTAGCTCCAATGATTCCCCCCAGTCATTGAAATAGAAAAGGTTTGAGCCATAGCATGTAGTTTCCCCCCATCCAAGTGCATCCCCTGCGAATGATGGTAGTGGTCCTAGCATAGTCCTGTGCAAACAAGTGTCACCACCCTATATAGGTGGTTACAACATGTGGCAGCATATCGCATCCCATAGTTCGCTCCATCCTTTACTTTGAAGAAGCATTCGTCGAAGAGACGCATGGCGTAATTTCACAGCCCATGGTTCATTCCTCCTCGCCATTGAATGATTGCGCTAGGAAGGCACATGGAGGGGTGTTTTTTCATTGGTGTCAACTATGGAGTTTTCCAAAGCATATGTAGATGAAGAATACGTGGCACACGGTCAGGGCCCAATTTAAAAGTGAAAGGAATCAACCTTTAAGCATGTGCAGTGATGACACATGGAAACATGGTAGGGGCCATTAGAAAAGTGAAGAGAATAATTCCTTCAGAGAGCACTAACCAGACACATGGTGGAGGCCAATGGTCATTTATCAAAAGGGACCAATGATGTTCATTCAAGGCATGGGCCAATACTTTAGCAAAAAACAAAACCAAAAAGGATCTTGATGAATTTTATATTCACAGCTTCTGGCAACTACTAGGGGCATTCCGTTTGAGGAACGAGGAACCCAAAATTTTCTCTGGTTCAAAGACCAGAGTGCCATCCATTGGGCACTAGAATTAGATATTAGAAAAGGTTGCCTATAGAGGCAGCTAGTTGTCTTCAGATAGTCTCGATACATTATGCAGATTCTCTTGCACTCCACCTAGGTCAAGCATTTCCTTATAAGGCAACAACTTAGATAAACCGGCCTTTGACTCGCATTGGAAAAGTAGCCACACAACCATATGAATGACACCTTCAATGTCTATTGTAGTGGGAGGCTAGCTAAAAATCTGGATAGTGGTTGGGTCCTACTCCTTCTCTTCAATTTTCTCTGCAATCTGCTCAGTTGTGGCAATCGACCCATCTTCAAGAAATGGGGATGGCAGGCCCATCTCAGTTAGCTAGCAGAAATTTTCTCACATGCCATGCATTGTCTAGTTCAAAGTAGCTATACGGGTGTTAGTACAAAGGATGGCTCAGTGGTAGTGGATGAATTTGCTTTTTTGTCTTGGCAGCAACATTCTAATCCTTGATCCTTTCCTTTGCTAAGTTTTTATCAAAGACCATGTATAAATTTCTTAGCAAACTCTTTGCCTTGGGAACCCTTTATGTGATGAACCTCGAGAACTATTCAATTGTTCTGTGAACCTCCTTACTCAATTTTGTTAATTTCAAGATGAGTCAAAGTGTTGGTTGTAGCGTCAGGTAGAAGGCCTTAACCTTTTCCCAGTATGAAATATATAGTTGTTGAGCTATTGGGATGAGGTTTGACTAAGCAGCAGGGGCCAAGGGAGTGCTCTTTAGAAGGGAAATCTCCACATCCTTTGAGTTGACATCCTGTGTTAATTCCACAATTATCCTATTTGTGGATGCAAGTTGTTTCTCGATGTTACTTAGCTCCTTAAACCAATTCTCCTCAGCCCAACTATGGTTTTCCAATTCTATGTCAAGAGAAGACTTTGTCTCTTGGAGCTCTTTTTCTAATTGGGCCCTTTGGCCCTCAAAATATGCATTCTTCTATTCTAATTTTTGCTCATGTTGAGCACATTGAGATGCTAGCTCATCTTTTTCTTGCATATTTTGCTCCGCAAGGGCCAATTGCCTTTGATATTCTTGGTTCTTCATCCACAGCTCATTGATCTAGGTGGGATCAATAGATTGGGACTTCTTGAGTTCTCGTTGGAGTCTATTCTGCTCCAACTCTACCACCTATGCTTTCTCTAACAAACGCACAACTTTTGCTTCTAGCAATTTCTCCCTCATTTCTAGGAAGCTGACCCTTTCCTTCACAAGCTTCAGCTACTCCTTTTTCTTTAGCTGACGGCCAACTTGAGGAATTCAGTGATCACCACCCGTTGTGTTTCCTCCATGAGTTCTACCTTCTCTTGCGGTCTCGCTACTCTTAGATCGAGTCCCACGACATACATGTTGTAATCATCTGGTAGCATCTCCCTTTGTGGTTTGGTAGTGTTTGGGTACATGGAAAAATTGAACATTTCTTGCACCTCGTTGTACATGGTATTTACCTTCGGCTCTACCTCCCTTTTATCATCCTTAGCTTTTTCTTTTGCATTCTGAGAGCTTGCACTTTTTTTTTTGGCTTCTCTTTGGTCTATGAATTGGGATGGCGACTAAACTATCCTACCCATAAAAGTTGCACTAGGAGGTAGGGAAAAAGGGAATGTAAGTGTAGTAGGCCCCTACATTTTCCTCTTCTAGAGAGTAACAGTCTGCGGGGAGAAATAAGGGACATGCCAAAGTTTGGTTTGTGAATCGATGGAAGGGCTCATCGATTGTTGTGATGATGGGGTAGTCATTGTAGAGTTTGTTTGCTGGGCATAGTAGGTCAGACCTGAGGTAGCAATAGCAATAGAGGTACCAATGGTGGTTGAATTCATAGAAAGAGAGGTGAGGAGAGATTGGGCAATGGCAGCTAGTGTCAAAGTTTGTGGAGGCGTTAAGATAGATGGCTTTGTCTAGGCCAATTGGGAGAAACCTCCCGCAAACATTGTGGTAGAGGCAGGGAAGGTAGGGTTGATACTTGTAGGGAGGGATGATGTGGAGATAGAAGAGGATACTAAAGATTGAGACATAAGAAAAGAAGGAGCGAGCATTACCTTCTAATTGGATGGTGGAAATGCCCCGCTTGTTACTAACTCCTTACTTTGAACTCCTGGCTTGTTGTGAGCACTTGGCTTGCAGTGGGTTCTTGTGAACCTTCTCCCATATTAGCTTCCATGTGTTGTCGCTTAGTGGGTAGGGGGGCCTCTGTCTCTATAGTCTCCGGCTATTCTTATTGGGACACTTTTGTTGTTTTCAAAGCCCAAGTGAGTTTCTGCAAGGCTCTTGATATATTCAATCACACATTTGAAGTGACATAGGTAGGATTCCCTATATACTTTCTCCTTTGTTGAGTGGAGGACTTCGATTTCTCAGACTCCTCTTCCACTTGCTCCTTAGGTTCTTCATTGGAGTCATTTCACTCGCTAGCGCTTGAGTCAGAAGTAGGATGCTCATCATCCCACAGCTTATCAAAATATTCATCATCCTTCACACTATTATAAGGAGCATCAAGTTGTTTTGTCTCTTGGTGATACACCCAGAAAGCTCCGATTCTTTCCACACTCCATTCATCATCTTTTCTTAACTTATTGAATAGGGTGGCTCCCATTTTGTGATTCTCATCATAATCTACCACAACGAAGTATAACTTATTCCATGGCGGACTGTTGTAATCTGTAGGAATGTGGATTAGGTCAACCAATAATTCATCTTCATCCTCCAATAGGTTGCACCTCCTTTCCCAGTAAGGTCAAGAACTGTGAGTTACTTTGATATGCTCATATGGTAGATCATTAAAAGGGTTGTAATTCCATTTTTCATAGATCATTACCAACTCTAGATGAGTCAGCTTATCCTACAACAGTGTGCACGCCTTCTTCTTTTTCACGGCCACTGTGTTGAAGCTTATCAAATAAATGAAAAATCCCTTCCTCTTGGATTTTCCTCCACAGAAGGTAACATCAATAATGCATTCCTTATAGAACATTTCAAGGGCTAGCACTCAATTTATAATGCATGTTAGAAGGCAAAATGGTTCCTCAGTGAAGCCTCGCATCTGGATGAATGTGAAATCTGCCCCAAAAAACCAGTCACATCTGGGAATGAATTTTTGCATATAATTTGTCTACATTTTAGTAAGTCGATTAATACTATCCTCTCCTTGCCAATCTTGCAAAATCATAGTCAAAAAATAATTTGAAAATGCATAATAGTCAAAAGTGGAAGAGAGGAGAGGAGTCCAGACAGAAACTGGCTTCCTTCTATTCCTTTCATCAAAAATAGACAACTTCACACGCTTATCAAAGAAATTAGGTTCTGATGCAAAAACATATGGGCAAGAAAGGAAGGAAACTTGAACTTCTGTTCAGCTTGGTAATTCATTATTTTCCCTATCATCTCCTCAATGAGGTATTTTGCAAAATCATACCAAAAGAAATATTTTTTCCTACGAAACTGAAATCCCAGGCCTAACTGAAACATGTGCACTTCCTTGTCGATGTCCAGACCATAAACAAATGCCAACATTGAAAAGGCCTCTTGCAAGTTTGTGTCAAAAGCACCTTGTTCCACTAGGATCCTTGGTGGTTTCCTTTGGTCTACCTCAGTCCTTTTGGTTTCTTTATTATAAAATTCCAAATCCTTTTCCCTTCCTTTCCATATATTTTCTCCCTTGGCAGGAGTGAATGTCTCTATTTTTTCCTTTATGTGGGTATGATCAGGGATGCATAGCATATTCCAGATAGCTCTCGGGCTAATATTAACCATTAGAGTTCGGCCCTCGATAGTGTTGGTTCTTGGGTTGAAACATATGATGGATGCATCGACTAATTTTGGGCAATAGTGCACATATGGGACCATATATTGTGGGAGCTCACTAAGCCATATCTTCTCTGATGTTGACATCGACTTTTTGGATACCTTCATTCTTTCACAAGTTGCTTCCCTCAAATATTTAGGGTTCTTTGCAAGATTGGTATCATGAATATTATCTCAGTCATCCTAGATTAGGGTCTAGTTTCTATATTTTTTGGGCTTCTCTAGTTCCTATGTGTTCACCCACTTTTGCTTGTTTGGAATACAAGGCATGGCATAAGAAATGTTGTCGAAGACATTGATGGCTTGTGTTACTCGCTTAGCTTTAAATAAGCTTTGTGTTGCCTCCCCTGTGCCTCTTTTTGTGAATTTTATGCCATTTTTTATTTGCGGGAAGCCTCTACTTAGCTTGAACCTTTCTGCAATTTTACCTCAACTCTGGTTGTGCACTAGAAATTTCTTTCACTCTAAGAAGCGTATTTGAGAAATCCTTTTCAGTGCTTAAACATTTTTGCATGCAACACTTAGCTATTTTTCCTCAAGGTGGTAGATGGGAGTTACCTTTTTTGCATTTAATTTGGAATGTATCACTAACCTTTCAGCTTGTGTGAAATGAATCACTTTCCATTTTGAAATGACAAGAATTCATAATTATAATTAGCAACTGTGTTGTACAACACAATTTTCTTGGAACTTGAACTGATGATTTGCTAGCAGCTTAAGCATTCGTATGCGTTGGTAATTAATATCCCAAAAGGAATGATTAAGCCAAAGATGTGATCAGTGTTTGAAAAGATATGAGCCCGGCCTTGGAGTTCACAAAACACTTGGAGAATGACACCTCAGTATTTGGCCATGTATAACACTGCTGATGGTTGCCACTAGCTTAGGTTAATTAATTAGCCCTTATTAGTTTTGCACGTAGCAAGCCATACTCAGCAGATGCAACTGGGTGGGAAATTCAAGCAAGCAAATTGGCATAGCTTTCAAGTTGGTACTTGATTAGCCTCACATTTATAGTAAGCAAATAACCATGCATTTCCTCACTTTTTCTACAAATAGGCATCTAGGAATTGGAAAAATCACACTTAGCGATTTGAGCAAAGTAGGTAATAGGTAATTGCCTTAGTAGTTTAGCATTAGCAGTTGTGTATTATTTTCATAGGCTAGACCTAGACATTTTGCAGAGATAGTTCTAGGATACTTGTAGAATGCCTGCCAACATGAATACCCCAAATAGGCTAGTTTTTCATAAGTCTCAGACAATTTTTTTAGGCGAGATTTCAACTAGGCATTTGAAAAGGATGACAAAGAATAAGCACTCACTAGCTATTATAGCCATGAAATGGGTTTTGGGATGCAATTACATTGAATACGAGGATAAATATCGAGATAACACTAATGTGTGTTCGAATTTCATTGCCTCGATGCTTGATATTTGAATTCCCAAGCCACTGATTTTACATTTGGATAAAGAATTTTTTCCAAAGAAGTACTTGAATGGCCTTGGGGAGGTAGTGGCGAATGTTGCATACAGTGGAGGCATTCCAAGTGCAAGCGACCTTAGGAGGTTCATTGAAGAGGACACGGTCGTACCGTGGTTGCCATTCCTAAGTGGCTTTCACCTCCAATCATAGGATGAGCACCACAAAAGGGTCACTTGTGCCTGTCACTTCCTTTTCTACATCTACAATGTTGTACCATTTTACAATATTTACTAGTACACGAATTTCAGGAACCTGGTGTTCCCTCCATCACTGGCCATTGCTCCCATGAATGATGTTGCTACTCCTAATGATGCCCCTATTGACGAAGACATTGTGAATTTTGTTGTTGATGCATCCATTATTGTTTCTCATGCTATGGATTGAAGACTTCCCTATTGTTCTTTTTTCTTTTAAAAAAAAACTCATATTAGTCAGTTCATTTTTTGTATACATGCCTGAAAAATTCTTTTTCGTAGAATATATGAAAGGAAGCAGAATATAACTATATACTTTTAGAAGCATGGCCCTTGAGCCATTTTGGCAATGTAAATACTAAAGCATATATATAATGAAAATATAGCTTTATATAATCATCTTGTTCTAGTTGCTTCTAGATTCTACAACATGGGTTCTTTTTTCTTTTTTCGCATATATGTGTTCAATTCAATTTTGCATGTGGGTGTTTTTTTCTTTTTCTTTTGAGATGTGAATTTATTTTCTACTCTCTGTAATAATGGGTTACTTTCTTTCCTCCACCTCAAACCATAGAATAAGTAGAAAAGATCGGCCAACAAAAAAAAAACACAAAAAGGGAAGAAAGGAAGAAAAACACTATAAACATATTTACATCGGTAGGATATACAAGCTTAATTAAATAATTTAAGGTGAATTTTGATGACTAGAATTCCCAATGCTTCTTTTTCCATAGTTTCTAACTCAAATGCATTATGTTCCTTGCATTTACTTATTCTGAACAGGCCTTCCCAAAGGTTGTCAAACTTCCCATGCTAACCTAGCTTCACAACCCTTTCGTTAAACTTTAGCACTAAGTCTCCACACTTTAGTCCTTGGTTGGACAATTTCTTATCAAACTACCATTTGACCACCTATTGGCAGTTAGTCATGGCTATTAGGGACTTTTCCCTTTTCTCCTGCACCTCCAACAACTCAGCTAGTCGGACCTCCATTGCACCATTTTGTTCCACCTCAAGAAAATCTAGCAATTGCAACACTGGAATCTTCATGGAGATAGGCAATAATGCTTCTTTCCCATATACTAACTCATACAGAGAACTCTTGAGGACTTTCTTAGGAGTTACATGGTCTACCCAAAGTGTTGCTCGGAGGTTTTTATGCCATTCCCTTTGGTGCTCCAACCCAATCCTTTTGAGGAGTCAAACCAGATTCTTGTTTGTCAACTTAGCTAAGTCATTCCCCTGCGGGTAGTAATTTGATGAGGTTTTAAGGAATATGTCATGCATAAATGTGAATTGACTTACCTTGGAGCCTAGGAAAGCTTTGGTGTTGTTAGAGATGATGGTTTTGGGTGAGAAGAATCTTGTCACTAGTTCCTCAAGAAAATCCACTATCTCTGACTCTATCGCATTCTTTAAAGGCATAGCTTTGGACCACCTTGTGAAGTAGTTTGTTGCTGTAAAAATCCATTTTTTTCCTACACTAGAGGTCGGGTTGATCATTTCGATGAAGTCCAAGCCTGATTGTGTGAATGGCTCATCAACCATTATCGGATTAAGAGGCATTGCAGAATTCTTTCTTCTTCCTGCAAAGAATTGGCATTCCTCGCAAGCTTTTACCAAGGAGTAGGAGTCATTGAATAGTGTTGGCCAAAAGTACCCTATGCACATGATTTTGATGGTGGTGGTCTTTGTAGAGAAGTGCCTACCTGTGAGACTGTTATGGTAAGTTTCGAGGATCCTTTTTGCTTGTTGTGTGGTAACACATCATCATAGGATGTCGTTGAAGTTCCTTTTGAACATGATCCCTTTGATGATTTCATATTCATTGTTCTGCAGTCAGTAGAATCTCCTCTTATGAGAAGGCTTGGCGGATATTTTCCTATGTGCATAAACCTTATTTTGTCTTCCAGCCAACAACCTTTTAACTCTGACTCGTTTGTTAGGACTAGGTCCGGTTGCTCTTCTTCGATGGTCATTTCTTCATAGTGCATAAGATATTTGCATAGTCCTCTTCCTTGAATAGTCTTTGTAGGCTTGACCTCGATGTCATATTCAAGGATCTTGGTGATCCAATTGGCTCTTTTCTTAGTGATTTATCCTTCCTTTCTAAGTTAAGACAGTAGCAATGCTTGAATTTCTACCGAATACATATATAATGAAGTCCTTTGATAAGTCTAGGTTGACTAGCACAAGAGCAAAGGAAATAGCATCCTTCACATTCTCAAAGGCTTCTTTGGTTTCTTTTGTCCATTTAAATTTTTTATCCTTTTTCAGCATTAGGGTAATTGGCCTAATTATTCTTGCAAAATTAGAAATAAATTTGCTAACAAAATTTACCTTTCCCAAGAGGAACTAGATGTCTTTCTTGTTGACCGAAAGGGGAAGCTCTTTGATTGATTTCACCCACTCGAGATCAATTGAAATTCATTCTTTGGACACTATGTAGCCCAATAGCTTGCCTTGCGATACTCTGAAGACACATTTTTTTGGGTTCAAGGAGATTCTGATCCCCTAGAATTTATCGAACACAATCTCAAGATGATAAAAATGATCATCCTTGGACTTGGAGAACACCGTCAAATCATCCAAATAGATTAGGATAATGTTGTTGATCAGTTCACTAAAAGTGATATCCATTGCCCATTGGAAGGTAGCTCCTACATTTGAGAGGCCAAACAAAATCTTAGCATATGCGAACATTCCCCACTTGGTAGTGAACATTATTTTATGTTGATCCTCCTCTAACTCGGATCTGATTGTAACCGGAGAAGCCATCTAATAGGGAAAACATCATTGATCCTTCCACTGTCTGCAAGATTGACTCCATTGAAGGTAGCGGGTAATGATCCTTCAGGGATACTCTGTTTAGGTCCTGAAAGTCCACACATAGACATATATCTCCATTCTTCTTTTAGATCAGGACCAAATTAGATACCCACGTGTTATGCTTGATTGAGAAGACAATCCATGACTAGATTAGATTTGTTAATTCTTATGCCATTAGTGCTTCAATCTTGGGACTCAATGACCTCTATTTTTAGTAGACTGGTTTTGCGCCTTCTACCAACTCTATTGTATGTTGTATGATATCAGAATCATATCCCCTAAGGTCATCATATGACTAGGCCACCACTCCTTCATATTTTTTGCAAAAGTCAATGAGCCTTTCCTTATCATGGTAAGGGATTTCTTTCCTAACTTTGAACTTCCTCCCATCTCCGACTTGAAGATATGCATAGTCACCTTTGTCTACTACAAACTTCCTCTTGTCATTTCTCACATCATCACAATCAAAAATATTTTCTAGAGTGACCAATCCCTTTGGAAGCTTGTTAGATCTTAGTTGAATGATTTTTCCTTCATAAGCTTCAGCAATCTTTGGTTGGAGTTGGTCAGCAAATTCTCCCGACTGCTAGATGAATGAAGCATTATGTTCATCACTGTCAAACACTTGCTAGCTTTGGACATTTTCTGGAATGGTTGGCTGGACTATCACTCATACAGAGTGTTTGTTGTGAATTAGGTCGGAGGCAGGATTAAACTAGGATCTAATTGCTACCATGTGATCTGCATCTGTATTTTGTTGTTGAGGCACCGTCTAAAAGTTGAAGGCTTTAAAGCCCTCAATTAGGTCCCAAACTCAATGTCTATAGGATCGCATGTGAACATTCTTGGCTATAGAAATTCCCCAAACTTGATTGACCACTACTTCAAAATCTTCAAACACCATCAGATGACTAATGACCATTTTCTCTACAAGGCTTAAACCTTGCACCAGCCCTTCGTATTCAGCTTCATTGTTCAAGCAAGTGAACTAGAAGCAAAAAGACCTCAATGTCTTTTCATTTTGTGGGGATATTAAATATATCCCAGCTCATATGCCTACCTTGAACCTTACTCCATCAAAGTGTAGTGTCCATAGTTTTGAGGCTTGACCACTCTCAGATTCTTTGATGACCTTCGAGAGTACTTGATCTTCATTGTAGATGAAATAGGTGCCCAACCCAATGGCATGGTAGTTGCAAAAAGGGTCAGTATCTATATGTTCACTCAAGAGAACATCTTCTTGATTGGTCTAGTCTTCGGTCACTTTTTCATCTTCCAATAGCTTGGTGTGATACATTTCTTTCTTGGTGATAGAGGTATGAGCAGCCTCAAAGTTGATCATAGCTTCATCGGCCACATGTTCTAAATGTAGGGCTTCAGATACTATCTTAATTTTAGCTCCATGCTTGGTCCTTAGGATCAAATGCAACCAATCCAAAGAAAAATACCCACCTATTTTTGAAGTAAACTCTCAGGATAGGCAGAGACCTAACATAGGGGGAACATCTATGATCACAGTGTCTTAAGGGACTATGATGGTTGGGCAAGTGAACATATTCAATGGGAGGTCTTTGATGAGTCCTATAGTTTCAACGTTATTCCCATCAAGTTGCATAACCCCCCTTTTTAAAGGTTTATAGATAAGTCCTAAGGCCTCAACTATCTGCTTGGGCATGACTGTGGTGTTAGCGCCAAAGTCAATCATGGAATTATGTAATATTTCTCCCTTATAATGAGAGTTAAGAAGGGTTGATGCTTTGGCTTATCTCTTACCTCAGTAAGGGATTTTGTTGTGCTATTTGTGAGAAATTTGGTAAGTGGAAATTGATCAACAACCTTTCCTTTGAGCAACTGCTCCATTGGTGTTGTGCTTGCATCCTCCTAGAGATCCTTCTGCAGTAATGTATTTTGTTTTAGAATGGCTAATATATCCCACAGAGACACATTAGTGGATGATTTTTTCAATTGTTCCACCACATTGAAAGGTGGTGGATCTAGAGTTTTCTACTCCTTCGCTCTCGTTGTAACAATTTCCCTTCATGGTGGACATTGTGGCACCATTGCAGAGGTACTAGGCATCTAGTCGAAAGCACTTTTAGACTGCAGGATGACTAGTTGTGGGACAACTGGTTCATCCGTGAATCTCCTCTTCGAGCAGGTGTTGTAATCGATTGTACTTGTGGTGTTTTAGATGTGGATGCATCATTGGAAAGCACCGCTTCTTCTTCTTCCATCCACAAGAAGAGTGTGTGATCAAGAGCAATGTCCACTTCTTGCTCTAGTGACATCCCCTGCATTTGTGGGGTGAGCACCGTGTTGTCCATTTGCAAAAAGGTATACACATAACCTCCTTGGTCTAATGTTGCACCTTGGATGCGTTGGTCTACCACTTTTTGTTGTAGGTTACTATATAAGAAGTTTCAAGGCATATGTGAGTCACCACAAGGGAAGCACCAAAGGTTGGTGTCATCAATTAATTTTTTTTCCCTATGGTTAACTCTTTGCTCGAGCTTAGATTGGCACTCTATAGTGGAGAAGGCACCGGTAATTTTTGATTTGTTGTTTGTGCCTGCGAATTCATGCAAGCATCTCCTTGAAATTGGATCTATTGGTAAGAATATTTCCCACCTTGATAATTATGGTAGCTCAGGCTCGAAGGCACTGCCTGGTTTCACTTGATGACAGTTATTTCATTGACAATAGTTTTCAAAATTTCCTTGAACTCATTCATCTCTTCCTTCGAAGAGCCAGATGTAGAAGCATCATGTTGTGGCGCATTTGGGTATGTGTACCTAGATTAAGGAGGAGTCAACACAATGGTAGAAGGAATCTCCTGAGCAGGAACCAATATTTCTTGAAATATAGGAATGATGGCTTAGGGTGGTAACTTCTCGGTGTCTATCAAATTATTCTTCACCTTGATAGTGATGTTGTAGGTGCCTGGTAGTGTGGTCCCGCCTAAAGACTGGATCATCGTGGAGATGTCGAGGAAGATGGATTTCAAGTAGAACATGAATTCCAGATCAGGTGATGGGTGGATATCAACTTGGATTCTCTTCTAGCTTGTATGGAATCGAGCATTGAAGTCATCCATGGATTTGTGTGGGGCCCGCTTTATGACCGACAACTAATAATATAGCGAGGCCCAGTCTCCGTCATTCAAAAATATTTGATAGAAAGGATCTCCAAGCTCATCCCAGGTACTGATAGTATTTCCTTGCAGTGTCTAGTACCAATCTAGTGTCTTTCCTCTGAAAGAGGTGGCAAGCAACCTTAGTGCTATATTTTGGTCTATAACATTGTGTACTAGACATACATCTACAACATCTTGTAGATGTCCGGATAGTGTTCTTGAGCCATCTCTAGTGAATTTAGGTATAGATTTTAGGGTAGAGGCAGGGATAGCAACCCAAACAACAGGTGCTACTAGTGCAAAAAGAGGACTTTTGGTGCCCCATGCCACATAATTTCTATTAGCAACAAACAACATAGCTAGTGGTAGGGGTGGAGGAAGCGAAACGTTCTCTAATTGGGTTGTGGGTTGTACTATCCCTAATGGCAGCACTAATAAACTAGGATTATTTGTTGTTTGGGATCTAGTTACAAGTTGATGGCTCATACGCCCTTCTTAAAATTAGGTTCATTTAAGCTCAGTCCTACCAGGCGTGCCAAGAAAAAGAAAAATTGTTGATGCTAAAAATTAGCAAGGTAATAGCCCTTTTTGGGAAACTCAATTTATGGGGGACCTATTGCACTAAACTAAGTGACCTCTGAATTTTTAAAGAATTTGGCTTCTTCTATAATTGGGGTTTTGGAAAGGAAAAAAGAAGCAAATATAAAAATAAAGGATCTAACTAAGGCGATGCACCAGAATTTAGATAAAAGGCATGATAAATATATGTTTTAGATATGATCTAAGGGCCCATTCAAAAATTTACTATGTCCTAGAATGAAAGAAATTAAAGATTGAAGCATGAACAATGCATTCAATGACATAAAAAAATTTCACACCGATTCATTGAAAAGAGGAGTCAAAAGACATGATAAACCAAAAAACTTGCATTAAAATTCTAGAAGTTCTACAAATGAACCATTCAAATAATAATGGCACAGTATAAAGTTAATCAAATAGCTTAAGAAAAATAGAAAGGGTGAACAATGGCATAGTATGTGAGTCTTTTTGCAATAATCTAATAACAATAAAAAGGCCTGGTGTCTCTAAAATTCTATAATCTCTAAAAATCTCAAACTCTTGGAACTCATGGAACTTGGAACCCCTCTTCAGAAGTAAAGAGCAATATATATAGTGAGCATTCCCACTGCCTGGTGAGCAATAACTAAAAATATACAGAATCTTGAGCAATGATGTAGCTCCAATGATTCCCCTCGGTCGTTGTAACAGAAAATATTTGAGCCATAGCATGTAGTGGCCCCCTATCCAGGTGCATCCCCTAAAAATGATGGTAGTTGTCCCAGCATTGTCTCATGCAAAAAAGTGTCACCACCCAATATAGGTGGCTAGAACACATAGCAGCATATTGCAGCCCATAGTTCACTCCATCCTTTGCTTTGAAGAAGCATTCACCGAATAGATGTGTAGCAACATTTCACATCCCACAATTCATTCCTCCTCCTCACCATTAAAGGCTTGCACTAGGAAGACACATGGAGGGGTTTGTTTTCATTGGTGTCAACTATGGGGTCTGCCAAAGCATATGCGGATGAAGACTATGTTGCACATAGTCAGGGCCCAATTCAAAAGTGAGAGGAAGCAACCTTTAAGTGTGCACGGTGACAACACGTGGAAACATGGCAGGGGTTGTTTGAAAAGTGAAGAGAAGAATTATTTCAGAGCGCGTTGAGCAGACACGTGGCAAAGGTCGGTGGTCATTTATCAAAAGGGCCCAATGATGTTCATTCTAGGCATGGACCGATACTTTAGCCAAAAAAAAACCCAAAGGGAGCTTGATGAATTTTATATTCACATTAGTATCAACTTCAGCATCCAGAGGAGTATCAGAAAGCATAATATGAGAATTGTGTTTGTTGAGGCAAGTCTTATGACTTTTCTCTTTTTTCTTGGCCTTCTTCACTGGTTGCGCTAGTTCCTTGCCTTTGAACTCGACCACTTCTATCGAAAGGGTTCTATTTCTCAAGCATCATGTACTATGAACAATTGCTTTCTTCTTATGACCTCTAGCCCTCCTTTTACCCTTTGAAACCTTAGGAGAATCCTAGGATTTCTACTCAATTATATCTTCATGACACTCAAACACATTAAGGTGGCCAAACCTTCTAATAGGCTGAATTGTTGCACCAGTTTTCCCCATTTTCAAAACAAGCAGAATTTAACAATTCAAAACAAAGCTATAGGGAGATACACTTACAACCTAGACAATTATGATCAAACTATCAGAGAAATTCTTAACCAAACTGGAGAACCCAATTTGAAATCAACTCACTAAGGACAAGAAAACTCAACTCAAGATAAACAAACAACCCCTTACTCCACTTCACACTTCACCTCATATACACTACAGACTAAAAAGATGGTGAGAATGAGCAGCAATCAACCTACATTAAATAGAAAATTTGAGCATGTAGAATTAATGATTCAAGAACTCCTTGCTCGAGCGAATTGATAACTTAACAATTCCGCTTTGAATCTGGGTCTTTGATCTTAGAACAATTAAAATTTCTTCTAAGGTGGCCACGAGCATCATTTTTTGACCATTATCAACTTGCTCCCAGAAAACAATGATACTATCTCAAATGTTGCCACATTCTTCTCTAACCTTGATTAATCATATGTGATCTGACAATTAGCATGTATTGCCAACCTAATCCATGCCTTTTCATTTATATCAATAAAGTACATGAGACCAATCTATTTTCTTGAGAGAAAATTTCCTTATACACTTCATCATTCATCGTTGATCTTTCTCAACTTCTAGGGTACAATCAATGATGAAAGTATTCATGTGATGATTTTTAGTCCATTGGATCGTCCTGTTTTAAAACTTCATCAATGGTTCTTCAGTCCTTTCACTACTTTATTTTTGTTTTATGCAAAATCCTTAGGATTCTACCACAATTCCCATTCCATCAATAGTCATCTCCTATCACGGATGCATCCCATCCTTTATCAGCCTCATCAGTAATGTAAACATCCCCACAATAAAACTCCAGCCCTTGGTTCTACAGCTTATCCTTTGGTCACATTTGTCCCTCCATCGTCCATTGCTAATTCAAACTTTGAACCTAGGCTCCTATCTGTGACAGGAAATGTAGTGGAGGCATCAGATTAAGGCATGTACACCTACATAAAAATAAATGGCACAAAAGACATTGCTCATAGGATCTCATTAAATTAGTGAAAAAAAAACCCCTTTTAGAGAACACCATTACTTGTCATTAATTCGGAACTCAATTTCTGAAATGAATGAGCGATGAGCGATAAAACATAAGGTCATCACTCATCACTAATTCTCCTCATACAGTTTGCGAGCAATTAGCGATGAGAGGATTTAAAATCCTCATCGCTAATCACTAATGTGGATCTTATCATTTAAAACATATCTACAATCATGCAATGTAAAGGAAATTACATCATATTGCTCATCATTGATCCAAGTTTATCATTTTATGACCATCTGCGATAAGCAATAAGAAAAAAGGACAAACCATCGCTTATTGTTGTTATAGATTTGAAGGCTCAAAAGCCATTAGAAATGAGTGATGTCAAAGAAAATATTGTTCCATCGCTCATCACCAATTCAAGGTATGTACCTATGAAGAAATTAGCGATGAGTGATATAGTTATGAGTTCCATCGGGACTTAAGTGGAAACTTTGAGCACATGCACTTAAGTTCTAATGAGGGGGGTCCCCTAGGATGACATGAGAATACTAGGCTCGTGACTTTTGAATCACGAAATACAAAGGATGTAAAGGCCAAAAGATCCTTTATTTAACTTTATAAGACAAGAATTTTAGACCTAGGCAAGAGGGGTGGGTCACTTGATGACACTTGATAAACAAGAGAGTATTACTTTAGAAATAACTGGATACAAGCACCATGTAGTTAACAACAAAATAGAATGTTACAAGAAACTAAAATGAACAAAACCCTAAACCCCCATATAAGAACCCTACATCAAATGTAACATAGGTTTTAGATCAAAATAAAATTTCATAAGGTTCAATATGAGCATTTTAGATTTTGCAAAATTTGAAAGTGCCACCAGTGGCTCTTTCTGGGGATGTTTGTTCCTTGGTGAATAGAGAGAGAAATCAAATCCTCTAGAGAAGCAGACTAGGTGCCTTATCCATTAGGCAATAGAGTCAAGAGGTCACCTCTCCCTCCAATTGCTTTTGGTTTGACAAGTCAAACCATATATGATGGCCCAAGGCCACCAAAACTATAGGTTCCTTCTTACCTCTATCATAGAAAAAGTTCTCATCGCACTTCACTAAATCCAATTTGAAAACATCATTACAATATGCCTAATTAAACATGCTATCACTCCTCAATAGCTCAGCATATACAATATTATCAAAAAATTCACAACTATCATGCATTTGAGAATCAGGCATACCCTTAAGATACTAATTTTCATGTGGCAACAACTCATAATATTTATCATTTAAAACACTGTGAGGTTGAAAGCAACCCTCTTCAATTTTTTTCCCATTACCACACTATAAAAAGATTTCATCTAACTAAAAAATATGGCACTCATATTCTGCCACATAGCTGGCACTATCAAACTCAATCTAATTTTTAGTTTACATGTCAAAAGTGAAACAATTATAAGAACTAATCAAAATATTATGCACATCATGCAAACTATCTCCAAGTGTATATAAAGAGATAAACTCATTTTTTGACACATACTGTAATTGTGCCTCAACATGCTGGTGTAGAGAATCATCAAGAATCTCTAACCTATCATCATCCTTACTCACTTTGATTTTTTCTAAACATAACATATCAACATCTTCATCATTCATATCTTGTTCAAAAATGAGCAATTATGGTTCAAAAAGATAATTTGTTTGTTCTTTGGAATCAGTCCCCAGATCCATATGAAAAGATTCATAACTAGGCTCATCTAAAACTAAAAACAGATACTTATCCAAATACATTAAAATTTTCAAAATTTGGCTTATCAAATACACAAACTTCATGGTCATATGTTGTTTCTAACCCATCAAAATAGATTTTTGAACTTGCATCAGCTTGCACATTCTTATACTCACTTGGTTGCTTGTCATTTCGCACATTATCACCATGTTGACCAACTGGTTCATAACTAGAAGGAAGATCATATACCCATGCATCATATCTTGCATAGTAAAGGCTATCATCACTATCAAAATCAATATGAACAACACAACAACTAAGGGTTGCTCACATGTTTATATTTCTGATATTTAGTGGTCAATAGATTTGAAATTTTTTCACTACTTAATAGTTCATTATTCTGATCCATTATTCAACCACTTTCTCTTCTTGACTTCTATTAGAACTGCATGCATTACCAAGTTGTAAATTAGGGTATATCATGATATCACCATCAAAAAACTCAATAGACTGATCACAAACTAGGTTTTCTCAATCATAGGAGATTAAATTGTCAACAACCTTTTCAGAAACATAGTCACAACCTGTCTTAAAAGATAGCTTATCCATTTGTTCATTCTTGCTTACTTATAAGATGTTATGACAACAATCTACATCTTTCTTCACTTCAACATTGGATTGAGTTTCATCATTGAGTTGGTCATTCACATCTTCTTGAGGATAGAGACAAATATTTTCTCTGTCATGAACAACAATGGTAGACATTGTAGCACTCTTAACTTCTTTTTTCTCCAGCATGCACTTGTATCTAAAAATGAAGACATTTGATGATTCTTATCTATACAGCTACTAATTTTATCAACATGTTTACCCACAATTGAAGACATCAGATTTTGCACATATTCATTCCTCATTTTTTCCATACTGTCTAAACATGTGTAAACCATCTGCATACTCAATATTTTAAAATCTTTCAACAATGCACTAGATCCCTCCTCAAAAGCTTCAAAATACATATGAATGCAATCTGATGTACTAGGTCTGAAATTCTCAGGGATTAATGAAATAGTATTGGAAAATATCTAGCTAAAAGCGATGCTTGACTCTTCACCTTGTTTTTTAATCTATTTTAACTTTGTGACAAGTTCAAAAGGTTCTTTTGCAAATTATTCTCTATAAGCATCCACCAATTTATCCCAGCAAGGAAAAGACTCCTCCAAAAAACTTAAGTACCAGTCCCTAGCTCTAGCTTCAAGAGATCTGACAAAAAATCTCATCCACATATCATGATCTCTAAATGAATGTTTCACCATGAAGCTATAAAAATTTTGGACATGTGCATCTCCTTCACACACATTGTATCCATTAAATCTAGGAATCTTCTTATCGACTCGAGATGGCATACTTTTAACCTTTTAATCAACCCATGACAAGTCTAATTGGTCATACAATGAGTCAAAAATTTTGAAAAAAGGTGCAGCAATTTGGCTAATAGATCTAGTACGATTATCTCTTAACTGAGCCTGTAGAGACATCAGGTGCCTTTTGTTCATCTCTTTAATTCCCTTTTTAAGCACAACTTTCCATTTTGGCCTTATCCTATACTTTTTCACACTTGGGTTCCTATACTTTGGGGTTTTAACTGTTTGAGGATTATCAAACTTCTAAAGCTTCTTGAAAATATGCATTAACATTTCTAATGGCATGGTTATTTTCCTTTGGTAATCCATAGATGTATGCAAATTTGGGTTTAACTAATTATGCATAGTCATAACCATGACAATATGAAAAATCACTAGGATAATTGATAATATGATGGTAACTTGGGCTTGAAACATATGATAATGAAAATGGATAGAAATTCCTAGGAAATACAATTTCATTTTAACCATCCATACTAGCAAATTTGTGAATATTCTGAAAAACACTTTAAGTGGAACATTAATTGTATTTCAATATGATAGGTTCAACAAATGAAAATATGCAAAGAACCATGTACCTTCACACCTCTAGTTTCTACAACTTTGAATAGAGAATTTTCAGGTTACAATAACAAACAGTAGCCTTTCATGTGTATAAATTGTAGAGCAAAGTCGCCACCTCTTCAACAAGAGGAAAACCTTTGAAACAAGGATATCTTTCTCTGTGTTCTTTCAGTAGAGTCACTTTCTCAATATTTTGAATTTAAATAAAATTGTAGATTTGGAGTTTCTTCAATATTTGAACTAGATGTTCATTTTTCTTTGACTCCTTTCAAATGGTCTTCAAAAAATTTACATCAAAGATACAAAGTGTCCCTAGCGGAGTTGCCATTTATGTTGGTTATTTTTTTAGAACCAAACTTAATCTCAATCCTAGCCTATGAATTTTCTACAACTCAATTATCAGCAAGGTAGAGGATTGGCCAACACTTAAGTAAAGTAATTAGTACTTTAATTCTTCTCTTCAGGCTCTGTGAGACCCAGAAGGGTAATCCTATGCATACTCATAATATCTCACATTAGTTCAAGAGTATTTCCTCACACAGATGCACTATCTCAAGAAATTCACCTAATCAAAGGCTTGGAAAACTGTAGGTAGAAATGTTACTCATTTCAAGGACTGTGCTTACATACTTAAAGTTCGGGAAATGTAGTTTAGAGTATTTTATGAATCATTCTTCATCTTCAATCCTAGGCCAAATTCAATACAATCTCAACTGACCACAAGATAAACTATTAAAACAATCAGTACGTTATCTAAAGGAGAAAAAGAGTTATAACTTGTAATCAATTGGTAATAAAATTTTGCTTGAACTTTAAAAATTAATGGACTATTAGAATGCCACTTTGTAATATCTTACTCACTATGTTTCAAAATATCACTTCCTTACTAAATCCTATATCCTTTTCTCACAAACTAATGACCTCATTTTAGCATTTAATCAATTCATTGAACTAAAGCATAAAACAAGTTCATCCATTCAATGTAAATGACATAAGACAAATGAAATCATAATTAACAACTTCATTCATAACTTGGAAGAAAATACATAGTAGAGCAACATTTTAGAACTAAAATTCTTCTTCATTTTTTATATTGCTTTGTAAAACCATATTTAAGATTTGTCTGCAATATAACTTTCACCTTAAATTTTCTTCTGATATATCTACTAAAGTATATATTTACATTCTATTCTACTATTTAGAGCATAGTATCCACCGTGACCTCTTCTCGACTCAAAAAAATTGAACTCCCTTTTTATCGGCCATGAAATCCCCTTTACAAAATAGGGGAGCAACAAGCACCTAACTAAATTACAATTTCACTTTCATTTCAGTTAATTTCAAAAAACCTAATTCTAACTGATTCCTCGAAGAAATCCCTAGGCGGTTTCATATGCAATCATTTGAGAATAGGGGAGGACAAAAGGAAATAAATAGGTGCAGGATACCAGTAGTCATTGTCACAGTGTTCATTGTTGAAACAAAAAATATTTCATATCATATCTTTCAAAGGACTTCCAAATCAGCATGGGAAAGAAAAAGACAAACCATGGACACATGAAAACAAATACCTCCTATGCAAATACCATGGTGTCATTAAAAACTAAAACAAGGTGGTGACCATATTAAGAGTCGTCAGCATCAGAAAAATCTCAATCATTCCTTGTCCTCGATGAAATTGGATGGATCATCACCACATCATCATCAGAGCTCTTGTATGGCACTAGAGAACGGAGGTACTGGCCATAGTCTGAGTTAGTATCAACTCCAGCATCCGAAGGAATATCAAAAATCATAATAGGAGAATTATGTTTGCCTAGGTAGGCCCTATGACTTTTCTCTTTTTTCCTAGCCTTCTCCATTGGCTATGCTAGTTCCTTGCCTTTGAACTCAACCATTTCTCCCACAATATGTACTCTACACAATTGATTTCTTCTTATGACCTCTAGCCCTCCTTTTACCCTTTGAAACCTTAGGAGAAGCCTGGGCTTCTTGCTTAGTTATATCTTCATGACACTCAAACGCATTGAGGTGGCCAGACCTTCTAATAGGCTGAATTGTTGCACGAGTTTTCCCCATTTTCAAAACAAGAAAAAGTTAACAATTCAAAACAAAGATACAAGGAGATACACTTACAACCCAAACAATTATGACCAATCTATCAGAGAAATTCCTAACCAAACTAGAGAACCCAATTTGAAATCAACTCACTAAGGACAAGAAAACTCAACTCAAGATAAACAAACATCCTCTTACTCCACTTCCCACTTTGCCTCATATACACTAAAAACTAAAAATATGGTGAGAATGAACAATGATCAACCTACATTAAATAGAAAATTTGAGCATGCAGAATTAATGATTCAAGAACTCCTTGCTCGAGTGAATTGATAACTTAACAGTTCGGCTTTGAATCTGGGCCATTAATCTTAGAACAATTAAAATTTCATCTAAGGTGGCCATGAGCATCATTTTTCGACCATTATCAAATTGCTCCTAGGAAACAATGATGTTATCTCAAATGCTACCACGTTCTTCTCTAACCTTGATTAATCATATGTGAGTTGACAATTAGCATGTATCGCCAACCTAATTCATGCCTTTTCATTTATATCAGCAAAGTACATGAGACCAATCTATTTTCTTGAGAGAATTTTTTCTTATACACTTCATCACTCATCGCTGATCTTTCTCAACTTATAGGGTACAATCAGCGATGAAAGTATTCATGCGATGATTTTTAGTCCATTGGATCATCCTATTTTAAAACTTCATCAACGATTCTTCAATCCTTTTGCTACTTTCCTTTTTGTTTTACGTGAAATCCTCAGGATCCTTCCATGTTGCTCATTCCATCAATAGTCATCTCCTATCACGGATGCATCTGATCCTTTATTGGCCTCATCAATGATGTAAACATCTCAATGATGAAACTTCAATCCTTGGTTCTACAGCCTTTCTTTTGGTCACATCTGTCCCTCCATCATGCATCACTAATTCAAACTTTGCACCTAAGCTCCTATCTGCAATAGGAGATGTAGTGGAGGCATCAGATTAAGACATGTACACCTACATAAAAATAAATTGCATAGAAGACATTTCTCATAGGGTCTCATTAAATTAGAAAAATAAAAACCCTTTTAGAGAACACCATCACTTGTCGCTAATTTGGAACTCAATTTTTTAAATAAATTCATGATGAGCGATAAAACATAAGGCTATCACTCATCGCTAATTCTCCTCATACAGTTTGTGAGAAATTAGCGATGAGAGGATTTACAATGCTCACCGCTAATTGCTAATGTGGATCTTAGCATTTAAAACATATCCACAATCATGTAATGTAAAGGAAATTACATCATATCGCTCATCACTAATCCAATTTTATCATTTTATGACCATCCACGATGAGAAATAAGAACAAAGGCCAAAGCATTGCTTATCATTGTTATAGATTCGAATGCTCAAAAGCCATTAGCGATGAGCGATGTCAAAGAAAATATTGTTTCATCGCTCATCGCCAATTCAAGCTATGTACCTTTGAAGAAATCAGCAATGAGTGATATAGTTATGAGAGCCATCAGGACTTAAGTGGAAACTTTGAGCATGTGCACTTAAGTTGTTCTAATGAGGGGGATCCCCTAGGATGACATGATTATAATAGGCTCGAGACTTTTGAATCATGAAATACAAAGTATGTAAAGGCCAAAAGATCCTTTATTTAACCTTATAAGACAGGAATTTTAGACCTAGGCAAGAGGGGTCGGTCACTTGACAACACTTGATAGACAAGATATTCTTACTTTAAAAATGACCGGATACAGGCACCATGCAATTAACAACAAAATAGAATGTTACAAGCAACTAAAATGAACAAAACCCTAAACCCCCATATAAGAACCCTACATCAAATGTAATAAAGGTTTTAGATAAAAATAAAATTTATAAAGGTTCAATATAAGCATTTTAGATTTTGTAAAATTTGAAAGTGCCATTAGGTGGCATGACGTTTAACTATCTTACTTCTCCTATACTTTAAAATGAAAAATTTCAAACAATATTGTACTAGTAAAACTTATTTCACAACGAGTTTTGTGCACTTACCTAGGTTACAATGGTTTCATAGCTTAACCTCCAAGAACTCCTAGCTCCCTGCACAATAATTTTTTCAAATGAGTACAAAGAGAATGTTGAATTCTTGGTTTAATGGCTTTTGAGCTCAGTCATGTTGACATTAATATCAACCTTATCCAAATATTTTTCTCATAGTTCGAGTTTGAATATGCACCATTGATTTTACAAGATTGAAGGGTTGATGTGATTCATGCATTTAATATTGCTATAGCGCTGCCACTTTCTATAACTTTTTCCAGATAAAGGGGTATACACCACTATACCGCATGCTTCTTTGCATTTCATTGTGAGCTAGTGGGATCCTTACCTCTATACCGCAAGCTTGACTTGTTAACCTGCGGTACTATAGTTTACATTAATGGTCACATATGACTTAATGATATCAAGTTTCCACAATCCATATCATTGCATTCCTAGAACTTGAGTGCCAATTGATTTAGAGTAGCTTTAATGGAATTATGAGCATATTGTGATATATGAAAGTCTCATCTAAAGCAATATATAAACAATTTCCCAATATTTAATATAATTTTTTTGGTTAATTCCAAGAAAACCATTTTCATGTAGTGGCCTAGGAAATTTATTTATTTTATTAGATAAAAATTTCCCTTGGTGTCAATGATGTCTACCAACAAATCTTATCTCTTAGTTTTAAGTGGGTATTGCATGTCATTAACAACTTTGACTTCTGAAAAGTACTTATAGATCATTGTATTTCCTTGATTGATCCCATTAGAAAGAAAATTTAAAAACTTTTAGGTTTTAAACACCCTCGTATCACTTATGTTCTTGTTATTATTGAAGGTACTTCCATTATTAAAACTAAAATATTTTGAAATAGCTAAATTGTTTCTTAGTGGGTTAGATATATTACTATTGTACTAATATTTACTTCAATGATCATATCCTTGATGAATAATATGATTTTTTAACTATGTCATAAAATTAGTCTTATGCATTTTTCATTATTTTTTAATTTCATGGGCTAAAATATAGTTGCAACTTGTGAAGCATGTGTAATCACTAATAATGCAACTATAATTTACTATTATTGCTACAAGGTAAATATATAATTGAATGCAAGTTGATCATGAAATTTACTTTAGAATAAGCATGTTGGAATTTGAATATGGTTGAACTCTAGGAACCCCAATGTGAATTTTAAGATGACGAAACTCTAAAAACCCCAACATTCCTCCTAGTTTGGAGATGTGAGAAAATTAAAATCCTAAGATGTTTTGTTGCATTATAATGTGTGTGAAACCATTATTTTCTATTTATAAATAGTGATAATTAAATATGGAGGTGTCTTGCTTTATCTAAGTCTATTCACATCAAAAGTGGAGAATGATCCATTTGAATAAGGTTATATTTTCCAATTATATGAAGCAACCTTTTGTTGGAATTTCCCTCATAGTGTGAGTGTTAATCATGCTCACTATTAGGATCACAAGATTCCATATGAAAAATTTCATGAAGTGATGGTTGTTACAACAAGTGTGTGAGAGAGAAAAAAATATTAATTATAGAATAGAGGAACAAGGAAGACAGGACATATTATATGTTATGTGTAGAGGAAATTTGTATCATCCTAGTGTTGCTACTTAGTAATATTCCTAATGTAATAATGCTTGTGAATTAACTAATGATTTTTCTACCATTATGATTATGTAAGAACAATTTGGAATCAATGGTTTATAATTTTGTGGCTTGCAACCTTCACTCAATGGTCTATATTAAAAATATAAATAATTTTTTTTTAATTAAATTGGTTCATGAAACTACAACTTATAGCCTCTACTCATCCATCTATAACACATCAAATAGAATAAATATCCTTTAAAATTATTCACATTAAATTTATTTAAAATTAATTTTCGTAATTGGATCAAGCATCACAATTTTATTCTTTAGTTCCTCTAGTTAAAAGTAATTAGAGAATGTTCAAGGCTTAATCTTGACCACCAAATATCTTAAAACTTAGAATAAGACAACTAATTATAAATGATAATTAACCCATTTACAAGAGATTAGATTTGAAACCATTTCAACTAAAAAACACAATTCTCTTTCCAATAGCTTACAAATTTGCTGCAAAACTTTATCTTGGGAAGCCTTATTGACAACATTAATCTCTCATATACTTCCTTTTGATGAACTTTGTAAAGTTTCATATAAATGGGGTGTGAAGGTTAATCACAAGTAGTTTACCTTTGGTAGAATAAATTTCAAAATTCATAGGATCTTTAACAAGGTATCAAGTATGAAGACAATTTGAGAGTAGACAACTTAACCCCTTTATTTGAGGAGATGCGATTAAACAAAATGACAAGATTTTTGATCAAGATCCATACTACAAGATCCAACATCAAAAAAAATGAATAAATTTCATAAAACTAATTAGACAACCCCTATAGCTGGTATTGGCATGGTATGATGGTTTATAGGTGGCATTGTTGTTCTTGCCACCAAGGTTCAAACCCCGTTGGGGTGGTATTGTTGAATGGTTGTATCCGGTTCATAGCTCCGATCAAAAGCATTTACCTCTTGAATAAAAAAAAAATTAGACAACCCCTATATCTAATAAACAAACATATTATAAAAATCAATTTTTAATACAAACTCTTGATTTCATGAACCACTTAATCTCATAAACACTATTAAAATATTTATTTTTATTCATTTATCTGTATCTACAATATTTCACCTCTGTGAGAATCACCTAGATGCAATAAGTGCTAAGTGGACCATTCATTATCATGAGAGATGGGTTCTTGTGAACCACTACTCATGAAACATGGGTCAATGAATTTGACTCGTAAAACTACATAGTTGAAACCTGATAGCAATATCACAAATTAACCAATTTTCAAAAATCATAAAAGAATCTATATAGCTTGCTGCTAAAATTACTTGTTCCAATACTTTCAATTTGAAGTCTTCTCCTAATGCAAATGATGTTATCAAAGATTATTAATGATTTTTTTTACCCTAGATGTTCTTAGTAAACTTGAAGCTATAATTATTGACCATCCTCAGCACAACCATTATAATCCTAATGAAACTACTCGATAAGAATGATAAACATTTGGCCCAAAATCTATCACTAGACCAAAGGCTAACCTGCTCAACAAAAGACCTCTATCAAGATGATAAAATATCATTTCACAAATGCAAGATTTAGATATGTAGAACATGATTTATAAAGATGAGAATTGTTATGGTTTTCTATAGATGCTTCCTCAAATGAATCATTGAACTATGAGATGCATACAAACTACTAACCTACTCCTAAACTAATCGAGTTGTTTTTTTATAATTTGAGTGCATGGTTAATCATACATTTCTGGGACCAGTGCCTTATCTATTTCCATTACATAGTCACAATTTATCAATAAATACAACACATTGAAATCACAATAAAACATAAGCTATGCATATACATACACTAGATATACAATATCAAACAACCAAAAATACTTAATAATCCCTCTCATAATACATGTGCAATAAAGAAGAGACCATTAAAAAGATAGCAATGAATTCTAATGCTATGATATTTGTCATTTCTCTATAACAATCATATTAGAAAGTGTGGCAAGAGGAAACCTTATGCTATAATGCATGTGAAAATTCATCACATAGAATTTTCTCTAAAGATCTGCAAATTACCAAGGAGACATTCAATTACAAAAATCAATCAAAAATTTATGACTTCCATGTGATTTACAAAATGTGCTACTTTGTAGGTGACTAGAATTGTCAGAGTTGAAATTCATCACATAAAAATGTAGAAATGGAAGACCTTTTATCTAAAAAATAGATTGTTCTATAAAATTTTGTTTGGTTGTTTTCTTAGTTATGAGAATTTGACAAAGGGCTACAGATCATAAATTTGGTGTGCAAGGTAAGAAAAATCCTACAAATGCACAAAATGGATGATTTGGAATAGGTGTGAGGTCATTGGGAGCTAGAATTCAACCACCACATTAATGATCATATTGTTTTTATCACCTTCCAAAAATTTAATTACATGTGAATCTATGCCCTTATGATGAACAATGGTTTATAGGTAGGAAAATCCTCTTGGAGAAGCTACAAAAGTCAAATTGAGTCATTAATGGTATCTTAAGAAGATATGGGGAATAGTGGAGGCAAGTAGGAGGAAATATGGGATTTTGGTTAGGAAATTGGAGGTTAGAAAGTGAGATGTAGGGTTTCAATATTTTTGGTATTTTTGAGCTACGCTAAAATTTGTTGGAATTTTAATAAATTGGAAAGGCACACAGATATCGATGCTTTTGTCCTTTTAACAACTATAAGATATTTTTAAATTTTTAAAACTTTGTTGGCATTTCAACAATTTTAAAAACTCATGAACATATTGATGCAAGATGGTTGAAGTTTTCCAATGGTGCAAGGACATGGTTGAAATTGGCCATGGACTTCAATTCAATCAACTACAATATTTTGTTGCCCAAATAACTAGAAGTAGGCCCAACCCATTCATAAATGAGATCCTAAGGAGGTCATGGTGGGTAGGTTTTCAAAAAAGGCACCCAAATTTGACAATCAGAATAGTTGAAGGAGTGGACATCGTCAAAGCAATTATGCTTTAGCCTTCTATCGTGGCATCATTCTATGACAACCTAGACAATATGTACAACTTGCACCACTATGGATCGAGTAGAATTTGGAATTGTGATGATATCAACATATAGGCTATTAGGAAGTGTGGCATGAGAGTGATTTCCAAATTGGGTTTGAGATGTGTAGCGTATTTAATATCAAAAAGTAGAGAGTGGATCATCATGTTAGCTTGTTTAGTGCAGTTGGGGCCAGTATTCTTGGATTTTACTTGTTTAAATCCAAGAGGCACGTGAGAAATTACATTTCAAATTGTGAGGCAAAGGCATGTATGTCATCCCAAGAACAAGTATGGATGACAAAAGAACTATTTCTTAATTGGTTAGAACATTTTGCAGCTTCAATCCATAGTGAGGTTTCACCCACGAACAGGGCCCTTCTTATCTTTGATAGTCACGGAAACCACATGGACTTCAAGAAAATAGAAGCAACAAGGTGTATAGGAATAGAATTGTTCACATTACCTGTGTATACCAGCCACAAGCTACAACCATTGGATGTTAGTGTTTTCTCTCCTTTCAAGAATTACTTCAAAAACAAAAAATTGTATGCATGGAAAACAACCTCCAGGTCAAAATCAGATGACAAGAGATGGTAACTCTTGGAAGAAAATCATTCATCCAAGCATTAACACCATGCAACATTATAAGTGGCTTTCGTAGAACTATAATTTGGCTACTAAATTGGTCTACTCTTGACAAGGATATAAGGCTAAGTGAGGCATTCATTGTTCAAGAGGATGTACAAACTACTGAAACAAAGAGTGATGCAATTACAATGAAAGATGATCCACAGTACATTGCAATAGAGATCTTCTTGAGATTTTTTGGTTATAATGAGAATCAAATTTGATGGTTTTGTGTGAGATTATGATGCATATAATTTGTCAATTGATGTTCAAGAATCCTACAATGAGGGCACAAAGATTACAATAGAAGGTCTTCATTTTCCACCACAAGCTAGCCAACCAAAAATCCCTAATGTTTAAGCACCCTACACTGAGGGTATGAAAACTACAACAAAAGGTCTGAGTTTTCCAACACAAGCTAGCCAACTAGAATGGTTGAAGGAAGCAGCCACAAATATTGGAGAGAAAACATATTTCATTGATGATGAAGTCACCATTTCCATTCCATTCCCACCACAAATTGATCTAGCAGATGTAATCTATTGCTTCACTAATGCAAAAAATTGGGACTAGCAAAGTGGTGTTAATTGTGAAGATGAAAATGACATAAGTGACCAAGATTTTGACTTTGTGTCATGCACCCAAGAAGATTGGCAACACACAACAAGCTCAACCAACAAATTATTGAGACTTCTAGTACAAAGGGTGCATCAAACATCATAGGGAGGTTGTTCAAGAGTGCTTTTTCTTAGTAAGCAGTCCCAACTATTAACATTTTATACCTAAATTGAAATTATCAATGAACAACAAGCACAAAAGAAGAGAAATGTGGAGTTGCAACAATGTAAAAAAGAGTGGATGAGGGAGAGGAAGTTAGAACATGAATAAAACTAAATAGAAAGCAAGCAATTAGGCTAGAGAAGGAAGCAGCAAAACTGCAAGAGGATAAGGAGAAGTTGATTAGAAAATGAGAGAAGGAAATTAGACTAGAGCAGGCCAATTCTAATTGAGAACAAAAGGAAATTGAAAATATAATCAAGCTGAGAAAAAAAATTAAGAGTACAATAGAAAATCCTCTATACCCCCAACACCCAATTCTGCTTGATATGATAAACTTCTTGTTCAAGTTTTTGCAGCTATCAATAATTTGCAACTTGGGACTACCCCTGGCTGCTTAGACCAATTCCAATTGAATTCAAATGCAAACTTGGAATTGCTTGCTCAAATATAGCAAGTTGCCTACAAACCTCTCCTAACCAACTAATAGTGTCTACAAGTGGACAAAAGCGTGTTGTCTCTAGCTATGTGACACCACCTAATTTTCCTAGCCATATGGAGAATTGATTAAGTTTATAATGAATTTGATTTTTTGATTGATGTAGCAACATGTTTTGGGGATTTTCTTTGCAAAGAAAATCAAATATTTTTGGTTCATACATGTTGATTTTATGCAATCTATGGTTGCAATTGAGTTAAGATATAACTCTAATATGATTATAAAATGCCATAATGTTGTTATATTTGGAACCTCCCATTTATAACAAGTGACAAGAAAGTGAATACAAGGTTTCAATAATATGTTGATATGTTTGTAATATGTTTCAACCATGTATTTTTTGTGGTATCACCTAATTTCACTATGCTTCAGTCATAGATTTTTTATAGTATTACTTAATTCCTCTATGTTTCAATCATATATAAAACACATGTTGTCTACTAGGCCATTGCCAAAGTAAAGTCACGAAGTCTTTACTTGTGGTTAATGCTTGATTCTTCTATTTGATGCCAAAAGTCTTCACATGCTTGTCAAAACAGTTTGATGCAATTGAGATTCCAACATCAATACTTCTAATCATCCAAACAAATATGCATTCATAAGAACAATAAATATATGAACACAATATACCACAAATTATAAATATCACAATGCATTTAAAGAAAAATCACCCAATATAGTTTAGTATGTTAACAAACACAGTTTCGTTGGTTCAGCTCTCATCGCTCTTCCATGCCAAAAAAAAAATTATAATAATTAGAGGTAGTAATGATCCTGCATCAAAGCATCCTTACAATATTGCATGCACAACAACAATTTTGTATACAAGAAGAAGAATGTGCAACAATAAGAGTTTTGATTCGAGCATTATTTTGCACAATATTTTGATCATCTTCAACATTTCACATCATGCATACGATATTTATGTATACATTCATACATTTTTTGTTATGTGTAGACACTAAAAAATGGCTTCAACCTGCAAATACCATTTATCTCGCCAATTCCCTTTCTTCCCTACATAATTGAATAAGCTTAATTATTTGATTATTGTCTAAATTCACATTCATCTATTAATTAAATAATTTTTAATTATTTAATTCACTTTTTTCCCTTATTTATTTTTTGATTAATTAAATAAATTATATTTATTGAATTACGTCTGTTGGCCCTAGTTTGTCATTGCATCAAAAGATCGATCTATCAACACCCGATACAAACAGTAGAGACACAGATCGTATGACAGGAAATTAGTCCCTTGTCACGAATCCCAAGGGGAGTGCTGACCATTTTCCAACAATGTCACTATTATTTCTCTCTCTACAATTAAATAAATTCTTATTTATTTAATTATTCATAGAAAAGTGAAAATGAATAATTAAATAAATAATAATTTATTTAGTTAAAGAGAGAAAGGAATATTAGTGACGTAATTAAATAAATATAATTTATTTAATTAATCAAAGAAGAAATAAGGGGAATAAGTGAATTAAATAATTAATAGAGGAATGTGATTTTAGACAATAATCAAATAATTAAGATTATTCAATTATGTAGGGAAAAAAAGGAATTCACGAGGAAAAATGGTGTTTGCAGGCCTAAGACATTTTTCCAATACAATTTCCACCCTTGATTGAATTGATTTTTAATTTAATCTCAACCATTCATCCTTAACCAAACCCTATCTTTTCCCTAATTTATCCCTAAACCTATTTCATTACTTCTCAAATAATCTTGGCCATTGATTTTCACGTCATACTAGCTTTTAATCATAGCTCTTCATTCAAATTTGGGTTTCTATAAAAGAGACCTATCATTGTCATTTCATTCCTAACATCTAGAAAATTCAAGGAGACAAGTACAATCTTCAATATTTTTTTCTCATTATCACTAGGCTTATTGTTGCATACTCCAAATTTGAGGGCAGTCAAGCATATAAAGCAAAATGGAGGACAATGGAGGTGAATCAACCATTGCATAGGGACTTTTGTAATATTGCTTCATTATTTTATGTTTTTATGTTCATTTGTGCTCCATTGTTGGTTTAGGGCCTTTAGGGTTTGACTTTTGATGATTTATACCTTTCACCTTAATTGTACCCTATTCTACATTATGAATAAGAGAACATTAATAATATTATATATATATATATCATCGTCTACAAAAGGTAAGGAGAAAACATGGGTCAAAGTTTCCTAAAATCAGGAGACAATGCATGATGTGTAATCTCAAAAACCAGTCAAAAAATTGGGATAATAACCCTATACATGTCATGTCATTGAAAAACATGTTCGTCATTGTGACAATTTATTGCTTGTGTAGGTAGCAATAGCAAATAGAATTGATGCATAACCAGTATAACCAACATTACATGTCATTAAAGCATAAACATGTTTGTCAATAACATAAACATAAACACACACGGTCTAGAAGGATTAGAACTACAATGTATCATACAATGTTTCATGAGTATACAACTACATATATAGTATAATATATATATAATATTTATATTATATATGTAGTTGTATACTCATGACACACTATAAGCCTTCCAGACTGTAGATATATACATACAATGTCATTAGTATACAACTACATGTATAATATTATATAATATATGTAGTTGTATACTCATGACACATTGTATGATACATTGTAGTTCTAAGCCTTCCAGATTGTGTGTGTTTATGTTTATGTTATTGCTTTAATGACATGTCTATATATATATATATATATATATCTTGAAATCGGTCAAAAAATTTGGACAATAACTCTAACCCATTAAATTTCATTATTATAAACCAGCGATTCAAAATAAAACCAGGCAATGTTCTATTTATTTCACATTCTATGTAATGATTTCATAGTATGATCAAACCCTACATGGTATCGATGCAATGATGTGAAATTGTCAAGATAAGTGGAGGAAAATAGATTAGCCTATATCATTTTCTGCAAAATATAAGGGAAAATGATGGGTAGAGGTTTTGGAGAGAATGCATGATGTGTAATGTTAAAAGCGGTCAAAAAATTGAAGTTATTGTCACAATTGTTTGACCAATTTTAACATTACACATCATGCATTCTCTCCAGCTTTTAGGAAACCTCTACCCATCATTTTTCCTAATATTTTGTAGAAAATGATATGGGTTAATCTATTTTCCTCCACTTATCTTTACAATTTCACATCATTGTATGGATGTCATGTAGGGTTTCATCGTACTATGAAATAATTATTAGTATGGCGTTGAGGGTTTCATTGAAATGATTTATTTCACTTTATACTATGAAATCATTACATATAATTTTGAATAAATAAAACATTGTCTAGTTTATAATCATGAAATTTAATGGGTATAGGGTTATTATCTCAATTTTTTTACTAGTTTCATGATATATATATGCACACATCAATGTATAGATATATATACAAACACATAATTGTATACTCATGACACAATGTATGTTACATTATAGTCCTAAGCCTTCTAGACCATGCATGTTTATGTTTGTGTTATTGACAACCATGTTTATGCTTCAATGGCATGTAATGTTGGATATCTTGGTTATGCATCAACTCCATCTACTATTGCTACCTACACAAACAATAAATTGTCACAATGACAAACATGTTATTCTTCAATGACATGACATGTATAAGGTTACTGTCCAAATTTTTTGAGCGATTTCAAGATTACACATCATGCATTGTCTCTTGGTTTCAAGAAACTTTGACCCATGTTTTCTCCTTACCTTTTGCAGATAATGAAATATTAGTACCATATTAGTTATATATACATGTATATATATATATATATGTATGTATGTATGTATGTACATATATACATGTATACATATGTATATGTATGTATGTATACATGTATAAATGTATATACATATATATGTATACATGTATATACATATATACATATTATACATGTATACATAAATATGTTATATATATATATATAATATCTAAAATGCATTATTAATGTTCTCATTCATGATAAAAAAATGTGTGAATGTATGTAAGGATCATATGTATGATGTGAAATGTTGAAGATGGTCAAAATATTGTGCAATATAGTGCTTCAATCAAAACTCTTATTGTTGTGTATTCTTCTTGTATAAGAAATTGTTGTTGTGCATGCAATATTGTAAGGATGATTTGATGTGGGAACATTACTACCTTGATTCTTACATTTTTTTGCAAGCATGCAAGAGCGTCAAAAGTTGAACCAAGTATATGGATGATCGACATATCAATGAAACTGTGTTTGTTAACACACTAAACTATATGGGAAGTTCTCTAAATACATTGTGATTTTTATAAATTCTAGTATATTGTGTTCATATATTTATTTTTCTTAAAAATGCATATTTTTTTGGATGATTAGATGTATGTATGTTGGACTCTCAATTGCATCAAACTATTTTGGTAGGCATGTGAGGACTTCCTAGCATTAAATAGAAGACATCAAGTGTTAACCATAGGTAAAATCTTTGTGACTTCACTTTAGCAATGACCTAGTAGACAACATGTGTTGTTATATATATGACTAAAACATAGAGGAATTAAGTAATACTACAAAAAGCCTATGAATAAAACATAGTGGAATTAGGTGATACCACAAAAAATACATGGCTAAAACATAATATAAATATATCAACATATTATTGAAACCCTGTATTCACTTTCTTATCACCTATTACAAATTTTAGGTTTCAAATATAACAACTTAATGAAATTTTATAGTCATATCAAAGTTATAGCTAAACTCAAACTATAAACATCGATTGCACAAAATCAATATGTATGAACTAGAAATATCTGATCTACTCTACAAAGCAAATCCCCATAATATGCTACTAAATAGATCAAAAAAACCAAATTCATTACAAACTTAATCAATTCTCCATATGGCTAGGAGAAAGTGTTGGCATATTGGAATATTATTGTCATTAATGTCAAAAGGTGAGAACTGTTGTGGAACTAAAGTCTAATGTGTGATAGGCTCTTTGAGAGCTTTCCAAAAATGTGCCTTCTAGATTTAGAAGTTGAAAGATACACTCAAAATGAATTATTTCTATTCCCAGGTGATGCTAGGGTTTATCACTTAAACGCTATGGTTTTTATAGTCAAGGTGATCTAACAAAATTCTATTATGTCAATGACTTGTGTTTGGTGGTTGCAAGTAGCTTAAGTGATAACTTAAGCCTATTATGTTTGTTCGGTCACCGGCCCCCATGTGTCTAGTCTTTTGATTAGTGGTGTTCATGTATTGGCTTTGGGGTGATGGTTAAATGTTGGTAGGAGTTAAGCAGGAGTCCCTTTGATGTAGCGATGTGTGGTTGTCAATGTCCAAGGATCACATCGAGGCAACATTATATGTTTGGCATGACCACTTTATTGATCCCTTCGATTTGGAAATCTCTCACTTCACATCCTTTTTGTGAAGCAATCAGGGTGATAGCTTGCTTTCAAAGAGAGCAGTCTTTGTGTCTCTTTGACATGGTGAGGATTGATGACATGTCATGATATTGTTGAAGGGATGTGACGAGATATGAAGAATAGTGGAACTATCATTAAGACAATGCTAAATCGGTGAGAGTCATTTTGGTGTCTCTTCGACATACTGATGGCTCTTCATCGAAGTGACTGATAGAGTTCGAAGAGACCCTTGGCCTAGTCCCTTCAACATTTTTTTGTGGACCTCATCAAGGAGAAAGGAGAATCTCGGTGGGAACTTCTTAGATGTCCCTTCAACATCTGAATGTATGGAAATCACTTGGTGGGACCCATCTGGGAAGTAACAAAGAATAGTTGGCGATGTGTAAAGAAAAGTGGCCAAGATCAATTGATCATTTTGGAAATTCACATCCTTGTTGTGAATTGTATGGAGATGATGTGGATACTCAAGTAGAAAGAAGCTTATCAAAGAGAATAGTATTTATCGGCATGACCCCAATGTAACTCATCCCAATATAGTAATGTGCTATAGACAAAGATTGACGATGCTCGTTTAAAGGAAGACTCATATGATGGTTTTGTTTCAAAGGGAAATGACAAATGAACAACCTTGGATCATGGCATGAAGTGACAAGATCAACGGTCAAAATTCAAAGATGGTGGTTTCAAATGGTTAAGTCCATGAAAGTGGTTTCTGACTAGCAACCGACCATAAGAATTAAATAAATTGGTCTACCTTACCCAACAATAGAATTAATTGGTGATTTTAGTTGTAGAACGGTGGCACAGAGTGCTAAGAAAACAAAGATTGGGTTAAAATAATATGCATAGAATAATTCATTAAATGTGTATCCAATTTAGGATTTACATATTGTCAATCTTAGAAGACTCTATGAGATAGAATTTAATATGGGTATGGCTCAATATAGCATATGCTTCCTGAAGAATAAAGAACAAAAACCGTAATCGCATTTTGAAGTCATGTATGTCAAAGGTGCATGGCTCGAAGTAGTGTCTACTAAGTAGCGAATAAAAAGATAGATAACTTATCAATTGATTGAGTGTACTGTGAAGAGGTGTGGAAGAATCAAGAGAGAAGTGTGGGAGAAAGAAGAGTGAGGAGCGGAATAGTGTAGAGAACGAGATTACAGAAGAAGCATGCACTATGCCTGAATAAGTCAAACCAAACAAAAATTAGAAATTCTAATCTAGTTTTTGTGCTTTTTGTTTTGGTTTTTCTCATTCAAACTGGTGTATTACAAAAAGGGGATGTGATTCTGAGCAAGCAGTGAGTGTAGAGAATAGTGGCATAGAAAAGGAGTGTATAAAAAGTGGATAAAGCAGTGTAGAGAGGAAGAAGGGTTGTAGAGTGTGCAACACACCTGTAAGTGTAGTTGTAAATAAGTTGCAACATAGAACTGCTATTAAAATTGTGATATCTGGCATTGTAAATCTGAATGGTGGGTACCATCAAATATCTAGGTAGGTGCTCAAATTAGAGAGTGAGTGCTCCTAAAACTAGATGATTGGAGTCTCCATAGGGTTGGTGCCCTTAAAGTATTGTAACCTAATTTCAAGCTTGTGAGGCTGGATTAGGATGGTGGATCCTAGCAGCATTTCTCACTGTGGTTTTTCCCAACCTAGGGTTTTCGAAGTTCATTTTGTGTTATGTGTTGGTTGCATGAATTTTCTCTCATGTGTTTTCTTAATAATTGTTTATATGTGTATTAATAAATCTCATATTTATTCTACACTAAATATATTGAGAGGTAAAAATTTCAAGATCTATTGATTCACCCCCCTCTCAATAGATTGTTTTGTTCTAACAATTGGTATCAAAGAACTAGGTTCCCTAAGTGAAGGTTAATAGGCTTGGTTAGATTTTGGTAGTGTGAACACCATGAACAATAAAGAAGGTTCAAGGAAGCCCCCTAGGTTTGATGGAATGAACTATGCTAAGTGGAGTTCATTAATGAAGGGATATTTGGGGTCCCTAGGACTAGATGTCTAGATGTCAGTCAAAACCAATTATATTCTTCCTACCACTCTTCCTACGGATGCTGCTAGAAAGGACTATGAGAACAATGAAAAGGCATGGTTTTTCATTTGAATAATTTATCTAATTCTCTGCATGGAAAAGTTATGCATTTTCAAACTGTGTATGATGTCTAGGAAATTTTGAAAAATATCTATGAAGGAGGTAGCAAGGTGAATTTGGCAAAGCTTAAAGTGTTGAGAGAAAAATTTGAAGGATTAAATATGACTAAAGAGGAGAAGATTTCAACTTACCTACTAAGAGTTGATGATGTAGTCAATTTTATCAGAGGATTTGGAGAAGAAGTAAAAGAAGACATGGTTATGCTGAAAGTGTTGAGGTCTATGACAAATAGATATGATCCTAAAATCTTTGTAATTGAAGAAGGAAGAGAAGTGGATAAGATTACTCTTGATGATTTGCATGGAATATTCATTGCATATGAGATGAGAATGGGAGATAGTGAGCCATCAAGGAGAGAAGTTGTATTCAAAGTTGAAAGGAGGGAAAAAGATAGTGCTAATAAGAAAGATAAAGTTGTTGCCATTACATCAAACCATGAAGAGGTTGACAAAGAAGAGGAAAAATTCATAAGAATACTAATGAGAGGATCTGGAAAGTATAAGGGTAAGTTTCCATTTAAATTCTTTAACTATGGTGGAATAGGTCATTTTGCATCTAAGTTTCCTAATGGTGAAGATGATAATGTTGAAAAAGAAGGAGATTGCAAAAAGAGGAAGCCTTATTATTCTAAACGGAGGAATTTTGGAAAGAAAAAAAGGAGCATGTATGTTCAAGAAGAAAGCAATTCATCTGGTGCTAGTGACAATTCAAATGATGAACAAGATCACGCACTTGTAATGGAGGAAGAAGAGGAAGAATTCATTTTTATGGAAAAAGACTCCAAGGAGCAAATGGATGAACAAGCCAAGGATTCTCATGAAGAAGAAGTGGAGGTAGTTGTTGATCTTGAGGGAGAGTTAATGAGTGCTCTTCAAGACCTTTATGATTTAAGAGATAAATTTGATGATCTTAAAAGGGAAAATAAGAAATTGAAAAGGCTTTCTCAAAAGGAGAATGAAAAGCTAACCCAAGATCTTGAGGAATCTAACCAGTTGGTACTAAGCTTGAAACTTCAAGTAGAGGAAGCCAAAAGAATAGAAGTAATGAAGTCCAAGCTAGAATATGAAATGGATAGATGTTTGAAGCTTGAGGTAGAAATAGCTACCTTAAGAAAGGAATTGGAGAAAGAAAATGAGCAAATCAATAAGGGTATGTAATTAAAAGGTGGTTCAGACATTCTAAATTATTTGATAAGTACACAAAAATTGGTGAATAAAGAAAAATCTAGCTTAGGTCTGGAGAAAGGAAAGATCTCATTTGCATATTCCTCTACAAAGCTCTATGAAATATTCAAGGCTGGAGAAAATGCAGTTCTTAAGGATGAAAATTATGATATCAAAGATGTCCCCATAGTCGAAAAGAAGCCTTCTATAGTAGAAAAATATGAGGAAGAGAAGTTGATTGAAGACATCAAAGACAACAAGATTATTTCTACTCAACCAAAGAAGAAGCAGAACACAAAAATGGCATATGATGAAGGATTCACAAGGGTACACAATCAAAGGAAGCCAAGGACAAGAATATCTTCTCTTCCAGCTCAAGGGAATGCCATGACTAGGTACTCATCATACTTCTATGGGTATTGCTATTGTAGATTCATTCCAAGAAGGAATACAAACTTTGTAAGCAAAAATCCATTTTCTCCCTTGGTTGATATGAAATAGTACGCTATAATTGCAACAATTTCAGTCACATAGCTAGAGAGTGTAGAAAAAAGTTCATAAGGCCAAACATTCAATCTAAAAGGAAGAGAGACTTACCCCTAAAGGAGGGAAAGGAAAAAAAAGATTCTGATATAAAGGAGAAGAAGATTGAAAATAAACCTAACAGGATGTGGAGGAAGAAAGGGTAGAGTTCCACTCAATTGTTGATTGCTCAAATAGCATTACATGCAAGGAAACAAAATTTGTGGGTTATTGATAGTGGTTTCTCTAAGCATATGACTAGAGATAAGAGAAAATTCATTAAACTCAAGAAGTGTAAGGAAGGGTCAGTAAGCCTAGGTGATAATATTGCTATCAAAATTTGTGGTAAAGGGATCCTAAGCTTAGATGGAAAAAATAAGACAAAGGATTTCCTTTATGTTGAGGGTTTGAAACATAGCCTTCTTAATGTCAACCAAATGTGTGACAATGGTTACAAAATTTTATTTAACTATGAAGGTTACAAGATAAGGAAAAATGGCAAGACAATTGTGTAGGGATAAGGACTGATAGTAACCTCTACAATCTTTGTGAAGTAAAAGGCCACAATTTTTTAATCATCTAAGCAAATGAAAGTTGGTTGTGGCATAGAAGATCAAGGCATGTGAACTTTGACAATCTAGTAAAAATAAGTTCAAAAGGACTGGTTAGGAATATTCCCAAGACAACAAAGCCTTAAAATATAATCTACAAAGGATGTCAGCAAGGAAAGAAAACGAGGTTTAAGTTTCCAACAAAGGATTATTCAACCACAAAACCTTTGGAGATAGTTCATACTAATCTGTGTGGACCCATGAGAACAAGAGGGATACAAGGTGAAAAATACTTTATGCTACTAATTGATGATTACACTAGAATGGCATGGGTAACATTTCTTAAGGAGAAGGTTGAAGCATTTAAAAAGTTTAATACTTTTAGGAAGCTGGTAGAAAAGGAGACCACAAGAAGAATTAAGTTCCTAAGAACAGATAGAGGAGGAGAATTTTCATTAAGTGATTTCAAAGATTATTGTGAGAATCATGGAATTATACTTCAATATTTGGCACCAAGAACACCGCAACAAAATGGTGTAGTAGAAAGAAGAAATAGGATTATGAAGGGAATGGAAAGAGCCATGTTAAATGAGGAAAATTTTGCAAATACTTTTTGGAAGGAAGTAGCTCATATTGCTATATATATTCATAACAGAGCAATTCTAAGAGAAAATGGTGGTAGAACTCCATATGAATTGTGGTATGGTAAGCCTGCATCATTCAAGTACTTCAAGATGTTTGGTAGCAAATGATATATAAAAAGAGAAGATGAATACTTGGGGAGCTTTGAGTCAAGATGTGATGAAGGGATATTCTTAGGATATTCCACTCAGAGTAAAGCTTACAAGTGTTACAACAAAATTTTGCACAAGATTGTGGAGAGTATAAATGTCAAGGTTGATAAAAATACAGGTCAAAGTAAGTCTAGCAGAAACAATGTTGAGGCTAAATTAGACTATGATGATTTTAGTGCAGCAGTAGAAGAAGAGGAACAAGATGAAGAGGATGAGGAGGATGAGGAGGAAGTTGAACAAGCCCGTCAAAATATGTGCAAAAGGATCATACTGCAGATCATATTATTGGTGACAAGAATGAAGGTTTTCAGACAAGGAGAAGACTAGCAAGAAGCAAGGAACAAGTGAATTTTTCTCTCTTGTCTCAGATTGAACCAAAGAACTTTAGTGAAGCCAGCAAAGATGAGAGCTGGATAAAATCCATGGAAGAGGAACTCAACTAGATTGAGAAGAACAATACATGGGAGTTAGTTCCTAGACCATCAAGCAAAAACATAATCAACATCAAATGGGTATTTAGAAATAAATTGAATGAAGATGGAGTTGTCATCAGGAATAAAGCAAGGTTAGTATGCAAAGGGTATGCACAAGTTGAAGTCCCTGAATTGACTTTAAAGAAACATTTGCACTGGTTGCAAGATTAGAAGCCATTAGAGTGTTTCTTTCCTTTTCAATATACAAGGGATTCAAGGTATATCAAATGGATGTTAAATCTACATTTCTAAATGGAAACCTTGGAGAGGAAGTCTACATTGAGCAACTAGAAGGTTTTCATCTCTTAGAAGAAGATTATGTTTGTAGATTGAATAAATGGATGTTAAATCTGCATTTCTAAATGGAAACCTTAAAGAGGAAGTCTACATTGAGCAACTAGAAGGTTTTTAGCTCTCAGAAGAAGAAGAATATTATGTTTACAGATTGAAGAAGGCATCATATAGTCTAAAACAAGCACCTAGAGCATGGTATTCTAGGTTGGACCAATATCTGCAACAAGGTTTCAAAAAGGGATGTGCAAACAACAATTTATATTTCAAATCAAAAGGTGAGCACATGATTATTGTTGTAGTTTATGTAGATGACATAATTTTTGGATGTAGCAATGATAAAATGTGTCAAGTATTTTCTACACACATGCAAGATGAATTTGAAATGTCCATGTTAGGAGAGTTGTCATTTTTCCTTGGTCTACAAATTCTACAATAGAAAATGGATCTTCATATCTCAAACTAAGTATGCTAAGGAAATGCTCAAGAAGTTTGGCATGGAAGATAGTAGACTAGTTAGTACTCCCATGATAATTGGTTGTAAATTGAGTAAATCAGATGAGTCATCTAAAGAAAATCAAACTCTCTATAGATCTATGATAGGAAGCTTGTTATACTCAATTGCATCAAGACTAGACATTATGCAAGCAGTATGCATGGTTGCAAGATTTTAGGTTGCTCCAAAATAATCTCATGTCAACGCAATAAAGAGAATCTTTAGATACATTAAAAGCATAGTTGACTATGGGTTGTGGTACTCTAAAGGCAAGGACTTTACCTTGACTGCATATATTGATGTTGATTGGGCTGGAAGTGTAGATGACAAGAAAAGCACTAGTGGAGGAGCTTTCTTTCTAGGAAATAGATTGGTGTCATGGATGAGTAAGAAGCAAGAGTCTGTTACTCTTTCTACAGTAGAAGCAAAATATGTTGCAGCAATTGCATGTTGTACTCAATTTTTATGGATGAAGCAAACCTTAAAGGACACCAAAGTGGACTACCAAGAGCCTATTGCTATTCTTTGTGATAATTCAAGTGCTATCAACATCTCAAAGAATCCAATGATGCATTCTAGAACCAAACATATATCAATTCAATATCATTTTGAATTAGAGAAAAGGTTGCAAACAAGGAATTCGACATGGATTATGTTCCTAGAAAGGACCAAGTGGTTGATATATTCACCAATCCTCTTCCCACATAACAATTTGAATACCTAAGGAAAAATTTGGGAGCAATTTCTCCCACATCATATTATGAAGCATTAATGATATGGCATACATCTAGGGGGAGCCTCATTGATTATTTCTTTAACCCTGGACAAGGACAGTGTGATCTAGTTAGGTAACTCTTGTTTTACAAATTTATGATGACTTGATGGTTGCAGAGTTTATAATCCTCTATTTCTCTTAGTATTGTTTGTCAAAAGTGGAGCATCTTCTCAGGGGGAGTGTATTCAATTTATTCCTTTTCCATTAACGTGAAAGGGGGAGATATGGTGCAAATACTCAAAATAGGATCATGCTGAGTATAGAGGAGATGTGTATCATAGGGGGAGTTGTTGTGTGAACAATTTAATTGGTATAGAGCTTCAGTTTCATACTTTGTATGAGCATTTAGAGTTTTCCATCAATGAAAAAGGGGGAGATTGTTGGCATATTGGCATATTATTATCATTGATGTCAAAAGGTGAGAACTATTGTGGGACTGAAGTCTGATGTGTGATGATCTCTTTGAGAGATTTCCAAAAATGTGCCTTGCAAATTCACAAGTGAAAGATACACTCAAACTAAATTATTTTTGGTCTCGGGTGATGCTAGGGTTTATCACTTAAACCCTATGGTTGTTGTAGTCAAGGTGATCAAACAAAATTATATTTTTTCAATGACTTGTGTTTGGTAGTTACAGGTAGCTTAAGTGATAACCTAAGCCTATTCCATTCATTCAGTGACCAACCCTATGTGTCTAGTCTTCTTATTAGTGGTGTATGTGTATTGGCTTTGAGATGATGGTCAAATGTCAGCAGGAGTTAAGTAGGAGTCCCTTCAATGTAGCGATGTGTGGTTTTCAAAGTCCAAGGATCACATTGAGGTGATATTGTATGTTTGGCATGACCACTTTATCGGTCCCTTTGATGTGGAAATCTCTCGCTTCACATCCTTGTTGTGAAGCAATCAAGGTGATAGCTTGCTTTTGGAGATAGTGGTCTTTGTGTCTCTTTGACATGGAAAGGATTGATAATTGTGATATTATTGAAGGGATATGATGGCATATGAAGAATGGTGGAGCTATCATTAAGAAAATGTTAAATTAGTGAGGCATTTTGGTGTCTCCTCAACAAACTGATGCCTCTTCATTGGAGTGACTGATGGAGTTCGAAGAGACCCTTAGCTTGGTCCCTTTGACATTCCATTGGGGGCCTCATCAAGAAGAAAGGAGAATCTTGGTGGGAACTTCTTGGATGTCCCTTCGAAACCGGAATGTATGGAAATAACTTGGTGAGAGCCGTTTGGGAAGTAATGAAGAATAGTTGGTGATATGTAACAACAAGTGGTGAAGATCGATTGATTTTTTTAGAAATTCACATCCTTGTTGTGAATTGCATGGAGATGACATGGATACTTAGGTGGAAGGTAGCTTATTGAAGAGAATGGTATTTATCAGCATGACCCCAATGTAACTCAACCCGATATGATTATGTGCTACAAACAAAGATCGATGATGCTTGTTTAAAGGAAGAATCATCCAACAATTATGTTTCAAAGGGAAATGACGAATGAAGAACCTTGGATTGTGGTGTGAAGTGACAAGATCAATTGTCAGAATTTAAAGATGGTGGTTTCAAATAGTTAAGTCCATGAAAGTGGTTTCTGATTGGCATCCAACCATAAGAATGAAATCAATTGGTCTACCTATCCCAACAATAGAATTAATTGATGATTTGAGTTGTAGAATGGAAACACAAAGTGCTAATAAAATAGAGATTTGGTTAAAATCTTATGCATAGAAGAATTCATTAAATGCATATCCAATTTAGGATTTACAGATAGTCAATCTTAGAAGACTCTGTGAGATAGAACTTAATGTGGGTATGGCTCAATGCAGTGTATGCTTCCTGGAGAAGAATGAACAAAAACTATAATTGCATTATGAAGTCATGTTTGTCAAAGGTGCATGGCTCAAAGTAGTGTCTACTGAGTAGTGAAGAAAAAGATAGATAACTTCTTAGCTTATTGAGTGTACTATGAAGAAGTGTAGAATAAGCAAGAGAGAAGTGTGGGAGAAAGAAGAGTGAGGAGTAGCACATTGTAGAGAACAAGATTTCCAAAAAAGAATGCACTATTCCTGAATAAGCCAAACCAAACAAAAATCAAAAATTATAATATGCTTTTTGTGCTTTTTGTTTTGGTTCTGCTCATTCAAATTGGTGTATTATAGAAAGGGGATGTGATTTTGAGCAAGCAGTGAGTGCAGAGAACAGTGGTGCTAATAAGGAGTGTATATAGAGTGGATAAAGCAGTGCAGAGTAGAAGAAGTTTTGCAGAGCATGCAACACACCTATAAGTGTAGTTGCAAATAAGTTGCAACATAGAACTTTCATTAAAATTGTAATATCTAGCATTGTCAATCTGAATGGTGTGTTCCATCGAATATCTAGGTACGTGCTCATATTAGAGAGTGGGATCTCCTAAAACCAAGGGATTGGTGTCTTCATAGGGTTGGTGCCCTTAAAGTATCATAACTAAATTTCAAGCTTGTGAGGTTGGATTAGGATGATGGATCCTAGCAGCATTTTTCACCGTGGTTTTTCCCAACCTTGGGTTTTCCAAGTACATTTTGTGTTATGTGTTGGTTGCATGAATGTTCTCAAATGTGTTTTCTTGTTAATTGTTTATCTGTGTATTAATAATTCTCATAGTTATTCTACACTAATTAAATATATTGAGAGGTAAAAATTTCAAGATCTACTAATTCACCCCCCCCCCCTCTCAGTAGATCATTGTGTTCTAACAAAAAGAGGTGGTGTCAAATATCCAGAGGCAACACACTCGGGTTCACTTGTAGGTGGGGTTAGTTGGTTAGGAGAGGTTTGTAGATAACTTTCTATATGAGTAAGCAATGCTTGATTTTCATCTAAATTCAACTAGAATTGGTCTAAGTAGTTAGGGGTAGTCCCAAGTTTCATATTACTCATAGCTAAAAATGTCGAGGACAAGAGGTTCATCATATCAAGCAAAATTGGGTGTTGGGGGGTTAGAGGATTCTCCATTGTACTCTCTTTTTTTCTTAGCTTGTTTTTCTTTCTTTTCAACTACCTTTTGTTCTCAATTAGCATTGGCTTGATCTTGTCTAATCACCTTTTCTATTTTCTAATCAACTTCTCATCTTCTTGCAATTTTCTTGCTTGCTTCTCCAACCTAATTGCTTCTTTTTCTATTTGGTTTGTTTTATGTTCTACCTTCCTCTCCCTCATTTACTCCTTTTTACATTATTGCAACCCCTTATTTCTCTTCTTTTGTGCTCCTTGTTCATTGAGCATTTGAATGTAGGTATTGAATGTTAATATTTGAAACTTACTAGGGAAAAGCACTCTCAAATGACCTCCCTACAATGTTTGATGCACCATCTACACTAGAAGTCTCAAGAATTTTTTGGTTGAGCTTTTCATTTGTTGTCTAACCTCTTGGGTGCGGGGCACGAATTCAACGTCTTGGCCACTTATGTCATTTTCATCTTCACAATCAGCACCACTCTATTGGTCCCAATTCGTTGCACTCATGAAATAATGGATTACCTCTACTGGATCAATTTGTGATGGGGGTGGAATGGAAAAGGTGAATTCATCCTTAGTGAAATTTATTTCCACTCCAATATTTGTGTTTTCATCCTTCAACCATTCGAGTTGGCTTGCTTGTGTTGGAAAACTCAAACCTTCTATTGTCTTTTTTATACCCTCATTATAGAGTGCTTGAACATTAGGGATTTTCGATTGATTCACTTGTGATGGAAAATTAATACCTTCTATTGTATTATTTGTACCCTCATTGCAAGTTTCTTGAACATCAATTGGCATAGCATGTGCATTGTAATCTCACACAAGACCATCAATATGATCCTCATTCTAACCAAACAATCTCAAGCAAGTCTTTGTTGCAATGTACTATGGATCATCTTCCATTGTAACTACATCACTCTCTATTCTAGCAATTGTACATCCTCTTGAATAGTGAAGGAATTATTTGACCTCATATCCCTATCAAGAGCATACTGATTTAGTGGCCAAATTACTGTTCTATAGAAGCCACTTATAATGTTGCATGGTGTCAATGTTTGGTTGAATTCTTTTCTTGCAAGAGTTGCCAACTATTCTCATCTGATTTCAATCTAGGGGTTATTTGTCATCCATATGATTCCTTTTTGTTTTAATTAAGTATTGAAAGAAAATAAAAAGCTAACATCCAATCGTTCCAGCTTGTGGTTGGTATGCACAGGAAACATCAACAAGTCTATTCTTAGAAGCCTTGCTTCTTCTATTGTCTTGAAAGCCATGTAGCTTCCATGACCATCGAAGATAAGAAGGTTCATGTTCATAGGTGAAACCCCAACAAGGATTGAAGGTGCAAAATGTTTTAACGAATTAAGAAACAATTCCTTTGTCATCCATGTGTGTTCTTGTACTTCCATGCATGCCCTTGCCTCATAATTTGAAATGTAGTTTCTCATGTGCCTATTGGATTTAAACAAGTAAAACCTAGGAATACTAGCCCTAGCTACATTAACACAAGCCAACACTATAATTGACTATCTTTTTTCTGATATTAAATGTGGTACACATCTCAAACCCAATTTGGAAATCACTCTCATGCCACACTTCCTAACAACCTACACATTGATCTCATCGTAATTTCAAATTCTACTCAATCCATAGTGGTGCAGATTGTACATATTGTCCAAGTTGTCATAGAATGATGCCACGATAGAAGGTTGAAGCATAATTGCTCTATCAATGTCCACTCCTTCAATTCTTGTGATTGTCAAATATAAGTTCTTTTTTTAAAAACCTGCCCACCATGACCTCCCTAGGATCCCATTTATAAATAGGTTGGACTTACTTCCCATTATTTGGGTAACAATAAATTGTAGTTGATTGAACTGAAGTCTATAGCCAATTTTAGCATCTTCTTGCACCGTTGGAATACTTCAGCCTCCTCATTTGATAAAATGGTACATGGTCCCCTCATCTTCATGGTGGTAACTCTCAATAGCCAAGACCTCAAACTGTTAATGAGGATACCCCACTTGATTTATGTATACCTAATTGACATGTTCTTGTTTTTGATACTTGCAACTACTCTTTCCATGTTAGTGAATGACCATTGTCTAATGGGTACAAATGAGGGAAAGTGCTCGTTGTATGATTCATCAATGCTAAAAGGTGGTTCAACATCTAGTTCAACATGAGTTGTGTTGGTTATTTCTTCTGCACAATCAAGAACAACTACTTATCGATTGGGAATTGTAGTCACTTCCTCAGCAAACTATGTATCAGTGAAGTGCACCTCATGACTGACTCTAATTGAGTGTCATCTTCTTCCACTTGATTTTTTTCCATTTTTACTTGATGCAAAAAAAATCATGTAATCATGGGTTTTACTTATTTAAATCGAATAGTGTATGGTTCACGCTTTAAAAATTGTGTATGTATATATATGTATGTACATATACATATATATGTGTGTATGCATGTGTGTGTATATACTTATATGTATACATATGTATATGTATATATGTTTTTTTTGTATATATATACTCACATATTTGTGTGGTGGCATATTATTGAAATAAAGAAAACTTATACCTAGATAGAATTATAATTACTTCATAGTTGAAATAATTTCACAATATAATGAAACCATAAATGACATCCATACAGTGATGTGAAATTGTAGAAGAGGGAGATTCGCTACTCACAAGTCCTCTTCATTCAAAGAACCTCACGGTGCAAAATTCCCTAATCTACCTCAAGAACAATGGCGAGAGTTTTAGAATCAGAAAGAGTAAGTCATGAAGATTTTCTAGAAAAACTAACAAGCTCTCGGCCAAAGGACAATAGAGCAGAACACAAATGATAGCATGATGCACTAGAATCCCAAAGGCATGTTGGCATCTCGTACAAACTAGAGAGTGAGTTTATCACATAAAATTCCTAAATAACTACTTCTACTCCGATTGCTGACAACTTACAAAATGTGATAAAGTAACAAAATGTTACAAAACTGAAATAAAATGAAATAGAAATGATAAAGCTAAGAAGAAGAAAGGAAAGAAGATACTCATAATGATCTAAGTAATGAAGCCTCCAACTAGTAGATATCTTCAATACCTACAAGTGTGATATTTGGAGAAATTGTTGGGATTGTATAGGGGTTTGCCTCAGTCAAACCCTCATTTTTGTGTTCCCACCTCCATGGAAAGCCAAGAAGATAGAGAAAGAGAGAAATGAACAAAGCATGTGGTGAAAGTAAAACCCACTCAAGAGTAGAACCCACACCAGCAAGTAGGAGTGATAAAAGAAAACCCAGCTCCAGGAGGAGAACCCATATCACAAAAGAGGTGATAAAAGAAATCCTCACTCAAGGAGGAGAACCATATCACAAAGTAAATATGTAGTAGATAAGGGATATGGAATCCCAAGATGCTCATAACCATGAAGTAAGGGAAATAGGGCTGCAAAGAGTGTTGTGAGAATGTGAGAGCTTGAAGCTATTATGATAAATAAGGGAGTTGTACAAGCAAAAGCAAGATGGAAAAATGCCAAGATGGAGAAGAAAATAGAATGAAGCTAGAAGAATTTAGAGAGAAAAATGAACTAAAAGGATAGCTTTTAATGAGGGAAGAGAAGCTTCTTCAACTGTTACAAGGAATCTCGAGTCGTTACCACTTACCAAAGGAGGTGACAAGTGGAAAACATTCTCAGAGACGGTCGTTTGAGTATTGAAACATCGTAAGATGCTAGCGTGGAAGGCGTAAGTTTGCATGGTGTGCTAGTGTCTAGACACATCATGCTACAAAACAACGAGAATAGGAAAAGCCCAAAGTTCAATGCAAAGTTGGCACATGAAGGTGGCTGCTAGAAAGGGGTGTTGGAGCATCCTGAGAATGGAAAAAGGATTATGCAAGGGCTAAAATGAGCCTACACAAGTTCTAAGGGAGTGGTCACTAAAGTAGATGCAAGAATGTATGTGAAATTGTGAGAAGTGTAATTTTACGACTATACATTTTTCCCCCACTTTACTGGGAATATGAATCTATAGTAAAATACACGCTAAAGGAAATCTACCAAACATAAATAACGTCATGTACCAAAAGGATATTGTAGAGGAAGCAGATAATTCTTCAAACCATAGAAGCATGCTACTAAGCTGAAGACCTACAAAGCAAATGCATTAGACAAGAAAAACCTGCACCAGACAACAAAGTTAGAACACAAAAAGCTAAAGGATTTGAGTCAACAAAGTTAAAGAGACCTTGATGTAAAAGGTTGTCTCAATACAATGCGTCGTCCCCAAATTAATAACATAGAATAATTTTAAGATGAGGAGATAAGGAGCATATACTCAGGATGAAGAAGATGTAGATCTTTGATCCGGTATATACAAGTTGAGAAGAAAGAGAATTTAAGAATGTGAGCGCCTCACAAGCCTGCAGACCTGCAAGGAAGGTGTCCTCCAAGATCTCTCACATGAAGGAAACCCAGAAAATCCCCTTACAGACCCATAGACCTGCAAGGAAGCATCCCCCAAGATCTCTCACATAGAGGAAGCTAGGAAATCACCCTACAGACCTGCAGATCTATAGGGCAGGTGTTGTTAAATAGTCACAGGACAACTAAGAAGGGGGTGAATCAGTTGTCACACAAATTCAAACTTAAAACTTTATCACTTATCAATTCTTTAACCACACTATTCTTTCATTAAATATGAGCATGAAACACAAATAACAAAAATTAAATTAACACAATGAACACCATATTTTTACATGGAAAAACCAATAAGGGAAAAACCACGATGAGGGTTAACTCACACTATATAGTATTTTGAAAAGAGGCTCACTGCCAAAAAGAAGGACTCACTATCCAAGTACAAAGGCTCACTTCCTACAAAAGGGACTCATTTTCCAACAAGGAGGCTCATTTCCTACAAAAGATTATACAAAATAGAATAAGGCTTTACAGCCCAAAATGAATTGGAAAGATGCACCTATCATGTGCTGATATAGTTTCAGAGATGCTCAGTATTCAAACTGTACACCCTTCATTCTTCACTCATCAACTAATGCCTTTCTAATCACACCTTCACATTCATTACTTGCTCACTATTTCTTTTGTCTCTTCTCTATTATCAACACATACTTACTTCACTTCAAAAACTATTCACCATATATATATATAATCTCCATCACAAGCATCAATTAGGTTGCCCTAGTTGGATGCAATTCATTTATAAAAGATATCAACTGTCGGCTCCATAAAATATTTTCAAAATGCAATTTAACCATTAGCGCATTACATTATGTTGGCTCAGACCAAGAAATAAGTTACACATAAGTTTTCATATCATATCAAAATTAACTTAACAAGTCGACCAGAATAGCCTTTGACGTAGCCAACAGAATAATGTTACTTCACCGTATGAGCACCAAAACACCAAATAACTTGATCATGCATGCCTTTAACATCCATAAGTAATTTCCCAAAACCACAATCAGGAATTTTCAACTGTGGAGAAATGCAGGCTAGAATACTGAAGAGGCACCAAAAATATCGAACCAACCACTAGAGAAGATAAGTCAGTTAACCAAAAATATCAGATCAACCACCAAAGAAGATAAGTCAGTTATACACACCGGTTTAGAGGACTACACCAAGCTACCAACATGGTGACATTAATGACAACATATAGAAAACCTACTCATTCTTCCAACATGTTTCCTTCAAGATCTCTTGCATGATGGAAACCCAATAAAGTTCCCTACAGACCCGCAGACCTGCAGGGAGGTATCCCCCAAGATCTCTCACATGGAGGAAACCCAAAGAAAGCACCCTATAGACCCATAGACCTATAGGGGAGCAACCCCCAAGATCTCTCACATGGAGGAAGCTCAAAAGAAGCAACCTATAGGCTCATATACCTACAAAGAGTTATTCCCCAAGATCTCTCACATGGAGGAAACAAAAGGAAGTAGACTCCGCATAGCCAAAAAGTGGCTTCACAAGCGCACCTGTAAAGTGAAAGTGGCTACGCAGGAAAGTAACCAAACAGTCATGTAGACCATCAACAAATTGGAAGGCTTTCAAAGGGGCCCCTGGAGAACCCTTCAAAAGAAGAGGGGTTCACTCAAGGGACATGCTATTTGAAAAGCAAGGTCTAGTCCGGCTACCCCTAAGCTAGACGTAAAGAATTCATTCGAGATAAAATCTTCCAAAGGGGGTCCCTCAGGAACCCTTCAAGAGAAAAGGTGTCCACTCAAGGGATGCTTCAATTGAAAGATAGAGAGAAGAGAGGGGGTCCTTAGAAGGACACACATCTCTAGAACAAGTTATCACTGTCCCCAACATATAGGGGAGGAGAACCATGAAAGATACTTAGAACATGCGGCATAGAGGTGGACCTCGATATCACTTGTCATGCAAAGAAAAGGCAGGTGCATCAATAAAATGGGAGTTTGATGGCACCTCAATCACAAAGTTGTATTTTATCCTTCAAGGCCTTACATTCACTAGTGGAATGGCCAGGCACTCAATGGTATGCACAGAAATAATGTTTTTCTTTATCCTGTTCATGAGACTTCTTGCGTGTAGGAGAAGAAAGAGTGATTAAGTGGGATTTTAGAAGCCGCGACAAAATACACTCTTGTTCAAATAGAAGATGAGGAATAGGAAGCAATCCTTTCTCTTGTGGAGAAAAATTTGACTTCCCACAAGAAGAAGAAGGCATGAAGACAGAAGACAATGGAGGAAGAATATTTTCAATAGAATGAGGTTGAGAAGAATTCTTGTCACTCAACCATGGCTTATATTTAGATTGTTCATTCGAGCAACTAAGCCCCAAATTTTGCTTACAAGGTATGAATTCTATAGGGATTTGAATTCCTTGTTCATTATGCCCACAACCTTTACATTCATAACCATATTTAGAGACAAGCTTAAAGTCGAGGCCATAATGCATTTGCAAGTCTTGAAAAGAAGGAGGATCCTTATAAAGAGCATTATCCCAACAATAGGGATTACACTCCTCTATGGGATTGTCATCATCCTCTTTAACAAGACTGTCAACATTATCCTCCTTAGCAGAAGCATAATCATCTTCCTCAGAAGAAGGATCAACACTAAGAACATTACAATTATTACTCATACTACCCCACAATATAGAAGAATAATCTTCTATGATAGCAGGTGTGGATGATGTTTTCAAAATGTTTAAGTTGATCAAGTTGAATTTATATTCCTGAATGAAGGAATCTATAAAATCTAAAGAACCCCAATCATCACCAAGATATGCGTTCCTTTGAGAAGAGCTAGAAGGAGCACACTAAGGACTCCTTACTTTAGAAGGATCTTCCTTAGGGACATTTATCTCTAGAGTATCCTTTGTAGTAGGTACTTCTGGAGTAAACATCAACACATTGGAAGATACTGAAGGTATAAGAGTAGGCACAACCAAGGCTTGACCAACAACTGCCATCTCACATAAGTGCATTAGGTTCAGCCTTAACTATGACTACTTGATTATTACAAATGAACTTAATGGATTTATGCAAGGTAGACAGAATTGCACCCATAGCATGAATCTTCGATCTACCAAGAAGAAGGTTATATGGTAATTTTTTTGACATAACATATACAAGGGTGGTTACGGTAACAGGTCCAAGCTGCAAAGGTAATACTATTGTACCTAGAGCTTGTCGCCTAACATTATCGAACCTATGAATGACAACAAAAGTAGCACTAAGAGAAGATGAATCAATATTAATCTTAGGTAATATATCAATGCTACATACATTGAGAGTTGAATTGATGTCAATGAGAGTACATCTAATACCAATTTTATTAATATTAACTATAGTCATTAGAAGATCTGCTTACTTTTGTACTTCTAGAGGCGAGAGCTCCTCTAGATAGAATGTAATATTCGGTGAATCCACACAAATATATACCATCAACGCATTAGCATCCATCGAACTAGTGGAAGAATGTAAGAGGATCTTTTGCAAGGCTTCCTGAAGCATACCTTGATAAATCAAAGTAGACTAAAGCAAGTCCCACAATGAGATCTTAGCCGAAGTAACCCGAGGTTGCTCATCAAGATCATACTCAGTAGGTGCTTTAGTCGTAGGTTTAGGTGCTTAAGGAAGGCTTGGATGTTTATCCATTCTATACTTATAAGTATGGGCTACCGCTCTATAAGAGGGAGCCTTAGGAAGATCAGGAGAACCACCATCAAATGGAACACCATCAATAGAACAAATTATTTTAGAAGAAGGACTAGCTAGATTCACGTAAATAACTAGTCTCTTAGGCCTTTGAGGGGTAGCAAAGACATAGATTACATTTATAAAATCATTACAACTAGTAGAGTAATTATTCGAAGACATATTCTCGACATCGATCCAAACAAGATCAAATGTGGAAGGAGATTCATCATGCGCTAATGCATCATCTCTAGAGAAGAGTGCATTAGAACAAATATGAAATTCATCATTCACAAATGTAAAGTATCTAGAGAGTGCATTGGAATGAAGAGTGGATTCATCATTCACCAATGAAACATCTCTAGAAGAGAGTGCATTGGGATGAAAAGATTCATCATTCACTAATGCATCATCTCTAAAAGAAAGTGCATTGGAATGAAGAGAAGGTAAAGTAATGTCAAGAAAGGTATCAATGATTTCATCTTCTTGCGACAAAATATCCTCTGAAGCTAGAGGACCTTTGTGAGAAGGATCAAAGATACCAAGTGACATGGGTAAATCCAAGTCACCATCACATGCATGAAATGGAACATCATTAAAATTTTGAATAAAATTAGATACTGAGCTAATAAAAGAGGATATTAAATTCATTATGATTTTTTTGGTATTTTCTATGTTCTAGTAATTCACATTTCCAGAGGTCTTCTTAGCAAAATTTGAGGTTGGAACTTGCATTAGTCCCTAAAATTTAATTTCCAAAGGCACTAGTATTTTAGGGATTGAAGTAGTTCTCTAGGAGACCTTTCCAACAGTGCAAACGGTTCTAAATTCTTAGCACCAAGTCAAAAGTTATGGCCCCGCCAAGTAGGGGTAAATAAATTACTACTTTTTCGAAAGATTTTCTCTTCACATCGGGTTCACCAAAATGTAGAAGAGGGGGATTCACTACTCACAAGTTCTCTTCATTCAAAGAACCTCATGGGGAAAACTGCCCTAATCTACCTTAGGAATAGCGGTGAGAGTTTTAGAATCAGAAAGAGCAAGTCACAAATATTTTTTGGGCAAACTGACAAGCTCTCATCCAAAGGACAGTAATGCACAACATGGACAACAACGCAGCGCGTTGGCATCTTGTATGGACTAGAGAGTGATTTTATCACAAAAAAAATCCTAAATAACTACTTCTACTCTTATTACTGACAACTTACAAAATACGATAAAGTAATAGAATATGACCAAACTAAAATAGAATGAAACAGAAATGATAAAGCTAAGAAGAAGAAAGGAAAGAAGATACTCATAATGATCCAAGTAATGAAGCCTCCAGCTAATAGATATCTTTAGTACCTACAAGTGTGCTATCTGGAGAAATTGTTGGGTTGTATAGGGGTTTGCCTCAGTCAAACCCCCATTTTGGTGTTCCCACCTCCACGGACAACCAAGAAGATAGAGAAAGAGAGAAATGAAAAAAGCATGTGGTGAAAGAAAAACTCGCTTAGGAGTAGAACCTACACCACCAAGTAGGAGTGACAATCAAATCCCACTCAAGGAGGAGAACCTGTATCACAGAAGAAGTGATAAAAGTAATCCCCACTTAAGGAGGAGAACCTGTATCACGAAGTAAATATGTTGTAGATAAGGGATATGAAATCCCAAGATGCTCACAAGCATGAAGTAAGGGAAATAGGGCTACAAAGAGTGTTGTGAGAATGTGAGAGCTTGAAGCTACTATGACAAATAAGGGAGTTGTGCAAGCAAAAGCAAGATGGAGAAGAAACTAGAATGAAGCTAGAAGAAGTTAGAGAGAAAAATGAACTGAAAGGAAAACTTTTAATGAGGGAATAAAAGATTCTTCATTCGTTACAAGGTATCTTGAGCCATTCCCACCAACCAAAGGAGATGAAAAGTGGAAAACATGCTCCGAGATGGCCGTTTGAGTGTTGAAACATCACAGGATGCTAGTGTGGTGCGCAGATGTTCGGACATGCTATGCTACAAAACGACGAGAATGAGAAAATCCCAAAGTTTGATGCAAAGCTAGCATGTGAAGGTCACTGCTAGAAAGGGGTGTTGGAGCATTCTGAGAAGGGAAAAAGGCTAATGGAGGGGCTAAAATGAGCCTACACAAGTTCTAAGGGAGTGGTCACTAAAGAAAATGCAAGAATGTATCCAAAATTTCAAGGGGTGCAATTTTACAACTATACAGAAATTAACAAGATAAGTGAAGGAAAATAGATTAACCCATATCATTGTTTGAAAAATGTAAGGAGAAATGATGGGTAGAGGTTTCCTGAAACTAGGAGACAATGAATTATGTGTAATCCTAAAACTAGTCAAAAATCTGGGACAATAACCCTATACATGTCATGTCATTGAAACATAAACATTTGTCAAATGTGTGACAATTTATTGTTTATGCAAGTAGCAATAGTAGATGGAGTTGATGTGTAACCAGTATAATGAGCCTTACATTTCATGGAAGTGTAAACATGTTTGTCAATAACATAAACATAAACATGCATGATCTTGATGGCTTAGGACTACAATGTAACATACAATGTGTCATGAGTATAAATCTACGTGTATGTTTATATATACATATAGATGTATACATATATACATATAAGTATAGATGTATACATATATACATATAAGTATAGATGTATACATATATACATATAAGTATAGATGTATACATATATACATATAAGTATAGATGTACATACACACACATATTCTAAAATTCGATCAAAAAATTGGGACAATAACCCTATATCCATTAAATTTCATGATTAATAAACTAGGGATTCATAATAAAACCAAACAATGTTTTATGCATTTCACATTCTATGTAATGATTTCATATTATAAAGTGAAAGAAATTATTTCAATGAAACCTTGGATGCCATACAGATTAATGATGATAAAATACAACAAACTACAAGTAGGAATAAGTAGATGCAAGTGTTAGGATTAGGTGTTGTACACCTTGCATAGTGTTTGTAATGTTTTATTTATTATTGTGTGTGTGGTGCACCTAGGGGTTCCTAGATGGACGTGCATCACAAGGAGTTATAATGTTGGGGCCACTTTGTTGTATGTAACATTGGGACATAATTTTCAAATGTAATTATTTAATATTGGGGGAATAATAAAATATAATAAAGTACCCAATATTAAATGTGGGGTCACTTGATGTAGTATTTTTTGGCCACATGGTTTATGTAATACCACTTGGTGGTTTTTTGGGAGCTTGTTTCTATAAAAGCAATCACAAGGGTAGTTGTTAAAAGGGTTGGACAGTTTGTTGCAGGTTAGCAGGTTGAGCTTGTGCATGTGTGAGGGTTTGAAGCATGGCATGGGATGTGTGGATTCATGCTTGATCACATGGAATGCATGGATAGATTTTGCTTTAGAAGTGTTCATGGAGTCTCTGCAGATGTATTGTAATGGGTTTTCATTGTTGAATAATACATGGAGTGTGGATGTTTTTGGAGGCTGGGTTTTTCCCTCTTGAGGGTTTTCCCAGGGTATATCTTGTGTCATCTTTGATGGGTATGTTGTCTATTCTCTTGCATGTTGATGTTGAGTATTTTACTTGCATGTTTTCAGATTTGGGTTATGTGGAAATTGTCATTACATGGCTGCATAGTTTCCTTACAACAAGAGATAAAGATTTCAATGTATATTTGATGTATGCAATTGGAAAGCTTAACATGAATGATAAGATGCAACACATAAAGATGTAACTATGATATGATTAAAAATGGATAATGTTGTTATTATATTTGATGTATGCAGTTGGAAAGCTTAACATGAATGATAAAATGTAGGTGATAAAGATGAAACTCTGATATGATTAAAAAATGAATGATTATGTTTATAAATTTGGACCCTATGATTTTTTATAGTTGACTAGAAATAATATAATTTGTATGCCTCAAAATATTTTAGAAACTGAATACATATATATATAATAGTATATTGATTTATGAAAACATGAATTTACCTATTCTAGGTGTACTAACCTGAATAAGCACCTTTTAATCAAGAATACATGTAGAGGTTTCCTTCCTAAGCTCTAAATTTTGCAAACGATATTTAGTGAAAACAGAGGAGAATTCATAATTAAAATGACCCTGGAAAATCCTTTTTTATAAAATCATTCAAATGTGGAAAATGAATGCATTGATTTGAGGTGATTGATTTTCAAATTTGAATATATGTGGGAAACAATCAATCATTTCATATTGCAGTTGTCATTTGCCTAATATCTATGGTGGCTTGTATGAATTCAATTTTATATTTGATTTAATATTTGTATTTTTGCTTATTGGGGAGCCTTACACCATTTACTATTTGTGCAAGTAATAATAGTAGATGGAATTAATGCATGAATATGTGAAAGGAAGTGTGGGAGAAAGTGTTATTGATAGCCCATAAAGTCGATAGTTATTTTATATCATGATATACTAGCCACCATTAACTGTGCGCATGTATATGTAAATACAATACATTTTAAGTTTTGGACCACTTGCATAGAGTGGTAAATGTAAACATTATTTTTTTTTATAAATGTAAAAGTGAGTTATTTTGTGTAACTTTCCTTTTGTTGTAAATAGATATGTATGAGTAGTTGTTTACTTTTTTTGGTCAAGTACACATTCACTAGTGAACATGTATTAATGTAGGATGCAAATATTTATTGGCCCAATTAAAAATACGTAATGACTAAAATACAAAAAAAAATTCGGGGTCAGGTGCATGTGCAGTGAAAATTTATTGGAACTTTAACGACTACTAATGCTCTTCCCCTATAGAGGGTAGAAACATTTCAAAGATAAACTATCATAAAATAACCAAAATTCTTTGGGTTTTCTTTGCCTATTAATCTTTTTTAAGGGTAGCTCTGTCCACCTAAGTTCAAGCTTTCTAATGGAACTAAGGCGACTACAGGAGGCATTTGAACTGGAGGAATAATGCTCGATTTCTTGCTAACATTTTCTTCTTTTATTAATTATTTTATTTTTCCTTATCTTTAATTTTATTTTTACTGTATACAGAGTTATCAGCCCCATTCATTTAATGTTGTCGTCATGAGGAATTTTAGGCACCATCATGACTCTAGATATTTTATTTTGTAGATGGGGCACCGCCAAAAGTGGTAAATCCTTACCCAATAGAAAAAGATTATTAGGAACTGTCAATTGCCTAGATAATCTCTACAATAATTTTTGGACCTCTCATTGTGAAACCCCAACCTGCCCCATCTCCATGAATAGTAGAGGAACTCCAACATGCTTGAGAAAGCCTTCATGTCATAGCAGAATTAACACCAAGTTTTAGAGTGATTTACTGGAAGGTTCTCACTTATCTTTTCCTTAATGGATGATTCCCTTTGAGAGGCTATTGAGGAAGCCAATATTTTATTGCTATGTCTATTATATTTCAAGAATGGAGGAAAAAAAATTTATTGGAGGACAAAGACAAACTTTTTCATGGTGAAGAAACCAATGAAGACTTAGTTTCCATTGGCCTATGTTATCCTTGGGAAGGCAACAATAGTGAATGAAAGTAGAGGTATCATTTGTAGTTTGCATGGAATACTAGCAGTACCTTGCATGACAAATAGGCTCACTAACTATAATTTGTTTTCCATTTATTCAATGTAAGAATCTATCAACATAATAATACGTGATGGTGAGCCTTGTTCCCTTAGGAAAAAAAGACACAATCTCTTATGCAGACACGAATATAAGTAAAATTAGCTCAATGATCAAGTATATTGTCAAATCTTTTGTTCTTAGTTTTATTTGGAGGAAATACGAGTACACTAGTATATTATGGATGGAAAGAAACGTATGAGGAGATAAATTTGTTCAGGTCTAAATCTCTATTCTAGAAATACAATGAAACTTGTTAATAGGGCATTACATCTTATGGAAACCAGAACTGTAACCTATGTATCTAGTTTCTCCATCACCAAAATTGCATAGCCATAATCCATATATGCTTTCTTTCTTTAAAGTTTTATACAACACACTATTTTTCACACATCATTTGTGGGTAGCTTTTAAACCCTATTCATGCTAAGAAGAAAAAAAATTCATATTATTAAAAAAAAAAATATTGAAGTCATCCTCTTGATTTCTATTACAAATAAAATAGAATAATTACTTTTGTTTGCACGTGATTTTAAAATCACTTAACTGAATAACAAAATGAATCAAGGTAATCTCCTAGCTACAACTAGAATGTTTGTTAACCCATAGCCAAAAGGGAGAGAAAGATCTCCACCCAACCACAATGGATCATCAAGCCTTGCAAGCTTTTACCATTCCCCCTGAGCCAAGAGATCAACCATAATCTAAAATAGGAATCCACATAAACACTGAAAACACAAACTCACAACAAGGAAAGAACAAGTACAACAAAATGGGAATATAGCAAACTCAAGAAGCATAACATGCTAAGGAACCCATGGAATTTACAAAACTCTTCAAAATTAGTTTCAACAAAACCTTACAATACTAGCACACAAAAAGTACGCAAAACCCAAGAAGGAATTTAATGCATGGAAAGTGTAATGTCCCTGGGCTAATGCTGCTATAAATTTTCAGTTGTAGCACTGGGACATTTTGTCAAAAAGTTTGTTGATGAACTCTTCTACTGGTGTTAATGGCTTCTTAATGTATTTTAATGCAAATGGTGATGATAAAAGACTACTTGAAAACCACTATCAATTGAAATGTAAGAGAGTGCAATGTAATATGTTTCCTAACTCTTTCAAGACTAAAAGATGGCTGGAAATGAATGCAAGTGAGAAAATGTTCACCTACAACCAATAGTTATTTTGACAAGCACCTGGCATTCTAACTCCCATTCTTTTTGTGACTGAGTGTGCAATCTTATTACATTGTAATAACAACATCTAATGAATGATATATAATATGTGTTCATGTCAAATTAAATAGTAGCAATATGAAGTCTTTACTTGCAGAACTACTTAATCATGACAAATGCAAGACTGGAGAATCGATGATAGAGTTTGACAATGCAAGTTAGATTATAGTGTTGTTTCAATTCTACTTAATCACAACTAATAAACAGCGACCATCATTACAAGGTAAGACCAGTATTAAAACTCAGACCTGGAAGTGTTTGCAATGGTGCCCTAATGTTCAATACTCACATATAGCAGCTACAATGGCATCCTTGAGAGTCATTTCTCCAAGATAGGATGCCTAGTCAAAAGACTTCAAAACGCCTCCTTTAAACTCTATAAATAATCATGACCCAACTGGAAGAAGATAGAGAAGTCGTTTCTCTTCTTGAAGATCGCGTCCTCCACCCAACTAATCAGATATTTCAATATGATGCCCATAACTGGTACATTCAACACCTAAGAAACTTGTCTAGGGTTTCTATGAGATAAAATGCCTCCAGTGACCTATAGATTCGAACTTCTCTCAGATGCCTATTTCTTCCTCAGATTCATGCCAATGAGCAATGAATATTTCATCGAACAATAACCATGAAATAATCCTTGAGAAAACCACGGGATGTTGAGTTTCGAAGTAGCCATGACAAACAATATTGAAATAAATCTTCACTCAATAATGTGACGGCCAATATTTACTTTGTTGATTCTACCAAGGAAACAATACTATCGCCTCCTTTTATTTATTGAAATATTAACATTTCATTTCTGGCACAACATATTTATTTTCCTCAAATATTTGATTTATCGCCAACAAAGGAAAATAATATTTTCTTCTATTCATCCAAAGTAATAATATTTTACTCTCAGCAAGATATCTACTTTTCCCCAAATATTACTCAGAGTTACTTTTTCCTTTTTTTTAATATTACTCAGAAAATAATATTTTCCCCAATATTCAGAATAATAATATTTCCTTTAATATTCAAAATAATCCCACAATATGAAGTAATTAAATACTTCTGAAAACTTTATTTTGAAGATAACCTTTTAGCACAATAAAATAATGCAATAATAAAATAGTTATTACATTAACCTAAATTCTCATTCAAATTTGCAATAATAAATCAGATATTGCAAACAAATACTTAGCTCCTCAAATAAGCTAAATGCAATCGATAATCTCCAAATTTTGTCGAAGACCATTAAATTTGCACAATGAAGAAGACTGAAGTATCTCCTCCTCTCAACTCCAGCTAGGATTGATCTTTCACAACCGAACCTGACACTCTAGAGTCTTCAAACCCTCGAGTGAATGCTAATAATTTAGCTTCAACAACTTACCACGCAAGTAATGAGAAATTAAATTCCAAATCAAGTATATCCAAATGCCTAGCCAACGGCTTCTTAAATAGATTTCTCAATCACCTATAGGAAGCTTCTAGAATATAATATTATTTTATTACTTAAGTGACTATGATTTATTATTTTATTTTGAGTCACTTAAGTTAATTTTATATTAAATTAATTAAATACTAAGTCATCCCTTTTGATATTATATTTTATTGGAATGATTTAATAAATAATTAATTGAATATACCTTCAATTCGGGGACATGACAGTCCTCCCTTCCCAAAAATTGCATGCCCTCAAGCAATTTGTAACTACCAATCCAACTTAACTGCCACATCATCTGATCCCAAAAACATCAACTCATTTGTGCCTATCCACCAACCACCTAGATCCCAAATGATCCTGAAAAGAACTCCAACCAACAACTCCTATGTACAACTGAAGCTCTTGTCAGTGTCAAGCCCTGTCACTCTGTGAAGCCAACTACCCAACAAGTTAACTCTTGGATCCAAAATATAATAATCATCTCTATATAAATTGTGCATAGGGATCTCAACCAACTGTTGACCAGAACTATGGTGATGAACCTCCTACATCCATGTTGTTGGAAAGCCAATACATAACGCTTTCTATTGTGCCACTTTAATACCCCCTAACTCCAAAATGTAGCAAGTCTCTAAATCCTGAATCAAGAAGCAATCAATAGGAGAGCACAAAGTAGAAGAATCAAAACTCATGCTAGGATGAGTTGAGCTAACCACAACCTCATTGTTACCCTTTGCGGTCTCACCATCAAAACCTCTACCAGCAAGCAACTACAAGTGTCCTGTCCCACTATCAGGAGTAGAAAGAATATCATCATGAGTGTTATCAATCTCTTGATAAGAGACCAGAACCATATCAAAATCCAACATGCAAGACCTAGGTGAAACCATCTCCTTCTAGAGAGACTAACCAATTCCAATCTCAAAACTATCGACATAGAGCCTAGTGCTCAAATCCCCAATAATGCCCAAACTTGTAGCCAAGACTAATGTATTTGTATCATGAGTGTGAATGCTAAAGATCCCATACTACTATCCTCAACATGTATCCTGGCTACCATAGATGACTGAGCCTCTGTTAAACATAATAAATCTCGAGTTGAACTCAATTCTAAGCAGAGCTCATCAACATGACTTTTTGATTCTTGAAGAGCTAGTTGAGGACTCCTCAAGGAATCATTGGTAACCATAAGCTCATGAGTAAGCTTATCTACTTCATCCTCCTTCCTTCTCATTGCATCTAAATAGACCTCAACAAGGTTAAGAAGATGGTCCCTATCTAAAAGAAGGTGTAAATAATTTACCTTTATTGTTTCCATACCCTCTTTGACTTCCTACAAGCTATCATGAGAAGACTTTGCATCAACTCCCTTTATTCTTCCCTTTAACTGAATCATCCAAGGGTGATTTTCAATCAGATTATATAGTTTGTCATGATGAGATAAGGTTGTCACAATCTCATCCTCATTCACCTTCAACTGGTTTTCCCAATTGTGTGGACTATGGGGTGTATGTCTAGCTTCAATGTCACATGAAGAAGCTTCTAATTGTGCCTAATACTTTTTTTCTGCAAAGTATTGCATGCAACCACCCTGAGTTGGAATTAGGTTAGCACTAATTCCATCTGTAAAATCCTCATCAATTCCTTGATCAAGTGACTCAACACAAAATGGCTCAGGCTGCTCTATGTATTCATCATCCCACTCAGCTGAACCATCGAATGATGACATGTTATCCTCCTAAAGAGCTTCATTGGCCTCTTGCTTAACACCTTTCTATTTTTTTCTCTCTATAGGATCAATTGTATGCTAGACTCTAAGTGCCAAAAATTCACCATAAAGACTCTTAGATGTTTCGCCTGTAGATACATCAAGTTTCTCCTTCTTTTTTTCACGTGATGCAGACCCCTTAAAAATGGATGCCATAGACTGTGTGAATCCTAGTTGTGAAGCCAATTCATCCATCCTCTTCTAACTATGCCTTAATCCTTACATCATGGCATTCAACTATTCAATATCCTCATTTGAAAACATGGTGTCCAATTGAAATTTTATGATCTGCAATTTAATAGCTGAAACCAACTCAACTCTACTCTAGCAAGCTAGTAAGATCCAAGCTCTGATACCACTGTAATGTCCCTAGCTATTGTTGCTATAAATTTTTAGTTATAGCACTGGTACATTTCATTAAACAGTTCGTTGATGAAGAAGGGACTCCCCAAATCTGTTGCCTCTTGGTGGCCTCAGGTTCAGGGAGTCAAATTGGTCCCCTCTAGCTCTAGGGTTTTCTAATCCTTGTTTTGTTGTTCTACAACTATCAGTCAGTTGTCTCTATTTGTTTCTCTTCTAGTTCATTTGGTTTGAACTAGCTTCCTTTGGCCCTTTGGGCTCTCTGTGTAAAGGGTACAACACCCTGTAAATGTTGCTTATCTTATCAAAAACATATTTATTTTCCTCAAATATTTATTTTATTGCTGACAAAGGAAAATAATATTTTCTTCTATTCACCCAAAGTAATAATATTTTACTCTCAGCAAGATATCTATTTTTCCCCAAATATTACTCAGAGTTACTTTTGCCTTTTTTTTAATATTACTCACAAAATAATATTTTCCCCAATATTTAGAAGAATAATATTTCCTTTAATATTCAGCATAAGCCCACAATATAAAGTAATTAAATACTTTTAAAAACTTTATTCTGAAGATAACCTTTCAGCACAATAAATAAATGCAATAATAAAACAGTTATTGCATTAACAAAAATTCTTATTCAAATTTGTAATAATATGTATCAGCTATTGCAAAAAAATACTTAGCTCCTCAAATAAGCTGAATACAATTGATAATCTCCAAATTTGGTCAAAGACCATTAAATTTGCACAATGAAGAAGACTGAAGTATCTCCTCTCAACTCTAGCTAGGGTTGATCTTTCACAACCAAACCTAGCACTCTAGAGTCTTCAAACCCTCGAGCGAATGCTAAGAATTTAGCTTTAGCAACTTACCACACAAGTAATGAGAAAATAAATTCCAAATAAAGTATATCCAAATGCCTAGCCAACAACTTCTTAAATAGATTTCTCAATCACCTCCAAGAAGCTTCTAGAATATAATATTATTTTATTACTTAAGTGACTTTATGATTTATTATTTTATTTTGAGTCACTTAAGTCACTTTTATTGCCATGTAATTAAATACTAAGTCATCCCTTTTGATATTATATTATATTGGAATAACAATAAATAATTAATTTAATATACCTCCAATTTGGGGACATGACAAAAAGCTTACTTCACAAGGTGGGCAAGCTGCCATGAGAAGGGTGAACCGGCTATCTTCTACTAGGGTATTTTCTCCATTTCTCTCCACCATCCTTCCCAAATATCCCAAAATCTCCTCATCCTCGCAATATAACTCAAAGAAACAAGATAAATTTCATAATTTAGTGCTCATGTAAGAACTTCAATTCTCAACTTAGTCTACTACAAGACCATCATTGCACAATTAAATTTAATATGAACATCTTCACTATCCAGTTTTCCAAAGGAAATTAATATTATACAAATTTCACAACATGACTTTACTCACCAAGCATCTTCTGACAACAGGGTTAGTATTTACGCAACTCATAATTCAAATCCAAACCTAATATCACATGTTTATAAAGGTTCTAAAAATTCCTTAAACATTTTGATAATCGTTGTCTCAAAGAAAAATCATTATTACTTGACCAATCTCTCTAATCATTCCAAGGTTACTTAGTTCAAACCACAATTAAAATATTATTCACAAGGAGAAAACACCCACGTACACATAATCCATTTTAAGTAGGGATGATTCTATCAATACCATTTTTTATTGGGTGATGTTCAAATTACCTTCGCTAGCAAAGACCATTTGAATTTATTTGTAAGTTAGGTTAACATCTATTACAGTTTAATAAAATATTGCATGTAATAGTTGCATATACTAGTTTAATAAAGTGAGGCAATTATTTCAAGGTAGCTAACCCAAGTACCACAATTAAGTACTTATGACACAATATAAGTTATAAATTTGTTGGCCCTTACAAAAAGAAGACATGATCAAAATTGTGATGTTGAAATTACAACAAGAATTGCTACCTTTTTCAAGACTGGTGGTTGTTTATGTTTGGAATGAGAGCATGGTCACAACTTTATCTTGTGTAACAGAGGCCAAGATTTCCCTTAATTTATGAGGCATCAAGTGTTTCAAAAAATCCTCCCTTTGGGAGGGAGGAACCTCTCCAATTAGCCTATTTGAAGAGAGATTGAGAAGCTAGAGCATTTTCATCTTTCTGAAAGCCGCCAATATTCTTGAAAAAATATTGCAAGAAAGAGCCATGTACTGAAGATTTTATAGATTTGTTAGTAATGCAGGGATTGGCCCCTCAAATGCATTCTAGGAAAGATTTAGATATTCCAACCCCTTGTAGCTTGCCAGTGCACTGGGAATGCCACCCAAGAAATTGTTTTGAGAAACATCTTTAACTAAAACCATAACCATTTTGCTCATTTCAAAAATAGAACCTTGCAATAAATTTATGCAAACGTTGAAATAGAACTATAGATTTTGAAGGCCTGTAACTTTAGGAGGTATATTTCCTATTAGTTTGTTGTGTGCCAAATCCACCATTTCCAAAGTCTTGCATCTTCCTAAACTAGCAGGTATTTTTCCTTATAGTTGATTGTGATGAAGAATAAGGTCTCTTAATTGTTAGAAGCTCACCAAGACTATAAGGAATTTTCCCCAAAAGCATGTTCTCACTAATTGACAACAATACAAGCCATTTTGATAGGCCAAAACTTTTTGGAATTGTTCCCAGTAAATTGTTTGTGCTCAGAGATAATCTTTCTAGATTTGGAAGTTTACTAAGTGTAGATGGAATGGTCCCATTGAATCAGTTTGGTTCTAGGCTTACTGTCACCAAGTTTGTTAGGTTACCAATCTCATATGGTATATTGAACCCCCAATTTCATTTTAGTCCAATGCTAAAAATGAGAGTAAATTTGAAAGGTGACCAACTGAAGTGGGAAAGACACTGGTGAGATAATTAAATCCCAAAACAAGTTGTTCCAAGTTGGAGCAATTAGTTATTACTGTTAGAATAGATAAACCACTGCTTCCACTAACAAAATGATTTTTCCACAAAACTAACCATCTCAATTGCTGCATTTTCCCAAATTCCAGGGGCATTATGCCACTCAATTGTTTGTTACCCAAATCCAACACTTGCAGCTCCAATTACCCAATGAGCTAGGTATTTCTCTAGTGAGTTGGTTTCCCCACAAATACACTCCTTGCAACTCTAACAGCGTTCGAAACTCCCATGGAATTGGTCCATTTAAGTGGTTCTCAAATAGTTGCAACATTTGAAGATGAGTGCAATTCGAAAGAGCAACAAGGTTCAACCCTATTAAGTTGTTGCTACGAAGATTAAGCCAATTTAGGTGACTAAGCATACCCAACTCAACAGGAATACCACCCTGGAGTCTATTATCAGCCAAGTCCATGATGATTAAAAAGGACATGTTTCCTAAGGTGGGATAATTAAAGATACGTGCAAAATTTGGAAGCATGGACAACACACGTGAACTATTTAAAGAATGCCTCCTACACATGTAGCCCTCTGTAAAATAAAAATGTGCCTTGCTTCGGCAGAGAAGAAAGAGGAAAAGAGATCGAGGGGTCATAAATGAAACAAATATAAAATCTAATAGAAAATTCCTAAGCCAATACAGTTTCAAGAAAAAAAATAAAGAAAATTTTGTTTAAAACGCAAACATTAGGAAATGTCTTACATTTTTCAATTGGCATATTCTTCAATGCAAAGTAATATAGAAACGATCATGAGAAAACATCACTCTTTTCCCTTATAGGCAAGATACAAAATAGAATTGCTCTTGAAATTTTTGAGAATGTTTCCTACATCATCCATAAGAAGTATTTCATTTTTGGCATTGGATGCATGGTTATCCACTCTGAAAACTAGATTTCCAACTGCATAAAGATGGTGAAGCTTTTGCCATTCAATATGAGGGATTTATTCTAGACTGTGAAGATGGTGGACTTGATTGAACAAAATTTAACATCAATGACAATGTGGGGAGAGGAGAGTGAAGGGTGGTGAGGCTAACGCATTCTTGCTTCCAACAAAGAAATCCTAGTTATTCATCCAAACCAAGAAAACAACATGATGTACTAAGAGCATATGAAAGGCCTGTAGAAAGCTCCTCAATGGGTTGAATTATATCCTAATTTTGGCTCATTATTCATCACAAAAATCATGGGATACCTATGTTCCACAGGGACACATCCCCCTGCAAAAAAACCCCACACCCGAGATGGGAACGTTTCCGAGACGAGGAGATGCCTGGGAAACATCCCTCTGCCGTCCCCCCGCCATCTCCACGTCTCACCATTATTTCCTTGCCGTCTCCTTTTGAAGGGAAATTTTTCTTTGTCGTTTCAGCTAGGGAAACTTCAAGGAAATGCCTGGGAGACTTCTAGACGTCCCCTTGACCTGAGGAAACTCCCAGGCAGCCCCTTCAAAAAAACATTATTTTTAGTTAAAAAAAGTTTTAAAAAATAAATTGAAGTTTACATTTTAATATTTTATATTTAGTTTTTTTTTTTTAAATGTAATTGTATCAAAGTTGAAAGTAAAATGATTCATTTTTATTCATTTTTGAACATTTCTCCGTCTGTGCGAGTCTGAAGACAACTGGTTTGAAGAAGAGAACGTTGAACAGGGAACTTGGGCATCACCATCAAATCTCAAGGCATTTGAGGATTCAAATTCACTAAGGGGCACGCACATATAGGTAAGAACCACGTTTATTTTAGTTTTTAAAAAGGAAAAAAATGCTTCTTCTTTTCCAATATTAGCCATTAGGTGCTATGTGCTTCTTCCTCATCTCTATCTATTGATGATTGTTTGAGTGTTTGACAGTTTGTGCTTCCTCTCAACTATCTTCCCTTTTTAATATTTTTCTATCATTCTTATTATCTGAATTTATGAATTTTCAATTTAAAATTTTTCAATCCATGAGACCACATTTCTAAAAGTTCATAACTCTAATATTTATTGTTTTTCATTTTTTGCAATAAACTAGTGAATTATAAAATTTAAATTAATAATCTAATGATTTTTTTTTTAAACATAGTAGGTCTGATTTTTTTTAAATTGTTTTTTGCAATGTCATTTGACATTATCTAATTATCATAATGAGTTAATTCGATAGAAGTGATGATGAGATTGACGGTGATGAGGTTGAAGCTAAAATTGGAAGTGAAAATGACTCATCTAATGATGCAAATTTTGAAATGGAAGCGGGTGTTGGTGAACATGGTTCAAGTACTCAGTCTCAAGTTGAAACAAGTTATGTTGGGAGTAGAAATGATAGGTGCCCTTCAAAAATCCTTCAAAGATATGCCATGGGCCCCTTTGATCCAAAATCACCATTAAAACAATTTGTAACTAAGATGTCAGCACAACCTGGGACATGTGGGGGCACTACAAAGTGGGAGTGCCACCTTTGTCATCTTGATTGTTTTGGGAGAATTACTAGAACTAATGCTCACTTTCTTCTTATTTGAGGCAAAGGTGTAGATGTTTTCAAAAAGGTGGAAAAAAATATGAAGTATAGAGCTGAAATTTTAAAATTATGGGGTTCTAATGAGGAAGAAGCTCCTATGACTGCTACATTGGCACACAGGAGTAAGGGTGATCATATTTCAATAGTTTCTACTTCTAATTTGCAGAGTCAAAGGCCACCAAATCCATTCAGTTCAAGTGTAGGAGAGCCTAAGGGGAAACGTAAAGTGGCATCTTCAAGTTCACAACCATTGGCAGATTTATTCAATGCACAAGCAAAAGGAGGAGGCAGATGATGCTATTGGAAAATTCTTCTTTTCCAATGGCATTCCATTCTATGTGGCTCACTCTCCTTATTATAAGGAAGCTATGTCAAAGGTAATAAGGGTGGGACCATCATATGTGCCACCAAGGGAGACTAAATTGAGGACAACAATCTTGGATCAGAATTATTCTAAGATTAATATTTTGAGAAGATGAAGAGAACTTGGGTCACAAGTGGATGCAGCATAGTCATGGATGGGTGGACGAACATTAGGCATCGTCCACTCATCAACATCATGGTCACATATACAGTGGGCCCTTATTTCCTTAGGGCTATTGATTTTTCAGGGCATAGCAAGGATGCTCATTATTAGTTTCAAATCCTCAAGGATGCCATAGAGGAGGTTAGGCCATAAAATGTGGTGCAAGTAGTGACAGATGTGACCCATGTGTGTAGAGTTGCAGGGAGGTTGATTGAGGCAGCCTATAGACACATTTGGTGGACTCCTTGTTTCATGCATGCTATGAATAATGCACTTAAGGACATGGGTAGAATCAGCTGGATCAAATCAATTGTGAGTGATGCTAGAGATTTGTAGATGTTTATCTACAACCACCATATTCACATGCACTTTTTAGGACCTTCTCCAAGAAGGAATTCTTAAAACCTATAGAGACTCAATATGCATCATACTTCATTCTCTTGGAGAGGATGCTTGAGTTGCAAGAGGCATTGCAAGTAATGGTAATGACAATAGAGTGGAACCGATGGCCTGAGTCAAAGACACAACAAGGGTTGAGGGTTAAGGAGGTGGTGAAGAATGATGTCTTTTGGGCTGATACCAAATATATTGTCTCCATCATTGATCCATTCTTCAAAGTTATTAGATTTGGGGATTCTAATGCACGTTCCCTTGGAGAGTTATACGAGTGCATTGATTCCATGCTTGATCAAATGAAGGCTAAAGTGCGAGAGAAGGACCCCACAATGTAATTCTACACCGAGCATATTTATCCAATCATTCAGCATAGATGGGAGAAGCTTAGCACTCCCTTACACATGGATTCCTATGCATTGAACCCAAAGTGGTATGTGCCACATCCTGGAAGAATGAAACCTATAGAGGATGCTAAGGTGGAGGAAGGGTTCATGAAGGCCATTGACAGAATGTATGATCCTATAGAGGCTAGCTTGCTTCATACTGAATGGAAAAAAAATTCCACTCTTTGGGGATATTCAAAGGCGGCCAAGATAGATTTGGAGACTATGTCAAAGGAGGACCTCAAGTTGTGGTGGACTATGCATGGGCCTAGATCTTTGATTACTACTCTAGCCATTCATTTATTGTCCCAGGTTTCTAGTTCTTCTGCTACTGAGAGGAATTGGCCTACTTATAGCTTCATCCACTTTGTAAAGAGGAACAAGCTTACTTCTAGGAGGGCAGAGAAACTTGTAGTTGTACATAGTGCCTTGTGTCTTATTGACCACAACACAACTACATACAAGGAGAGTCTAGCAGCCAAATGAGATGTAGAGCTAGAAGAGCCACCACAGATAGATGTTGATCCTACACAGACAAGGTTTGTTGGTATTGGTTTAGATGAGCTTGAGCATGCGGCATCCAGCAGTTCCAGTGATGAGGAGATTGGAATGGATCTTGGAGATGATTAGATCATTACAAGCATTAGGCCATTAGCCTAGTGCCATTTACTATTAGTATTTACTATTTTGTTACGTGTACTCAATTTTTGAAGTTTGAAGTTTGAACATTGATGATACAGTGATACTTGATTGTAATTATGATTCATGAATCATGATTATGAAACATCTAGTTCTTGTTGCATTTTCCAATGTCTATATTTTCATTTTGATTTTCAATGTTCAGTGGTTCACTAGTTCAATGATTAAATCACAATGAAATGATATATAATTGCAATGTGTTATTGTGTTTAAACTTTTAAGTTTTACATTTTTTTTATGTGTTAACTTTACTTATTCCTTAGGCTTCTACAATTATGTAAGTATATTTTTATACATCTTTTTATAACTAATTTTTCAAGTACTATATGTATTTCAGTGCCACCCCCTGTCGCCCCCTCGTCGTCATCCCCCCATCATCCCCCTGACGTCCCCAAACTTAGGCCCCCGTCTCCCATCCTAGAAATGCATCCCCCGTCGTCCCCTCATCTCCGAAACTTCATGGAACACTGTGGGATACACACACACACAATGTGTGATTCCATTGCAAGAGGTAATGATCATCTTGAGTGGGCCCTACTTAGGTACATAATTTGTAAAACATGGTAAATACAGGGCCTCCACCATTGTTGTCCAAACCACTTGTCTTCTTTGCATGTACTCATAAATAGTATGAAAATTTAGAATGAAACATGTCCTTAAAAAGAAACAACAACATGCTTGCTCCATTGAAGTGTTAAACCTGTACAATGAAACAGCGCAACAAACATTGTTGTGGAGAAGATACAAAAATACAAAGCTGAAATGTGAAGAAGGCAAGAATCTAAACCTAAGGGCTCTCTAAATAAAATTTAAATCTAATTCTAAAACCCAACTTTGGTTATTGACATGATCAGCAGATGCAATAATCTTAACCTTGTTCCTTGACCTTTGTTGCAATATTTTGAAATGGTCTATGTTCAGAGAAGAGCAATACCATTGTAGGTAATTGCATCCTAGTTAGTAATGAGTTTGAAGTGACTTGACCTACCTTATTACTCACTTCCAATACCAGTCCTTAATCAAGATGACAACTATTACGTTTGACAAAAAAATTTAACAAATATTACATTTAGCAAATATTTTTATATTACAGTAAGTCAAAGAAAAAGAGGCTTTGCTAAAAAAGAAAGAGATTAATATCTAAATTTTAATTTTAATTTGACTAAATTGTAGATATTAATATCCACTAGTTACTAGAAATATAATTTATTCAGGCATTAATATGCTTTTACTTATTCTGAAATCAAGCGCATAAATAGAATGAAATCCTCATTACAATCATGAAATGTATTAAGAATATGAATTATGACTGTGAATAATGAGAGGCAAAGTGGAAGAATTTTTTTAGACACTAACAAGCTTCATAACCTAAGCAAGGATCCATAAATATTAAATATCCTTACCCGCCACTCAGGTGCATTGTGTCAACGATTCTCTACCATAACACTCCCAACACTAAAAAAATTGTTGAAATCATGGCCCTTTCAATTTTGGGATTTGCCAAAAATAGACCAAAATTGAAATAGGAATAATGCACTAATTCGGTTATAATTTTTGGGGAAAATTTTTTCCAAAATTGAAGTAATAAATAAAAAGAAAAATAAGAATGAGTAAATTAATGTTTAGGTTTTAATTCTAGTAATAGAAAATGTGTATCTAAACTATGCCCCAGAACTGGCATTTGCGAGTTTTGAAGTGATAAAAACAAAATGGGAAATAAACCAAGCAAATGCTCAAGATGGGCTGAGAACTGATAATTGCGAGTTTTGAAGTTTTGAAGCCCATTAAAAAGCCCTGAAAAATAAAGCAAGACATATAAGTCTTGGTAGGGAGGTCAGTCGTTGCCTTTTAATAAATGCTTTGCGTTAAAAATAACTCGCATTATACAGGAAATAGGATGATGAGCAGAATAATTGAAGTTCAAGACTGCTAATAATGGTTATGATTTTCTTTCGCTTTGTGACAGAAGCATCTAATAGTGAACCTGTCCACCATTAGCAGTCTACAAACCAAGAAAGTAGCAACTAACTATTGCTTCTATTGAAAAGCAACTTGGTAAATTAAGATTATAACCAGCCAAACTACATCTACAATATTGTATCTACTCCTTCGAAATTGGTGAGCAAAGTCAAAAAAGAAAACCTTTGAAAAAGAAAATATCTCAATAACATTTTGTTGTCAAAAGAAAACATCTAAATAATGTTGCACTGTAGAAATTCCAATTACTTAGCCCTATATCAATGTTTAAATAAATATCTTCCTTCTATAGAGAATTATAAACTCAACTTTGGTTATCGATATGATCAACAGATGCAGCACTCTTAACCCCATAAAAGGTTTGGGGCTAAGCTAGAAAAATAACAATCAAAGTTACCTGACTGTAATGGTGCAAATTCTTATGATCGTTGCTGCAATTTGGAGGATCAAACAAGCCTGGCTATCCGATCATTGCAACTAGCCTAGTACACTTGTGTGCAAAATGTGGAAGCACAGACGAGGCACGTGAATTATTTAAAGAATGCCACCTCCAGCCGTAGCCCTATGTACAATAAACACAGTCCCTGCTCCCCAAGAGAAGAGGAAAGCAAGTCGAGGGGCCTAAATGAAAAAGTAAAGGATTTTTGGGTCTACAGTAAATGGGACTCCTCGTACTTCTAATATGGAGGCACCTAACTATGCCACCTCGATTCATAGTCTTTATTCCGCAAGAGAAGAGGGAAGTAGGTCGAGGGGCCTAAATGAAAAAAGGAAAGGATTTTTGGGTCTACAGTATATGGGACTTCTTGTACTCCCAATATGGAGGAGGCACCTAACTCTGCTCCATAATACAAGACATACATACCTCATACTCCGCACTTAACTCATGCTCCACAATACAAGACGTACATATCTTACCCCCTTGTGACCTTTCTTTCAAGAGTGCAAATTCTCCACCACAAGGCCAACTCAAGTGTACAAAATATAAAAGAAATATAAAAGCTAATGGAATATTTGTAAGTCAATATTTTTTTAGGAAAAAAGAAAGGAAAAGTATATTTAAAACTCAAACATTAGAAATGTCTTTAAATTTTTCAATAGGCACATTCTTCAACACAAATTAATACAAAAAGTGAAAACATGGGTCTTCGTCTATAGATAGACAAGCAGGGATTTAAATAAAAAAAGAGAGATGTTTACAGGTTCTTTATGTCTCCATCTGAATTAAGAACGTCTGCCATCACACATCTTAATCATCTTTTGATTTTCTAATACATTGAAATGTTTAAAATTTAAGTTGAAAAAAATCAATAGAAGGAATTGCTTGCAATTATAATTGAATTTTTAAGAAATTATATTAAAAAATAAAGGTTTAGATTCTAGATTTAAATACTAAATATTTTATTTATTTATTTTAAATTAAGTTGGTGGTTATAATTACTTATGTGTTGTTAATTAGTTGTTAGGATAAACTTTCCTTTATATCATTAGGTTGATTATTATTGATAAATAGTTTTCATGATGTTAATTTTTACTTTTTTGATAATTTATGTTAATGTTATTTTGATGGTGCCACCTACTTTTATGTTTGAAAAAAAATTATCTACTCCATACTCATAGTAGATGGGAGACTATATTACTGCCAGCAATTGTTACAACCTCTCATGGAATCAAAATATTGATTTGTTGTAGATCGTTTTATAGCTTCTCATGCAATACCTGTAGGTTCTCACCACACCCCCATTTGTTGTAGAACACTCTCAATTAGGATTGCACACTCAACCATGCCCTTATTAGCAACATAAACACACACACAAATGCAAGGAATCACCCATCAACATAAATAAGTAAAAAGGCATTAACATATGGTATGCAATCCCAAATCATGGATAGAGAACAACGTACCATGCATAATTTAGTATGGAAAATTCAGTCATCATTCTTCATTAACATAAACTAGAATACCCCTTTGACATTTGCATTGATTGATAACATTACAAAATAAGAATGATTTAAAACTACCATCTCTCTCACTCTCTCTAAAAGGTGAATATTCTTATCTTTATTTGGGATGTCTCTCTTCAGAGCCCTTCCTAATGGTCAATCACTCCTCAATCTTGGAACCCACTCTTCCTTCACAAATGATGGCCTCCTTTACTTTCAGTCTTATCTTTATTATTGTAACTCACTCTTCATTTTTCCTTCCTACCATGCACTTTGTATTTTCTCTTTCTCACATGTCATAGGTGTAGTGTATATTGTAGCACACACAAAATTATTATCATGTGATGGACTAGAAACCTCCTTCACATTCTCTCCCATCAGTGACCTTCTAGTCTTTCTTCCCTCTCAAAAGTAGCTCTCCTCTTCCACCCCTATGTAATATCACCTCAAATTATCAAAATCATGTTAAATAGTTCTAGCATCTAATTGAGTCTCTTTTACCACATGCAATTCCCCTCTCATGTTGAACACCTCCTTATTCCCTAAAAACTCATTTCTCTCCTATTTATGTCATATGCCACTACCTCCTCCAAACTCCCTCCAAAAAAAAAAATTTTGTTGAGTGTTGAAATAGACCTCTTAAAATTTTGAATCATCTATTGGAGAAGCCAAGATTTGAAATCACAATCACTTGATATCTTCCACTTAGTAAAATAATGAGCAAAAAATCATGGTTTTCTAGATACAAATGATGAGTGTGTAAATTTACAATGAGAGCCTTGCATATATAGGTATGATAGAGGAGGTAGGAAGGTAGGAATAATGACTAACTACCTCTCAAAATGTGTAACACATGTATGCTCATGTGATAAGTATGTGAGCATGTGTGAAGTATGCATGAACTATGTGCCTCAAAAGGTTAATACATGTGTCTCAACCAAATGAAGTGAGACAAGAAAAGTTTCTTAAGTGGAGAATTAACTCTAGTGTGAATGGATCAACCTAGAAAGGCTGATATACTAACTAGATGTCTAATAACCCTATTTACACTAGCACCCCCTTAAGTGCAACTTAAGAAGTAATGTATGCAAAGATGATGATGATGGTCCTCACTGACTAGGCCATGTTAGGTACCCATGTACAAATTTCTTATAAAATAGAGTAAAGGAGAAAACCTAATGGGATATAAAATTCCTCTCCAAAGGAGAAATGATACAATGAAAATGTAGAAGTGAAGAAGAAAGAAGATAGGACTCATGACGACCCCCAAGGACTAATTCAAGCACATTGTACAAGAAATATTCACCCTCAAATGAGAGAAAAAATGATAAGGTCTTTGTGACCCTCCTAAAAGGTGTCACATCTTGATTTTTTCTTGCATAAACTTATTTGATAATAAATAGAACTAGATAAGACCATTGCACAATACGTGATTAATATGTTGATATCTTTAAAATGCATGATTATTGTGATTAAAATAATGATTGAATATTATTATGTGAATATTTTGATTGTTGATTATGGTTTTATGGACTAACATATTAAAGAGATATTGAGTGCAAATAAGTGCAAGAACAAGTTGAAGGTGTGAACATGGTTGAGTAGAGATGACCTAGCTGCTTGATGATAGTCAGCATGATGGAAATCCTACACACACTCATGTAGTTGCATTCATCCTACATTGTGTATGATTATGATTGCATTATTATATCATCAATATGTCATTTGTGTGATATGATTTAAATGATGACTATGTATTATGGATGTTTTGTTTGTAAAATTAATTTAATTGGGAAAAATAAAAGATTTTATTTTCAAATGTTTGAACATTTAAAAAAAAATTATTTATATATTAATAATAATATAATGAGGATATATTATTATATATCAATATATAAAATACTAATTAGCAAAAAGAAAATAAAATTTAAATAAATAATTTTTATTAAAATTAATTTAAAAAAGTTTAAAATTCATGAATTTCATGAAAATCATGTAATCCTAGTGCGTGTGAAAGTGCAGTACTAAAATTAGTGACTGTAGTTGAGTATTTGCACATGGAAATATGTAAACCATTAAAGGAGAGAGAAAATGAAAGGAAAAGAACATGACTTGATAAGTAGGAGATATTTTCCAGATCGTGTCAAATTGTGATATTGCTATCAAGATTCAACCATGTGGTTCTAGGATAGGCGACCTCTCGGGAAGGCCCAGTGCTTCACCTCTATGAGCATCACCTAGATGAAATGAGTGTTAAGTGGACCATTCATTATCATGAGATATGGGTTCTTATGAACCAATGCTCATGAGACATGGGTTGATGAGTTTGACTCGAACTACACAGTTGAACCCTGATAGCAATATCACAAACACATGACTATTTTTAGAGATTTTTGGATTCAAGATTGAGGAAGGTGTTGCACGCAGAGCAGGAGTCCAATTTTTCTAATAATATTGTAGTGTATTGGTAAATTGGCGTAAGGCAATTATGGTGCAACTAAATTGTTGGGAGAATTGAACCAACTTGCAAAAGGTTGCTTAAGGTATGTCCGCCAAATTTTATATAGTGACTAGTTTAAGATATAGTGTTATGGCATTTGAGCATAGGCCAGCATCGAAGCAAAACAAGTTCAATAAGTTTTATTTTGTATTGAGAATAATTCTCCACCATAATTGACACACCCAATAAAAACCCAATCAAGCCCAAATTATTTATATCTCTTTATGGCAATTAGAGTTCTCTATTACATTTTTTGTTTTCCTATCAAACATAGTATCTTTTGACTCACTCATTTCATATGTGTTTTCCTATGAAAAGAATATTGTTTTCTCTAACTAATAGGTATAGCATACCAATCGACCCTAATAGAATTGACTATATTTAGACATATTTACAGTTGCTACAAACTTGTGTAGTGAATATTATCTATGACTGTCATAAACCTATGAAAAGAATATTATGTGAAAGAAAAAATAACAGTTGCATATTGATTATTACTATTATATGTGCAATATAAATATTATACTCGAATTAGTGATTCAATCATGATTGTAAATATACATGAATTCTTCTTCTTCTTTTTTAAACCATTGTATTATTTTGTATGGATCTACAAATTTGAATAGTATTAAACTAGAAAATGATTTATATATGCTATGATGATTCCATGACAAAACTATAAAACTATACAAATGAGACTATCATTTCATAGATTTGAATCTTTTATTTCAATTTAGGATATCAAAGAGAATCATTATAGTTATATATAGGTACATATATATTCATACCCACATATATATAATAGTGCAAATATGTATCACATGTTACAAACTAGTTTCACATGGATTAAAATTGCAAGACATCTAAAATTAGTTAGAATTACATGTGCATTAAATAATGCATGAAATTGAGCAAAATCATTAGAGATCAAATTTCATGTCAATAATCTAGTTGTATGTGAATAATCTAGTTGCATGTCAATAATCTAGTTGCACGTTGATAATCTATTTGCATGTCTATAATCAAGATTGCATGTCTATAATCTAGTTGCATGTCAATTATACATTAAACCATTATTATGTATGAAAATAAAAGAGTTCATTATTTTTATGATCATTATGCATGTTATTTTCTTTTATATATGATTTGAATTTACCTTCCAAGATAGATGTTGAATATGGGCTAACAGATGAGAAGGAGTGAAATGAAATATCACTGGATGAGGGTTTAGCTAAGGTTGATGGTAGCATTGATGGGTCGACATATGAGAAGGAGTGAAATGTGTATAGTCATAAAATTGCACCCCTTGCAATTTCACATACATTTTTGTACCCACTTTAGTGTCCACTCCCTTAGCATCTTGTGTAGGCTCATTTTAGCCCTTACATCAGCGTTTTTCCCTTCTCAAGATGCTCCATCGCCCCTTTTCAACAGCGACCCTCACGCATCAGCTTTTCATCAAACTTTGTGCCTTTCCCATTCATGTCATTTTGTAGTGTGACATGTCCAAACACTAACATGTCGTGTGGACATCTGTGCACCATGCTAGCGTCTTGTGACATTTCAATGCTCAAATAGTTTTCTTCGAGCATGCTTGCCACTTGTCCTCACCTTTTGTCTACAGTAAAGGCCTGGGACACCTTGTAATAGCTGAAGAAGCTTCTTTTCTCTCATTAAATGATATTCTTTCAACTCATTTGTCTCTCTAGCCTCTAACTTCTTCTAGCTCCACTCTTTTTCTTTTAGCTTCTCTGTCAAGCATTCTACCATCTTGCTCTTGCTTTCATAGCTCCATTTCTTGCTACAACAACATTCTCCAAAGCTTTCACAACTCCTTTTACAACACTCTTGGCTCTTGCAGCTCCATCTCCCCTATCTCATGCTTGTGAGCATCTTGGGGTTCCATATCTCCCTTCTATTGCATTTTTACTTTGTGATACGGGTTCTCCTCCTTGAGCAGGGATTTCTTTTATCACCTCTTTTGTGATACGGGTTTTCCTCCTCGAGCGGGGATTGCCTTTATCATCCATACTTGGTGGTGCAGGTTCTACTCTTGAAGTGGGTTTTTTTTCACCACACGCTTTTTCCATTTCGGTTACACTCTTTCTCTCTATCTATCTGGTTGTTTGTGGAGGTGGGAACACCAAAATAGGGGTTTGACTAAGGAAAACCCCTATATAGCCCCAAAAAATTCTCCATATATTACACATGCAGGTTTTGAATACATTCACCTTGTTGGAGGCTTCATCACTTGTGTGGTTGTGAGCACTTTCTTTCTCCTCTTTATCTTTAGCATTTACCTTGCTTTATTTTCATTCCTATCACTTTCTATTACTTTATTGCATTCTATAAATTCTCAATAATCGGAGTAGAAGTAGTCATTTAGCTATTTTCTATGATATTCTTGCTTTCTAGTCTATACGAGATGCTAGCACGCCTCTAGGACACAAGTGTGCCTCACTGTCATCTGTTTCCTACGCTGTCGTCCTTTGGCCGAGAGCTTGTTAGTTTGTCCAAAGAATCTTCGTGACCTTCTCTTTCATATTCTAGAACTTTCACATTGTTCCTTGAGGTAGTTTAGGGAATTTCACCCCATGAGACTCTCTAAGTGAAGAGAACTCGTGAGTATCAAATCCCCCTTCTCTACATTTTGGTGAACCCGACATGAAGAGAAAATCTTTCAAAAAACTAGGAATTTATTTACCCCTACTTGGTAGGGTCATAACTTTAGACTCGGTGCTTGAAATTTAGAATGTTTGCACCGTTGGAAAGGTCTCCTAAAGAACTAGTTTAGTCCCCAAAATACAATTCCTTCAACAATAAAATTTTAGGGATAGACACAAGTTCTGACCTCAAATTCCACTCTGAAGACCTTTGAAAACGTGAATTACTAGAACATAGAAAATATCAAAAAAATCGTAATGAATTTAATATATTCTTTTATTAATTCAGTATCTAGTTTTTTTCAAGATGTTAATAATGTTCTATTTCATGCATGTGATGGTGACTTAGATTTTCCCATGTCACTTAGTATCTTTGATCCTTCTCACGAAAGTCCTCTAGCTTCGGAGGATATTTTGTTGCAAGAAGATGAAATCATCGATACCTTTCTTAATGTTACTCTACCTTCTCTTCATCCCAATGCACTCTCTTCTAGAGATGATGCATTAGTGAATGATGAATCTTTTCATCCCAATGCACTCTCTTCTAGATATGTTGCATTGGTGAATGATGAGTCTAATCTTTATTCCAATGCACTCTCTCCTACATATGTTGCATTGGTGAATGGTGAATCTTACCATTGTTTTGATGCACTCTCTTCTAGAGATGATGCATTAGCAAATGATGAGCCTCCTTCCACATCTGATCCTCCTTGGATCGATGTTGAGAATGTTTCTTCAAATAATTATTCCACATTTGATCATGTTTGGATTGATGTTGAGAATATGTCTTCAAATAATTCTACTAGTTGTGATGATTCTATAAATTTAATCTATGTCTCTGCTACCCCTCAAAGGCCTAAGACACTAATCATTTACATAACTCTAGCTAGTCCTCCTAAAAGATTTTTTCTATTGATGGTGTTCCATTCGATAGTGATTATGTTGATCTTTCTATGGCTCCCTCTTATAGAGTGATAGCCCATACTTATGAGAATAGTATGAATAAAAAACCAATCCTTCTTCAAGCACCTAAACCTACAACTAAAGTACTCAGTGATAACGATATTGTCGAGAAACTTCATGTTACTCCAGAAAAGATCTCACAGTGGGAATTGCTTTAGTCTACTCTGGTTTATCAAGGTATGCTTCAAGAAGCCTTGCAAAGGATCCTCTTGCCTTCTTCCACTAGGAAGACAGATGTTGATGCGTTGATAGCTTATATTCATGTGGATTCACTGAATATTGCATTCTATCTGCAGGAGCTCCTGCCTCCAAAAGTATAGAAGCAAGTGGACCCTCTAATGATTATAGTTAACATTAATAACATTGGCATTAGAGGTACTCTCGTTGATGTCGATTCAACACTTAATGTATGTAGTATTGATCTATTGCCTAAGATTAATATTTATCCATCTTCTCTTAATGCTTCTTCTATTATCATTTTTGGGTTCGATTATGTCGGTCAACAAGCCCTAGGCACGATAGTCTTGTCTTTGAGGTTGGGACCCATTACCATACCTACCCTTGTATATGTTATGGCAGAAAAATTACCATATAACCTTCTTCTTGGTAGGTTGTGGATCCATGTTATGGGTGCAGTCTCATCTACCTTGTATAAGTCTATTAAGTTCATTTGCAATAATCGAGTAATCACAGTCAAGGCTCAACCTGATGCTATGCACTTGTGTGAAATGGAAACTATTGGTCAAGCTTCAATTGTGTCTACTCTTATTCCTGCAGTATCTTCTAGTGTGTCAATGTTTACTCTAGCAATCTTGAGATAGATGTCCCTGAAGAAGATCGTTCTAAAGCAAGAAATCTTAAGTCTACTCCTTCTCAAAAGAATGCATGTTTTAGTGATGATTGGGGTTCCTTAGACTTTACAGATTCCTTCATTGGGGAACATAAAGTTGACCTGATCCACTTGGACCTTTCGATAACATCATCTGAACCTACTATCAAAGATGGTCATTATTTTGTATCGCGGGATAAGGTGAATGCAAATTGTAATGCTCTTAATGTTGATCCTCCTTTGTTGTCTTCTATCATCATAACTTCTTCTTGTGAGCAGTCAAGTCTTTCTCCACAAGAGAAATGGTTACTTCTTGCTCCTCATTCTTTATCTAAGCAAGAGTGTGTTTTGTTGTGGCTTCTAAAAGCCCGCTTAATTACTCTTCCTTCTCCTACACACAAGAAATTCCATGAGCATGATAAAGAAAAACATTCTTTATGTGCATACCATCAAGTGCCTAGCCATTCCACTAGTGAATGCAAGGCCTTGAAGGATAAAATACAACTTTGTGATTCTAGTGCCATCAAACTCCAATTTGATTGATGCACCTGCCTTTTCTTTGCATGACAAGTGATATTTGATTGATGCACCTGCCTTTTCTTTGCATAGTTATCCCCTATATGTTGGGGGAAGTGATATCTTGTTTTAGAAATGTGTGTCCTTTTTAAGGACCCCCTCTCTTCTCAGTCTTTCAAATGAAGCATCCCTTGAGTGGACCCCTTTTTTCTTTTGAAAGGTTCCCAAGGGACCTCTTTGAAATCATTTCTCCTTCAAATGAATTCTATGACGTCTAGCTTGTGGGCAACTTGACTAGACCTCGCTTTTCAAACAATGCGTCCCTTGAGTGGACCCCTCCTGAGGGACCCCTTTAAAATCCTCCCAATCTATCAATGGTCTATGTGACTATCTGCTTACTTTCCTACATGCCCACTTTTTGACATGTTCTATCTGCAAGTAAACATGTCACTTTGCAGGGGCACCTGTGAAGCCACTTTTTAACTCTACGGAGTCCGCTTTCCTGGGTTTCCTCCATGTGAGAGATCTTGGAGGATACCTCCCTACAGTTCTATGGGCCTGTAGGGTGCTTCCTTTTAGCTTCCTCCATGCGAGAGATCTTGGGGGTGGCTCCCCTACAAGTCTACGGGTCTGTAAGGTGCTTTCTTGGGTTTCCTTCATGGGAGAGATCTTGAAGGACACCTTCCCTACAGGTTTGCGGGTTTGTAGGGCACTTTCTCAACTTCCTCCATGTGAGAGATCTTGGGGGGTGCTTCCTTGCAAGTCTACAGGTCTATAAGGAACTTTTCTTGGTTTCCTTCATGTGAGAGGTCTTGAAGGACACCTTCCCTGTAGGTTTGTGAGTCTATAGGGCACTTCCTCAGCTTCCTCATGTGAGATATCTTGGGGGATGCCTCCCTACAGGTTTGTGGGTCTGTAGGGAACTTTCTTGGGTTTCCTTTATGTGAGAGATCTTGGAGGACACCTTCCTTGTAGGTTTGCGGGCCTGTAGGGCACTTACACTCTTAAACTCTCTTTCCTCTCTTTTATATATACCAGATCAAAGATCTGCATCTTCTTCATCCTGAGTATATTCCCTTCTTCCCTTCATCTTAGAATTCTTCTATGTGTTATTTCTAGGGATGACACAGAGTACTGAGACAACCTTCTACATTGAGGTCTCTTTATTTTGCTAACTCGAATCCTGTAGCTTTTTATGTTCTAACATTGTTGTCTGGTGTAGATTTTCCTTGTCTAATGTGTTTGTTTTGAAAAATCTTCAGGTTGGGGGCATGCTTCTATGGTTTGAAGATTTATTTACTTCCTCTACATTATCCTTTTGGAAAAATGATGTTATTTATGTTTAGTAGATTTCCTTTAGCGTGCATATTACAATAGATTCATATGCCCGCTACAATGGGGGAAAAATGTATAGTCGTAAAATTGCACACCTTGCAATTTAACAAACATTTTTGTACCCGCTTTAGTGTCCACTCCCTTAGCATCTTATGTAGTCTTGCATCATCCTTTTTCCCTTCTCAAGATGCTCCAACACCCCTTTTCAGCAGCTACCCTTATGCATCAACTTTTCATCAAACTTTGTGCCTTTCCCGTTTGCATCATTTTGTAGCGTGACGTGTCTGGATACTAAAGCACCATGTGGAAGTTTATGCATTGCACTAGCATCTTGCGATGTTTCAATGCTCAAACAGTTGTCTCTAAGCATGCTTGCCACTTGTCTTCACCTTTTGTCAATGGTAACAGCCTGGGATGCCTTGTAACAATTGAAGAAGCTTCTTTTCCCTCATTAAATGTTATTCTTTCAACTCATTTGTCTCTCTAACCTCTAACTTCTTCTAGCTCCACTCTTCTACTTTTAGCTTCTCTCTCAAGCATTCTACGATATTCCTCTTGCTTGCATAGCTCCATTGCTTGCTACAACAACATTCTCCAAAGCTTTCACAACTCCTTTTGAAATGCTCTTGGTTCTTGCAGCTCCATCTCCCCTATCTCATGCTTGTGAGAATCTTGGGGTTCCACATCTCCCTTCTATTGCATTTTTACTTTGTGATACGGGTTCTCCTCCTTGAATGGGGATTTCTTTTATCACCTCTTTTGTGATACGGGTTCTCCTCCTCGAGCGGGGATTGCTTTTATTACCCATACTTGGTGGTGTGGGTTCTACTCCTAAAGAGGGTTTTGCTTTCAGCACATGCTTTTTCCATTTTGGTTACACTCTTTCTCTCTATATATCTGGCTGTCTATGGAGGTGGGAACACCAAATGGGGGTTTGACTAAGGAAAACCCCTATACATCCCCAAAAAATTCTCTAGATATTACGCATGTAGGTTTTGAAGACATTCATCTTGTTGGAGGCTTCATCACTTGCATGGTTGTGAGCACTTTCTTTCTCCTCTTTATCTTTTCATTTACCTTGCTTTATTTTCATTTCTATCACCTTCTATTACTTTATCACATTCTGTAAATTCTCAATAATTAGAGTAGAAGTAGTCATTTAGCCATTCTCTATGATATTCTCACTTTCTAGTTTATATGAGATGCCAGCATGTCTCTAGGATGCCAGTGTGCCACATTGTCGTTTGTTTCCTATGTTGTCGTCCTTTGGCAGAGAGCTTGTCAATTTGTCCAGAGAATCTTCGAGGCCTGCTCTTTCAGATTCTAGAACTTTCATGTTGTTCCTTGAGGTAGTTTAGGGTAGTTCACCCCATGAGGCTCTCTGAGTGAAGAGAACTCATGAGTAGCAAATCCCCTTCTCTACAAAATGAAATATCATTACTAGGTATACGCTGGATTTTGTTGTATTTTTCCTCCAATTTTGCATAGTAGTGGAAAGGTTTAGGATCGACATATAATGTTACCTCATTTCCTTCATGAGGAAATTTTAGAAATTGGTAGAATGTTGAGGGAACTACTTGTAGTGCATGAATCCAAGGGCGTACTAGAATAAGGTTATATGGTAGCTCAAGGTCCAGTACTTGCATGTGGTTTTTGTTGTTGTCAAACCTATCTATATAGGTAACCTAATTGTCCCTTTTGAATTTCTTTCTAGGTCGACATAAGCCCTTATAGTAATTATCTTTCCTTTTTCAATCACATCATTAGAATACCCTAGTTGTTTAACAAATTTCAAGGTACAGATGTTTAAACTTACACCATTATCTAGCAACACTATTTTGACCATATGTTTGTGGACACCAACCTCTATATAGAGGGCTTGGTTTTGGAATGACTTATGTGGAAGGTCTTTCTCGGAAAAGACTAGATGATGATTGGTTGTGATCTTCCCAATCATGGCTTGAAACTGATCAAGATTGAGGTCATTAGTGATTGCTATTTCCAAAGATTTCTCTAGTATTTTCCTATGCACGAGTGACAATTTCAACAACTCTAGGATGAAGATCAAAGCAAGAGTCTTCTTTAGTTGTTCCACAATACTATAGTCATTGGATGACTTAGTTGTGGGTTTAGGTAGGGCTCCTTGTATTGTGACTTTCCCTCAATGGATAGTTATGTTACATTTGGGGTCCCTTCCTCGTACAGTTAACACATTGACCTTAACGTCATATGCTTGAGAGAGGGTACCTAAGATAGTGTCACCATAGGTGTAGTTGGCATTGTGATAGTCTTGTTCTTTCCCTTTGTCATTCTTTTTAGCATAGTTTAGAATTGGATTTGTGTATGTTTGGAGATATTTGTTTCTGAGATGATTTTCTATATCCACTTCTCCTTTGTTGATTAAGTCTTGGATGATATGTTTGAGTCTCATATAGTTATTAATTGTATGTCCTTTGATTTTATAGAACTTGCATAAGTCCTTCTCATTGTACCATGGTGTTTTGAAACCTGACTCTTCATAGTTTGGTCGATCGTTGACCTTGATGAGGTTTTGTTGAACTAGTTTGTGTATGATTGTCTTAAGTGGTTCTCACTAGTAGAATTTGGCAAATAAATGGATAGGTGACTAAAAATTTTAGTCACAACAACTAAAAATGACTAATTTCTACTATTTTTTTGTAACTCGGCTATAAATGAGTAAATAAATGACTAATTTGGTCGTTGACTATAAAATTATTTTGTCACAAAAATAAAAATGACTAAAGAGTTAGTCATCAAATCCAAAGTAGACATTTTTTTTAAAATCAATTTGGCCAATTATTGGCATGATATATTCATGTGCACGATGTATTGATGTGATTATTCACTTTCATTGCAGATTCATTCATCTCGCCTGACCTTGCTTTGTTCATTCATTGCAAACCTCACTTCATTCATTAGCCTGGCATGAGGCATTTTTATTAGTTATAGTAGCTACTTGCATGGGCGATAAGGATTTGGAGAGGACCTGAAGACTTCTAAAAAGGCAGGAAAGGGCAAGGAATTTGGAGTTTCCTACTATGAATTTGAATTCGTTGAGGCCCTCTGTAGCGAAATAAAATTTTGGGATTCCCTTTGCAACGAATTCAGAGGTAATTTGAAACCCTCATTACATTAAACACAAATTCAAAACACCCATTACAATCTACTACTCTTAATAATGTTCTTTTACAATCTTTCCACTATTTTGCTTCATAATGTGCTCAAGCTAAATATCATAAAATTTGGGTGTCAGTGCCAAATTAGAATTTCCTCAAACATTTTTAATACATTTTCACTGCAAGTGCAAAATGTCCTTGTGCAAAGTAAACATGTGCTAGATTTACCCACACATCAGGGATCTGAACAAAGATGTTTGTTGTTGCAGCTTCTTGTAGCTATGTAAAAATTTCCTTTGCAATATCAAATTGACCCCTTTCAACTAGCACAATGGTTGCCTCATTTGTAGCATAAACATTTCCTAGTCTTTGTGTCAACACTTTACAATACAGTTCTCTAGCCTTCTCAAGATGTTGTGCCTCCACCTTTGGATCCCTCCTCTCATTGCAAAAAGTTGCAAAATAATTCCAATTTCAAGTGAAATGTCAATGTAAGAATTCTTTGCATTTGATTCACTTTGTGCATCTTTAATTGTTTCTTTGCTTTAAGCCAGTCATCTATTTTTAGTTCCATTTTTCCAAGCATAGATAAAGCATTTTATGAGTTGTTATCCACCTTAAGTGCATCCCCAATCAATTCTAGGCTTAGTTGGATCTCATTCTGAGCCTGAGGCATGGATGCAAGACGTAGATATGTATCCACATAATCAGGAAACTTGAACAATATTAGCATGTATAAAAGATTTGTTTTTTCAATATCATGTAGTTGTTAAAATAACCTAGCAAGATTAAATAGTTTTGTGACTTTATCCCATGGTAACTCAAGTGAAACACCACCTTATTCTAGTCGATGGAAGAATTTCATATCCTTAAAGAGCACAAGAAAAACTATAAAATTAGCATTGGGGCTTTTATTTATGAATTCAACCCAAATGCCATTTCCTAATGCCTCCATAAAATTTTGTTCAACCAACTCTAGTTCATCACACTCAAAATGAAGAAGCCCAATGTTGTTTAATAATTTAATGGGTACTTCTTTTCTGCTCTTCTTCATAAGAGACTTTGGCATGTTAAGAGAATCTAAGGCTGCACTGGGTTCTGGCAATATTAATAACTCACCCATCTTGATAAATGCATGGGCGTCAGGTGGATCTATGCGAGTTTCCTTTCTTAAAATTTATAATACCTTCTTTGCCATCCCTTGCGAAGCATATATATGGCCTACAACTTTTAAGCTTTTATAGTTCTCAGGGTGGACCTCCAAAACCTTTTCAAATTTTGAGAGAGAAATCTTAAGACCTCCCAGCTTCAATTGAACCTATCCACAAAATCCTATGGCCTCTAGCTTTCCTTGATTGATGTCATGTAGTAGCAGCCAGTGGTGTCATAATCATCTTTACTATGATAAGATCGTGAAAGATTATAATATGAATGATATTTCATGAGAGGGTGGTCATTTGAAACAAGAGTTGTCTTAGTCAACTATTCCACAAGAAAATGTTGCCCTGCAGTGAAGAAAAAATGGTTTTCTAAATGATTCAATGCCATTGCAGAGTATGGGTATAATTCAAAGGCTCTACGCATATTTTTCATTCCTTCATGAACACTACCTTTTTCACTAACTGTGAGAATCCTACAAGTAAAAAATGCACAAAACTGACCACAAAGATTTATGTAGCCATTAGGAAATTATGTTCTACCTCTACATCTTCTCTTATCTTCTTCATAAGAGACTTTGGCATCTTAAGAGAATCTAAGGTTGTACTAGGGTCTAACGATATTAATAACTCACCCATCTTGATAAGTGCATGGGCATCATGTGGATCTATGCGAGTTGCCTTTCTTAAAATTTCCAAAGTCTTCTCTACCTGCCCTTGTTGAGCATATATATGGCTTAAAAATGTTAATCTCTCACAGTTCTCAGGGTGGACCTCCAAATCCTTTTCAAAATTTGAGAGAGAAATCTTAAGATCTCTCAGCTTCAATTGAACCTATCCACAAATTCTTGTGGTCTTTGGCTTTCCTTGACTGATGTCATGTAGTAGCAGCCAGTGGTGTCATAATCACCTTTACTATGATAAGATTGTGCAATATTATAATATGAATGATATTTCATGAGAGGGTGATCAGTTGAAACAAGAGCTATCTCGATCAATTGTTCCACAAGAAAATATTGTACTGTGAAGAAAAAATGGTTTACTAAATGATTCAATGCCATTGCAGAGTACAAGTATAATTCAAAGGCTCTACGCACCTTTTCTATTCCTTCATGAACACTACCTTTTCACTAACTATGAGAATCCTACAATTAAAAAGTGCACAAAAATTACCACAAATATTTTTCCTCATTTCAAATAGCAAAATTTCCAAAAAAATGGGTTTAAAACCTGCAAATAAAATCATGTTGATTTTCATGCCAAAAAAAATAACCATGAGACCATAGCTTGTTGCTTACTATTATGCTTTGATATATTTTTTCCAAGCATCCATATCTTTTTTGAAATCACTTGTTTTAGGCTTTTAGCCATAGTAGCAAGGCAATGAATCATTTGATAAAATGCTTATGTTGAAAAATATGGTAGCATAGAAAAGGCAATGAACTTTAGAAAAAATGCCTCAAAGAAATGTGATCTCATGGTGATGGAATGCCATGATGAATTCCATGACAAGCGAATTGTTATGGATTGTCATGGCATTCCATCACCATGAGACCACATTTCTTTGAACATTTTTTCAACTAGTTCACTGCCTTGTCTATGCTATTGCTTATTATTATGCTTTGATAGATTTTTTCCAAGCATCCTTCACTTGTTTGAAATCACATGTTTTAGGCTTTTAGCCTTAGCAACAAGGAAATGAACTATTTGATAAAATTCTTTGGTAGACATGTATGAAAAATGTGGTAGCATAGGCAAAGCAGTGAACTTTTTGAAAAAAATGCCTCAAAGAAATGTGGTCTCATGGAATGCCATGACAAGAAAATGCAATTGGAAGTTGCTCCCAATTATTAGTTATGCAAAGTGAAGTAATTGCATGACTACTTAGGTTGACTTTGTAAAAACTATACTGTAATTGAAATTTTGTCATCTATTAGCATCTAGCTATTAGTTATGCAATGTGAAGTAATGCTTTGAGTTTGAAAGATGTGCAATGCAATGTAATAAACAATTTGAATATAAACTACAAAAATCTATTTTTTACAATTCATTAGTTAAAATCTCTATTTTATTTTCTCTCTATAACTCTATTGCTATGGAAATGCCTTTCAATTAAAAAAATACTTTTTATCTCTTAGTCTACAATTTTTTGTTGCTATGTGTAGAACATTATAGATGGATCAATGTTGAAGGTTGACTAGGGATCAATACCATGCATTTGATGAGAGAATAGTCGAAGAGAGGGACATGGACAAATATCCATGTCCATGTAATTATTTTCATGGTGGAAAGGTGAAAAAAAGAAGTGACATTTATTAACATATGATAAGATATGGGCATAGTGGTATAAGCCCTTGGAATGTCAATTATTACGAAGATATGATAGAATGGCAAAGTGTGAGAGATGAAGACGCAACAAACATAGATTAAGTGGCACCAAACATAGATGAAGAGGCAGCAATATTAGATGAAGGATTTGAAGTTGATAGAATGTTGAATGATGGTCTAAACGATAATTGGGCCAAGTTGATGGAGGATGCTTCAAAGCCTTTGTATGATAATTGTAGGTTAAATCGTTTGACAACAATCCTTCAAATTCTTAATTTACAAGTGGTTTTTGGTTGGAGAAATGAGAGTGTAGATCAATTATTGGAATTATTAAGTGTGTTGTTACCATTTGACTCCACATTGCCAACAAAATGAAATCAATGTAGAAAGGAAATCACTAAGCTAGGCTTAGGGTATAAAAACATCCACACATGTGGGAATGGTTGTGTATTATTTTGCATGAATCTTGCACATGAGATTGAATGTCTGAAATTTCATGAAGCGAGGTATAGAGAAGGGTTGAAATCAGTTGTGGTTCCTAGAAAGGTTCTTCACCACTTTTTGGTAATCCCACAATTACTTTGAATGTATAGGTGCAGAGACATTATTGAACTTATGCAATGGCATGCCCAAAATAAGATCACTGATGGAAAACAATGGCATGTGCCTGATTGTAAGACGTGGATGGAATTTGATAACAGATGGCCTAATTTTTGTCAAGGTACTCATAATATAATGTTGGTTTTGGCTCTAGATGGGGTAAACCCATTCTCAGATAAAAGTACTAAATGGTCAACTTGGCCAATGTTTTTAATAAATTATAACTTGTCTCCATGGTTAGCAACTAAACTATTTTTCTTAATACTATCATTGATTATACCATAAAAGAAAAGTGTGACTTCATATACAATTAATGCTTATCTAGAGCCATTATATTATGAGTTAATGGAATTGTGGAAAGGAATTGAAATAATCCAATCTTTAAGGGATGGTCATTCAATTAAATTAACTTTAAGAGCTTCCTTAGTGTTTACAATTCATGATCTTCCTACATATGGCACATTGTCTAGTCTTAGTGTTCATGGATACCTTGGATGTCTTGTTTGCAATTTTAAGGATTTTGTGAGGAACTCAAGAAGTTTGCATAAGTGTATTTATTGTGGACATTGTGCTTACCTTAAAATGAATCATCCATATTGTCAATAAAAAACACAATTCAATGGTAAAGAAGAGAATCGTGAAGCACCATTGCTAATAACAGGTGATTACATTGTTGAGAATGGACAAAAAAGAATGTCATTTATTGAAAATGATGGGATTGTTGGTAGTAGATATGATCCATTTAATGAAAGTGGTGTATAAAGGTTGTGCATATTCTATAAGTTGTCATACTTTAAGGATATAGCCATTAGGCATACTATTGACTTTATGCATACTAAGAAAAATATAGCCTATGCTATTATAGAAAATATTTTTGGTGCTTTTGATACTATTTCATCATGTGAAGACTTTCAACAACTAAAGATTCATCAAAATATTTGGGTTGAAAAATATAGAAAACCTAGTGCTCCTTATGTTTGGACAAAGGAACAACGTGCACAATTATTACAGTTGATGTCTTAGACTCGCTTTCCCACCAGATATGTAAGTAGTAGTATTAGAATCCAAATTGGCATTAACAGCTTAAGAGGTCTCAAGAGCCATGACTATCATGTCATAATGGATAATATTTTACCTATTGTGGTAAATATATTAAGTTTTCCAAAGGGGTCAAGATTGGCAGTTATAAGGTTGGGCCTAATATTAAAGAGAAAGAGTTTACATGTATTATATCCTTTGAACTTTGATAGTTTGAGGGAGGAAGTTGTTGAAGTCCTTTGTCTATTGGAATGGGAATTTCCACCAACAATCTTTAACATTTTTATGCATATTTTGATATATCTACAATATGAACTAAAGCATTGTGGCCTGATAAGAACAAGATGGATGTATCCTATAGAATGATATATGAAGGTTTTGAAAAAAATTGTTCATACTAGGGAAAAACCAAAAGGAAACATGTCTAAGGGATATTCAATGCAAGAGACCATGGGATTTTACATAGAATACATGAAGGATTTTAAAAATGTCAATCGGTGTGTATGGGACGATGACGAAGAAGACACAGTTGCAGGTGAAGTATTAGAAGGCAATGGATGTCGCTTCAAGCTATCACATCAAGAAAGAAGTGTGATACATGCCTATATTCTTCAAAACACATCTTCATTTGATAAGTGGTGTAGGTAAAAAAATATTTTACACAATATTTTTTTACTCAATTGCATTTACACATTTATATTATCAATCTTACTATTTGTACATTAATATTTTATGTAGAAAATATGAAGAAGACAATCAAGCTTGGATAAAACATTGAATTCAAAGGCACAGACGTCATGCTAATTTGATTCAAGGTGATTCTTTTCCAAAATTTGAAGAATGGATTGCTAATGCAATCAGTGATGCAAAAGAAGAAGGTCAATATTTAACAACAGAGAAAAGTGAGCTTTCACAATCTCCACATTTATGGGCTATGCATTTCAGTGGAATGTAGGCCTATGGTAGTCATTTAAGAGTGGAAGAAAAAATACAAAGGAAAGATAAATTGTGATTGTGTTGTTAGTGCTGAATTTCTTCACGAAACAAAGAAGAAATTTTGTGTTGGATTCATCCAACAAATTATTCTAGTGGACTATGGTGAAAGCTGTCCTATATTATTAAAATGTAAGTGGATATGACCATCTGTAGTACAATAAGATGAGTATGGATTTGTACATGTAAATAGAAGATAATTTTTATCAAAGATAGATGGGTTGTATGTTTCCCCTCTTCAAATTAACCAATCATTTCTAATTGATGATAATTTTTATCAAAGACAGATGAGTCGTATGTTTCCCCTCTTAAAATTAACCAATCATTTATAATTGATGATGTAAGAAGCTCAGGATGGTTGTATTTCATTCAAATAGAGTCTCATTCAAAATAAAAATTCATGGAAGTTGTTGATATAATGCCTGATGGGCAATATGTTAATTCACAAGAAACATTTGAAGAAGTGGATGAAGACGATGATGGAGTGTTTGAAGAAGACATTTTGATTACCAATGAAGAGATTGGGAGAGAGAATTCATTGCATGTCACATATGAGGATGAGGAAGAAAATCAATCAAATGTAGACGTGAATGATCAGGATTCTAATCTTGCTAGCAATGCAGATGATTATGATGATGTTTTTTCACCTTAAGAGGTTAGCTTGTCACTTAAACTTTGGTTATATGTATGGTGTAATTTATTATTGAATGTAATAAAGATATGAGTATAGGTATGCTTATTCATTATTGTTTTACTAATACATTTTTTAATGTAATCATCATTATTTTACTTGTACATTGTATACAAAACTTGATATGTTCATTGCTCATTTGAAGTTCATTTAAAGTTAGGTTCAATCATTCTTCTTAGTTTTCTTACTTTGTTTGAAATTTTGAAATTAATTTTGTTTAGTTAGAATGTAATTTCTTCTATGTCCCATATGTTTCTAGATGCAAACAGATAATGAACATCTATAATTTAATAATACATATAGATATCTTAACATTAGGTGAACTAAGCCTCCTCATTACAAACAAATAAATGATCTCTTAGGTCTGACTAACACTGAAAAATAAAACTAAGAGACTGCAAAATTATAAAATTGTTCAATATTTTCAATAGAATGATATCTAAAATATTGCATTCATAATAAAATTTAATACCACACTACTGCAATAGTCAATAGAAGTATGTGTGAGATGGTAGGACACATAGGTCAATTTACAAATGCTTACTGCAATACCATGGCAACCAAATATGAATACCGCAAGGTGGCAGTGATAACATGTTAACAACTAAAGTAAACCTCAACCCCGCAAGGGGTAAACAGTGACACTGCAATATAGCGATGAACAATCACTCAACCGTTAGAATTAACCTGTTGTCCCATGGGATTCCAAAGGGGTGTGCGCAGGGTGGCGATACTTCTACCTCTACCCCACAGCGATCTTGATATGACAAGGCAATATGGCGATGAGCAGTCACTCAACCACTAGAATTAACCTGCCATCCCACAAGAGCCCAAAGGGGTGTGCACGATGTGGTGATACTGCTAACGCTACCCCACAGTGGTCTTTAAATGACCTAGTGGTAGTGAGGTACAAGCTATCAAAGCATCAAATGATTACACCATTTGATTTTCCAATCAACAACATGTATTCAAACTTGAAATATGGGCAGATTCTAAAATATTTTGCACGAATTGACATTAATAGTGAGGTGACCAAGCTCAGCAAAAAATATTACTTGGGACTCGATGAAATTTTGGCAATCATTCACAAAGCTCAGTGTACCAGAGGCAAGGGAGCTCAAGCGGGAAAACTCTACAGCTATTATTTTGCTGGGTAAGTTCATAGAAATCCTCTGTAGCAAGTGTATAAGAACTGAATTTGCTTCTAGAAGTAGACACTTAAAAAATCAAGTAGGAATAAATTCTTTATCATGCCACCCAAAAGAAGTCAACTTGCGAGTAAAAAGGAAGAGTCCACAGTTTCTAAATCAAAGAAGAGGTCCCTACAACAATCCATTTTACATGTGTTACCTAATTTTGTAGACAAAGGATCCAAAAAGGTGTTTAAAGATATAGCCCAAGGATGTAGAAACCCAATTATCCCTATCTAAGGGTGGGATATTTTTTGGTACTTCTATGAAAAAAGGGTTGAGAAGATACTAGTTTTGAATCCTTGGACCTTATATTTTGTTGGAAAAATGAGTAAGTTATCTATATGTTGTCATTGATTTCACCATGTTGGTAGTTTGGTCTGGTACTCTTAAACCGGTGTGTATAACTATCTTATCTTCTTCGATGACTGATCTAGTATTTTTGGTTGCCCATGCGATATTCTAATCCTCATTTCTCCATAGTTAACAATTTTTAATTGCAATTTTAGGGAACTACTAATGGATGTTAAAGGCACGCATGATCGAGCTATTTCATGTTCTCATGCTCGTATGATGAAGTGACATTATTCTGCTAGTTGCGTTGAAGAATATTCCTGGCTGACTTGTTAAGATAATTTTGATATAATATAAAACTTATGTGTGACCTATTCCTTGGTCTGAGTCAACATAATTTATCGTGTTAATGGTTAAATTGCATTTTTAAAATACTATGTGGAGCCGACAATTGATATCTTTTATAATGAATTTCATCTAATTAGGTCAACCTAATTAGTGCTTGAAATGGAGATTGGATATATATATAAGCATATGGTGAATAGTTTTTGGTGTGTGTGTGCAAGTGCAATAAGCTTGTGTAGAAAATAGAAAAGAAATAGAGGGAGTAGCGAGCAAGTAATAAATGTGAAGGTGTAATTAGAAAGGCAGGAGATGTGAGCATATCCGGAACTGTATCAGCACATGATAGGTGCATCTTTCCAGTTCATTTTTGGGATGCAAAGCCTTATTCTATTTTTGTATAATTCAATTTAGGTAGTGAGCCTCCTTGTTGGACAATGATTCCTTTTTGTAGGTAGTGAGCCTTTGTACTTAGATAATGAGTCATTTTGGCAGTGAGCCTCTTTTTGAAAATACTATATAGTGTGAGTTAACCCTCACCGTGGTTTTTCCCTTATTGGGTTTTCCACGTAAAAATATGGTGTTCATTATGTTAATTTACTTTATGTTACCTATGTTTCATGCTCATATTTAATAACAGAATAGTGTGGTTGAAGATTTAATAAGTGATTAAGTTTAAAGTTTCAATTTATGTGACAACTGATTCACCCCCCTCTCAATTGTACTGCGTCTATTTAATAGATTTTTCCAAATTGATAGTCTCAAATTTCTTCGTAGATGTTGAGTTTATTAAATTATTGACACAATATTATCACCGGGCTACTAGGACTATAAGAATGCCAGATGGTTCACCATTAGTGGGGCTAACTAAAGAATAAATTATAGAGTGTTTTATGTTAAACAAGTAAGCTATCACTAAGATCAACTTGGATAGAAGTGAGGAGGATTATAGGAGATTGAGAAAAAACTATAGGAGTGGTGAACTTCCTTTACACATGAAAAAGGGTGTAAACAATAGGAGGATACCTATCTCCCCCTCCCAAAATGAGCCATTTTCCATAGAATACTTCCAAGTATATTTCAAAATAATTTATTTTTCTTTGTGCCAAGTGCTTGGAATAGATGTTGAAGAGAGGATGCCAACATATCTCATGATGATGGAAATGAGGATACAAAATCCTGAAGTCAACATTGAGTATGAATTTACTACTGAAATTGAGAAAGGGCTACATGAGGGATTTTTGCAAGTAAGAGAGAACTTAGCTCCCATCAATTTCAAGAAATACTCTTTGTTGTTTCATTTAATATTGTACCAAAATAGAAACAGATGGACTAAAAGAATGTGTTTGGGAATGACTGACGATGAAGGGAATAGGTTGCCTGTATAAAACTGGTGTTACATCTCAGATAGTAGATGTAAAAATAGTGATTATGTAATATTTCATGAGGATTTTGTAGTAAAGGTCATGACCGCTCTTGGTCATATTTCTCCAAGATTTCCTAATAAAATCATGCAAGTATTAAGACCTTTAGCATTGAAGCCAGAACAGGGACACACTCACAATTTCAGTGACTAGTTCTTCTTGGCAGACCAAATAGTAATAAGGGTCTATGGGTGTCCTCAAGCCCCACATGTTTTACCTAATTTTTTTTCTATTTGAATTGAATTTTTAGAATTTATTTGGAAAATTTTATGGATGGAGCATGATGTTATGCAAAGACAAAAAAAGGGGACATTCCTCCCTGACCTAACTGAATGTGAGGGGATATCCGTAGGGTCTGAAACTCTTGAAGAACTACAAAACTATTTGAAGATGTGGTATTCATCAAAGTCACAAGGAGAAAGGATCTTTGATCCTAAAGGGCATATTAATTTTATAAAGTAGACATTTCTCACTAAAGCTAGGATTACCCATGTAATGGATTACAAAGAAGATGTAATAAGAAATTGCTTTACACCTAATGATTTTTTTCAGAGGAAGAGGAAGTGGGAAATCATAAAGAGGCTTGAGGAGGAGAAGAAAAGGGACAGTAGATTCCAAGCATTCTATGTTGAAGAAAAGGGTCCTATCAAAAGGATAAATGTAATAATTGACAGCTTTGAAAGATTATATGTTCAACCAGAAAAGAAACCTAAGGGTGAGTCTTTGAAAACCTCCAAGCTACCCATCAAACCAAGAGGTATTGTAATCACAGAGCCCCTCCCAAAAATTTCCACAATACAATCAGAAGCATCCCATAAGAAACCAAGTCCTAAAAGGTAGAAGACACATGGAGTGGCCCTCTTAGTGGCATATGCAATAAGTGGAGTAGGGGATACTGAAGAGGTATTCGATGTACTTTTAAATTTTAAAGATGATGAAGTTGATCAGTCACCACCTAAGCTTGAAATTGATGCTCACAAACTAGAAGAAAGAGTGGATGTACATGGGCATAATGATCAAGAAGTGCATGATGATGAAATGGTGATTGTTGCCCTTAGATTTATTGAAGATGATGAATTTATTCAAACTCCCTAGTTTAAGGATTTTTGGTTTAAGATGAAAATGAAAGAATTTGAGTAGAGACTCCAAATTAATAAGATGGGCACTGAGAAGTCACAACATGACTAGATTCTTGCCTAGACTCTTGAAGAATTTAGAATTAATGAAATCACTATTAGTCCCCAAGAAGCAAGAAAATTGGTCTTAGAAAGCAATATACTAATTATTCTTGGGATGGAGTTAAAAAAGATATTCTTATTGGATCAAGTAAGAAGACAAGAAGATCCCATGTTGGTTTTTGAATTCAATTCAGATGAGGGAATGAGTGGCACAGGTTACAATTTGAGACTTGAAACCCTAGCCTTTTGGACAAAGAAAAAAAGAACAAAAAAACCAAGATTGCTTGATGTTGTAAAAGAAATGAGAGGGACTGTCATGGTAAAGACACTTCAATACACATCAGCATTGGAGGAAACTACTATGACAATGCACTCAACAATGTTTACTAGGGATGTGGTTAAAGCTATGGAGCTTAGATTGGCAGAATTTGAGAAAGCACAGACTGATTTGAATGATGAAGTGAATAGGTTATTCATAGAAAATGTGAAATTGAAACAACAGTTGAAGGGAGCAAGTCCTTCCCAAAGCACAAAATTAATAATATACTAACCCCCTACCATCCAAGCTGATACAGGTGAAATCACAGTTGAACAAGTTAATGTGCTAAAACAAGAAATTGAAAAATTGAAAAAGAGTAATGAAGAAACAAAGGAAAGAGCAAAGAGAGAAACCCTCAGGGTATTGGAACAGATCTTGGAGCATAGGGTTAAACTAATTGTGGAAAAATTGGAAAATGTGTATGAATGATATGTTTCCTTGTCACAAGCAGTTGATCAGATAAAGGCCCATGTACCTATATTGGACCCCTTAGTCAAGAAATGGCAACTTGTACATCACATCTTAACGAATTTGTGCAAAATTTTACAAAGGAATGTTGAGGCCCCGACAACTTTAAAGCCTACTAAGCAAAAGGTCTGAATGGTCACAGATGAATTTCAATACATGTCTGCAGAAGACCAAAAGATCAAGGCAAGAATGGATTCATTTCACACGCTAAAATAGTGGTTCATGCCTAAGATACTAAGGGATGATGATCAACTAAAAGCATCCCAGGATTGGGCATATGAGTTTAGAAAAATTGTTCCCAACTACCTCACTAATATATAGAAGGATGGTGACATAAATATTCACCGCCTCAATTTAACCTTGGATGGAATAATTGCACTGGATGTTGGGTACTCAAAATTCATGGATACCAAAGGGTTATTGGACAGCAGATGGAAGAGTCACTTGGCCAACACACAAAAAATCTAGGAGTACAAATGGCCTCATGATTACATTGTGTACCAATGGGAGCAGACATATCTAGTTCCCCCAAAAGAATAGGCCTTGCAGTGAAGTACCAAGCCTTGTAGATACTATCATGGAGAGAGGAACTTGCCAAATTTGAATGATCACAGGTACCTTATGATGAGTAACAAACTTTTGTATCTTGCGATTGTTGTGGAATTCAACATCTAATAAAATTTCTTCACTTCTCATCTTTCATTGCTTTTAAAGTTTTATGTAAACAACGATAATTAAGGATTTTTTATTTATGTTAAAAGTGGGTAACTAACAAGAAAATTTTTGACATGTCAATTAGGACAAAATTTTGAAATGTATTGTAAAATATTTTTGAAGATCAATAGAATGAAGTTATAATTGGTGGCCAAATTCTAGTTTCAATTGTTTGTTGAAGTGAATTAATGAATGTTATCTTGTTATCTCTAGTTTGATCTTTTCTTGTTATTTAAATCAATATATCAACGGTATATATAGTTTATCAAAACACATTTGTTGTCAAACAATTCATTTTGTACTACATTTTGGTGTCAAATCTTTGGTAATTATGGTTAGTTTCATTACATTCAAATTTTGAATTCTGGGAAATTATATATAGTAAATAGATTGATGGTTGTTTGGACAGTGAAATTAGCTCTCTTAGAAATTAACTGAAATATCTTGTCTTGAAATATCTAGAAGGATTATTTTAATTAAAGAGGATTTCGTGGTTATTTTTCTAACAATGATTTTACTATGCAGCTAGCTTGATACTTTCATTCAAGATACAAATCATGATCAAAGTCAAGCACATACCAAGAAGATGGTACTCTACTTCAAACCCTCAACCTCACTTAGTTTAGTCTACTTACATGGGGATATTAAGGAAGTTTCTAAACAATTAATACATCATTTGTTGTTTGTGAAGGAGAATCCTATGAGATCCAATATGGCAATGGATCAATATCCGGTTTCTTTTTTGCTAATACTCAATGAGTTTAGGGTGTTGCAGCAATCAAGACATTATACTTTAGAACATCAGAGTTTATAGTTATGGTGACTGATATAGATCCTCCTGCCATTCTTGATCCTTTGATTTCATTGGCCAAAGATAAGGTTTTTTTTTTTCTCTCCTTGTACCATTTTGAATTTTGACATTATTGCAACCTTTTAAGATGTCAAATTGGCATTGCAAAAATTTTAGGTTAACTCCATGTTCCATGCAATACCTGAATCATTCCTTAATTTGTGAGAGGCTTTCCTTCAATTGCCTTTGATATGTTTCAACCATTCATTGGAAATCTTTACATCATGTCGATGTTGCAAAGGTGGATTGAAGGGATCGAAACCAATAAAATGAACACAGATTGATTCTTATTGTATAGGGCATTAATCACATGGGTAAAATGGTGGGATTGAAACTAATGAAATGATGCTTGACATAGTACAAAAACCTTTTAACTATGAAGTTTTCCCATGATCAAATCCCCTGACTTGCTACCCTTTTTTCTAATTTTGATGAATTTTAAGAGAATAAACTTAAATAACTTGCACAGGAACATCAAATTTTTGGACTTATATTGACAATGAATTTTGAACCATTTGGTGATGCTTCTGTGTATTTGTTCAAGTAGTTGTTTTCTTGCAAGTTTAATGGGTGCCCTGAGTTTTGTTATTAATCATTAGTTTGAAAATTATCATTGCAAAAAGTACCTTATGTGTTTGTGCCTTCAAAAGTTGAATTGGGCGGTGCTTGTAAAGTGAATGGGGAAGATGATGTCACAGTTGGGAAACTTGTTGTGAAACATCAGGTTAGTAATTTTTGGATGTTAAGGCTTCCTATTTGGATATCAAAGATATTTTATCATCAAATTAATTTGGAATTTATGTATGAATGAATTCTTTAATGGTACAGGTCTTTACTAAGACAACACATGAACCAAGGTTGACATTTTTGTTGTCCAAGTCTGATGGAATTCTTGGGCTTGGTTTCCAGGAAATTTATGTTGATAATGTTGTTCCAATCTAGTTAGTGTTGATAGCCTTCATTCTATAATATGTCAACTTCATTCTATAATCTAAGCATATCACCTTTCTTAAATTTTGAACAAGGTTCTGAAATCAAGGGTTCAATATGCATATTTCAAGCCTATGTTGAACACTTTGTTTAAGGAATTTGTTGACAAGGCTACAATTTTTAATTGATTTATCTTTTTGTTGTGTTTTAACTTTCTTTTGTACACTTGCAATATACAATGCACTTTTATTCTTTCTAAATTGAGACTAATATTAATTTTATTGGTTGTATTGAGGCGCAACTTCATTCATGGCATAAAAGGCAGTACCCTGACATTGCTCATATCAGATGGCACGTTGCATATAGAGGAAATATTTAGCTGGGTTATTGTTGACTACATTGAAGGAGAGAACTTCATATATGGGACATGATCAACACTCTCCTTGGATTCTACACATTACGGCTTGCTTTAGAAAGATTGCCCACGTTGTAGAAGTTTTAAGAGATGAAATTAGGGTTATGTGCTTGCATTGAACTAGGGCTTCAAGCATGTGGTTCCATCATTGTAGAAGTCTTTTGGAGAAGTTTCTTTCTTGCAGTCATTTCTTTGCAATATTTTAACTCATATTTTTAGTCTTGTGACTAAAAATAACAATTGTAATACTCTATTTCTAAATTGTAACTAGAACACCTTTCTTTTATTAATAAAGTTCATTGATTTTTCCTTCTTAATAGTTATCTTATATTTGTGTGCAATTGATGATTAATGTGTATTTATGTGTTTTATGCTTAAATCCTTAGATATCAGTCAATTAAAATGACTAAATATACTACTAAATGACACCAATTAATAATTAAATTGACTAAATGTACTACCAATTGGAAAAAAATCAATGTTAACAGTGAATAAATATGACTAGATATATTACTAGTGAAATCAGTGAATAAAAATAACTAAATATACTACCAAATTGATCAAAATGATGATTAAAATTAATGACTAAATACACTACCAATGCACATAAATCACTGAGTAAAAATAACTAAATAAGTGACCAGTTAACAACAATCAATGACTAAATATATCAATGAATAAAAAAATGACTAAATGAGTGACCACATTACAGCCATCAATGACTAAATCAACAACTAAATAAGTGACCAATTAAATATATCAGTGAATGAAAAATGACTAAATAAGTGACCAGATTACAACAATCAATGACTAAATCAATGACTAAATATATCAATGGAAAAAAAGTGACTAAATAAGTGACAAATCACATCAATGAATGACTAAATATACTACCAAATCAATCAATCAAAACAACCAATAAATGACAAAAAATGGTTTAGTCATTAATCTGGTCGCATTATATATGACTATCAATAAACTACTAGTGGTCATGTGACCAACTATAGTCATTTATAAGCAGTTTTTAGTAGTTTTTTTAGTATTTTATTGTTGTTTCTATACTAGTGTCTCCTAATGTAGTGAACTTCCTCCTTGGTTAATCATATTGCCTTTGTTTCCCTCCCTGATTTTTCTATTGGTTAATCACTTGATTGTTTTGGGGATAGCTAAGTTGATTGTTTTGTATGTTGTTGGGAGTGTAGCTTGTTTGTGCAACTTGAGGTTTGTTTTGTGGCCCATTAGGATTTTGCATGTTCCATATAGCTCTCACATCAACTACTCCATCGTTGGTAACATTCTTGTTTTTGGCCCAAATCTTGGGTCTGTCATTCGAACTAGAGGGGTTGTTGTTTGAGTTGTTAAGTTTAATGACTCCCCTTGCTATGAGAGCTCTATCAATGTGTAGTCCCTTTTCAATAGTTTCTTTGAAGTTCATAGGACACAACATGGTGAATTGATAGTTGATTTCTGCTTGGACATTGGAAACAAAGATATCTACCAGTTCCTTATCGGGAATAGGCCACTTGCATCTACTAGCTTTATGTCTTCATCTTTGTAGGTAGGAGGTAAAGGATTTTCCTTGACTCTATTTAATCTTCTAGACCTGTTAGTGATGGTAACATCCTATTCTATGTTGAATGAGAAGTGGTTCACAAACTTGTTAGTCAACTCATCAAAACTCCTAGTTTCTAGTGGTAGATGGGAGAACCATTCTATTGCGTGACCAATAAGACTATGTGGAAAAAGTCTCATTAGGTAAGAATCATTTTTTTGCACTTCCATGCAAGCCACCGAGAAATCTCGCACATGTTCTACTGGATCTTCTTTTCCTTTGTACTAGTCAAACTTTGGTATTTCATTTTTTTTGGAAAGGGGAGCATAGTAATGGAGCGATCAAAAGGAAATGGACATACATCTTGTAGAGTGTAGGTATTCTTTGGTTTTCTAATCTGCATGTATGATATCCTTTGATTCATGGCTTGTAGTTGCATTCCTACCTTGATGTTTGGTACATTTGTTTGTGGATCTTTTGCATGGTAACCTTGTTGTCCTAACATGTTTGTTTGATCATAAGTTGGGTACGGTGGGGGTATTGAACCTTGGTAACCATGTTGGGTGGAAGGAGGGTTAAGTCCTTATTGTGTGAAATGAGGGTTAGGTCCTTGTTGAATATAAGGAGGGTTAACTCCTTGTTGAATGTAAGGAGGGTTAGCTCCTTGTTAAATAGAAGGAATGTTAGCTCCTTGTTGGACATAAGGAGGGTTAGCTCCTTGTTAAACGTTAGGAGGATTAGCTCCTTGTTGGACTAAGGAGGGTTAGCTCCTTGTTGAATGCAAGGAGGATTAGCTCCTTGTTGAATGCAAGGAGGATTAGCTCCTTGTTGGACGTAAGGAGAGTTAGCTCTTTGTTGAACATAAGGAGGATTAGTTCCTTGTTGATTTTTTTGAAGAGGGGTCCCTTCATAGTGCATTGGTGGTACACCTTGCTATTGGGATGAATTGTATTGAAGATTACCTTGGTGGTGCATTAGTGGGATACCTTTTTGATGGGACGAATTGGGAAGAGTACCATGTGGTACACCTTGTTGTAGGGACAAACTGTTTTGAAGGTTACCCTGATACTGCATTGGTGAGATCCCTTGTTGTTGGGATGAACTATATTGAAGGTTAACCTGATGATGTGTTTGTGAGATACCTTGTTGTTGGAACTGTCGGTTGGGAAGAGTACCATGTGGCACACCTTGTTGATTGAAAAGGGGAACCTGTGGCACACCTTATTGTTGGTATTATTGATTATGAAGGGGACCATGAGGCCTACCTTGTTGATGTTGATTGGAAAGGGTACCCTGTGGCACACCTTTTTGTTGGTATTGTTGATTGGAAAGGGAACCCTATGGCCCACCTTATTGTTGGAACTATTATCAAAATTTCCCTTGTTGGTTTTGTATATTTTGGGAAGAGTCAATATATGAATGGTTTTGGGGCATTTATTTTCCTAGTGGTGGGTTGTTACCTTGTGGCATGTATTGAGATGGACCCCCTTGGTATTGTTGGGCCACTACTGCTTGTTTGATTTGAGAAGGTTTCTTAAACAAAGGGTTGCTTGTTGATTGATCATTTCCTTGTGAGAAGATTGGTGGCATGTTAGGAATCTCCACTGGTATGGGTGTTCTCAAAATTGATTTATCCCCTAAGGGAATGAGGTGATGATCTTTTAGAGCTTCCACATTGAAGTCTATAGGTAACTTAGCACCACTTTGTGCTAATTTGAAGAAGTGGGTATTTAGATCCTTTCTTAGGATTTTGTCCATCAGTTTAAGTACCTTGGGATTATTGGAGTGTTGAAAGAATTCTTCATCATTTATTTCTTCCTCACTATCTACTTCTTCTATGACCACATCATTGGGATATTGATTACTTCCTCTTCACTTGGTGATTGGTTTGCTTTGAATGTGGATTCCTTTCGAGGAGTTTTAAGGTTACTTGGTCTATAACCCCATGGGCCTCCTTCATCATTTGTGGTGTTCACCGAGGGTATGCTAGAACTACTTTTGTTGGCCTCTAATTTTTTTCTATGTTGTGATCTCGTAATTGTCATAAACAAGTGCCAAGATTTTGTGAACATTTGGTGATTTCTAAACTATGAAATAAACTAATGCTTTGTTTTTGGGATTTTATATTTTAAGAAAATGAAATTGTGTTTGTTTTTGGATTTTTTGTTTTTTAAAAAGATGATATCTATTGCCATGTAGGAGGTGGTAATACGAGCCTTCTAACCGTAAGATCAACTTTTTACTCTTGTTTGTCTAGGATATTTGATGTGTTTCTCCACTGAGTTTGTGTTTCTTTTGTTCCAAATATGAAGCTCCTCAAACTATTGATTATATTTGTTTGTTCACCTTTGAATTGTGTGAGACTTGGTTGTATGATAGGTGTCGTAAGGTTTGGTTGTTGAACTGGAGAAATTGGATGCCAAATGGTCATAAGGTGGAATGGTGTTTTGATATGGTTTTTGTGATACTCAAGACCCTAAGATTTGAGTGATGTTTTGGAGATAATGCTAAATTTTTGGGATTCAAAAACTTTGATAACTTGAATTGATATTTCACTTCTCTTTCTAGAGGATATGTGGCAGGAAATATACTTGAACTAGCCTTGAGGTTCAAGCAAATGTTGATATCTTAGAAGTTTGAGTGAAGGAATAATCCAAAGTTGTTTTGATTTTGAAACTTAAAGCTAGATTGGAGTGTTTTGATTTCGTAAATGGATGATGGACTATATGACATATTTTGGTAATCTAACTATTTTTTCATTCTCACAAGATTTTGTAACCAATTTATGATCAGATTCTAAATTTTACCAAAAAGCAAGGCAAAAGTAGCAGTTCTAGAGCAAAAGTGACCAGTTTGTGGTCAACTACATCTAGTTCTAAAAGTCAATTGCGGCTATATTTCTCAAAAGCAACTTATGTGTGTAATTTTTATTATAGGTGAATTTGTGTAGGAAAAAATGGCCTTCTTGGTGAAAAGTAGCAATATTTCAAGCAACTGCGCCCAAGAAAATATGTCAACTATAGTAAGATTTTTGTTAACTGCAGCTAGTTTATATCAACTACATTTAAATTTGCAAAAGTTGCATGTTTTTACCAGTGAATGTCATAAGACAGAGATAAAAAGCAAGTTGTTTTAAGTCGACTACGACCAGTTTTAAGGCAAGTGCAGCAGAAAAAGTAGCAATAGCGGTATTCTATGTAGATTTGTTTCCCAATTTCTATGTTAGCAACAACTTGGGTAAATTTGTAGTTTTGAGTGACTTCATTTGATCTGATTTAAGATTTGGCAAGTGATATCATGCAACACAATAATCAAAACTATTTGACCCTAAATTTCTACAACTTAATGCACATTTCTTTCCATAAAAGCTCAAAGTTCATGGAAGTCGAAATGCTAAAGACAGCTTCCCATGTTTACTTTTTCCTTAATGCGACCTGAAATGTGAGCCTAAATATCTGGAAACCTTTAGGGATATTATTTTTAAATATCCTTAAGGAGTGCAAATATAGGCCTCTTTCCAAAGGATTCACACTAAGTCAAAAGGTTTTAAAGTTTGATAACCATGTTTAATGCTTGTTTTGACGTGTTCATTTTAATTCAAGCACAATGTTTGATGTTTTCAAAGTAACCAAAAGATTTGGAAATTTTACGAAGATAATTTACATCCTAGGGATAGACACTTCCTTTTAGGTGGGTTTACCTCATGCCCCGAAGGGATGATTTTACATGCAACAAATAGAGAGTGTTTTAAGCTCAACCATAAGTCAAACTTGGTAAGTAACTTCTCGGAATCAAAGTTCCAATGCACCACTTCAAAGAATGTTTTTGGCTAAAAGGGGTGGCTTCTACAACATTGGTTCTTAGTCATGTTTCAGAATAATTTGGTATCTATACATGTGGCAATTCACTCAATTAAGAGATCTCTTATCCCTTACAGGTTTTTACGCATCTCATTGATACTGAGGGAGACTTTCGTCAGTATAGAACATCTACACTAGGTGGTTGATGACTTTCGTCACACCCACAATTATTTATATAGTGAACCAAAAAAAAAGTACTGCTTGGGTCATTCCCTCTCAAAAATTGGGAGGCAGGCCCTCAAAAGGTATGCTTTGAAATGTAAATAAATGTGTGAATCTCAAGATGTTTTCGTCACCCAAGATTGCTAAAAGGCACAAGAGGAGAGGATAGACACCTTAGTTTTCCAAACACATAATACACAACATACAATTCATTGCAATGTTATTTTTTAAGCCCCAAAAGAAATAAAAAATAAAAAATAAAATAAAGTGTGTACAGGATAGTAATTTGTTCTTTTTATGTGCACCAAAGTGAAGTATTCTAGATTTTCAGACAAAGAGATAGCAATATGAAAAATCAAAAAGAATTTGTCCAATTTTAATCACCAATTGAAGTGTTTTGAAAGCCTTGTCTTGGGTGATCCCACAATATTGGTTTACAATTTTTGGCCAAACTAGACATTGAACTGATTTTTTTAACTAAATCTTCACTTTCGGGCACCTATAGCAGCTAAGCCGTGAGGAATTTAATGATACAAACTAGTGATTAATGACATTTTTCCTGTAGATTCTAAATATATTTTTTTCAAAAAATTTGAAATCAGATTGCACTTCTTTTTCCATCTCCTTTGAAAACTAGTTTTTAATAGTAAACACCATTTTTAAAGAGTGACGTTACTAGCTAACACATAACTTTTTTTCTATGAAGGATAAAAATTCTAATTTTTTTGAATTTAGATTCATAACTATGATATCTAGTGCATGGAATTGGTTTCATAACATTTTATTGAATATATTTTTCTTAATTAAGTTTCAAAATCAAACTAGTTATAATTTAGACATGATTTACTGGATAAAAAATAACTTTTTTGTATGTATCAAAATTCAAAAAAAAAATTGTTCAAACAAAGACATCAATATCTAGTGCATAGATATTTTTTAGATTTTTCTTTTTTATAATTTTCTATTTTTCCACATGTGAAGAATAAAGAGCTTGATTTTTGGTGAAAATCCTAGATTCACAAGAAATAAAAAATAAATATAATAATCAAATTAAATTTATTTAAAATTATACTTTTTGGGAAGCTTATAATAAGGACTGCATACTTAAAAAAAAAAAAATTGAATAAATTCATTTGATCCCCCAAAAGGTAAATCAAAAGTGGTTTTTTATCAGCATTTTGATAGGTGTAAAGGAGACTCCGTTATAGGTATGGTTTAAAACTAGCGGGGTTCTATCCAAAGGGGTTTGATCTAAGGTGGTTTGATCAAACCCTCTTCAATTTGAATCCTTTAAATGGAACTTTTCAAGGATTAAATTATTATATTTTCTAAAAATATGTGATTTCAACAAAAATCAATATCTCACAGAAAGTGTAAACCACTATTGTGGGATCAACCTCTTAATTTGGTCAACAAAATGAAATTGTGCATTTCGTCAACATATTAAAAGCATTGGTAAAAAAGACAAGATTTTTTTTAAGAGCACCAAAAAGAGGTGTTTGTTCTAATCTACAAAGCTTTGGAAATTCTTTTTAAAGCACCGACTTAAAACCTTGTTCTAGACTAGAAAGCTTTTGACCATTCCTTTTAGAGCACCAAATTGAAATCTTATCCTAATCTAGAAATCTTTTTGAACATTCTTTTTAGAGCACCAAATTGAAAATGTACAAGTTTTGGGATTCATTTTATGTACCAAATTGAAAATTTCTTGAACTATGAAAGCTTCTAAAAAAAACTTTAAAGCACTAATTTGAAATTTTTCTCTAATCTAGAAATATTTTTTAATGTTCTTTTTAGAACACCAAACTAAAAATGTGCAAGTTGTGGGGTTCATTTTATGCACCAAATTAAAAAATTTCCTAACTATGAAAGCTTCTAAGAAAATTTAAAACTTTGACTGATCGCCTTCCCTGTAATAAACTTGTTAGTTTGTTCTTGGGTAAAAATTCATACCATGCTCCTGTAAATCTTGCATAAAGAATGTTAGCACTTGTCAAACATTCGAATCAATCAACCATTAGTGTTAGAAATTGAAAACTAACATGCAACTTTTAGAAAAAACTTAATAGAGAAAAAGCAAAATTATTGAGCAAAAGTGACCCTATCAGAAGCAACTTTGGCTGAAAAAATCAACTGTGCCCCTGTCATCTTAGCAAAAGTGCCATAAATATCAAAAACGGCCAGAAAAAATTTGACTATGGCATAAACATGAAATAAACTACTTGATTTTTCTGTAGCTCCTACATGAAAACTTTTCAATTGTGTTTCTGAGATCTGCAACTTTAAAATTTACTCATAAAATAGTTAGTGCTAAGGACCGAGGTCCCACCGAGCATGTCTGAATGTGTAAGTGGGAAATTGAGGGATGTAATATAGATCAAATTGAATGAATAGAAACTAATATAATTCAAACAAAAAGATGATTCATTCCCATTACTCATGAAATGAAGCTACAAAGAACAAACTCAAACGATGCAATTAAGAGAAATAACATACAATTAATTCATAAAAATAGTTTCACCATTCCATGTCAAAGTATGTTCATAAAGATGTTGGACTATTCATTATATCAATTTCAAGCTTCCATTTGTGTGTAGCAAAAGCTTCAAAGTGTGATGTTGTTGATTGAAGATATGTGTAAAGTTCATCAAAAGATAGATTAAGATTTTAGCATCACTTCGTTGTACAAAATATGTTGATTCTCTAATCATTTTTGAGAAGAAATGAGGTTGTTATATAGATTGTGTTTTGAAATGAATGCTCGAGATCACGTAGTAGAATATCCTGATCAATGGTTCAAAATTGTTGAGAGGAATTAGACGGGAAGAATCAATGGATTTTGATTACATAATCGGTGTAATTGAAGAAATCAATTCAAGTGTTTGTGGGAGTGAGGAAATAGACTGATCCTTCAGTGGGATTGAAGAATAGATTGATTAGTTTAGAAATAGATGAATCAGTCAAAAAATATAGTGAGCAATTGGGGGATCGTAATTTGCTCAATCATGAAAGTGGGTGAGGATAATTAATTAATCTTTTTGAGTTGAATGTGCAAGTCATGTTTGACTTTTGCAACAAAGTTGTATTTGTTTGTTTTGACCTTTTTGATGATGTTTGAATAATTTATTAATTATTCAAGTTTAGGGGAAAGTGATTTAATTAAACTATTATGTTTTAATAATTTAATTGATTTAGGGGAATAAAGTGAATTAGTGACATAATTAAATAATTGGTGTTATTTAATTAATCGGGAGGAATAAAGTTAAATTAGGACTTTATTAAATAAATAAAATTTATTTAATTAGTCAAAAATGATGAAAAATGAATTAATTAAATAATGTATTATTATTCAATTAATAGAGGAAATTAGGGTTTTTGATGCAATTGATTTGAAATGCAGTGATATTAGGTGATAATGATGTCGATGATAACAAAATTTCATTTAAGGTGTGTGATAAGCGTTAGGTTATTTTTACATGTCTACAAGAGGGTTATGTAGTGAACTTCTAAGAGCATTTTCTATTACTAGTGGATATTGTATATGATTATGCTTCATGAGAGAGTGCTTGGGAGTTACATATACCAACTTGCATAATATACATCAAGTATTATTTTATTGTTTGATGTGGAGCCTGATCAGTCTCCAAGTGGGAGACTGTTGGTATGTGGCAACTGACCATGCAAATAATGTACACTCATAACGTATCAATGGGGTTCGGGGCATCATCCCGAAAAAAAATTGTTAACATGTCAAGGTTTTCCCGCTAACACATCAAGGTTTTTTCTCGTTGACACGTCAAGGTTTTTTCCCATTGACACATTAACGTTTTCCTATTAACACGCCAAATGAAAAAAGACCTTGTAAAACCATAATTCTAGAAGGTTTCAAAAAGCTTGTTACAAGTGGTTGGAATGTATGTTGCACCATGGTTTTCTGAGATTGTAATTTGTTTTGCATTAGATAATAAAATCATTGGATGGTTGAGTTTCTGTGGATGTAGCCCATATTGGGTGAACCACGTTAAATTCTATGTTGACCTCTTTTATGTTATTCTTCATTTTTATTTCTAGGTTATTTAATCTACATATAATTGTTAATGTTTATTGCTCCAATCTGCCTAAATCCTAACAACTGGTATAAGAGTCGTGTGTATTTTGGTTGATTGGCAGGAAACCTCTAGATTTGAGTGGGAGCAATGGAAGAAGGAAAATTCAAGGTTGAGAAGTTCAACGGCCAAAATTATCAATTATGGAAGATTTAGATGGAATATTATTTGTATCAAAAGGATATATGGTGGCCATTGTAAGGAAAAGCAAAGAAAGATGCTACAATGTCTGATGAAGAATGAGAGATTTTGGATAGAAAGGCACTAGGAACCATTCAGTTGTGCCTGACACCATTTGTGGCATTCAATATAACAAAATCAAAGACAATAGAGAATCTGATGGAAGCTTTAGCTAAATTGTATGAAAAACCCTCAACCTCAAATAAGGTATTTTTCATTAAGCATTTTTTTAATCTGAAAATGATTGAAGGTGTATATGTGATAGATCATTTAAATGAGTTTAATACAATTACCAGATAGTTAACTTCTACAAAAGTGTTTTTTTATGAAAAGGTGAGGGATCTCTTGGTTTTATGTTCTTTGCCAAAAAGTTGGAATAGCTTGCTAATGGCTATAAGTAACTCTATCTCTGGTTCAAATACATTGAAATTTGATGATGTTGTTGGTGTTATCTTTAGTGAGGAAATGTGATAGAAAATCATAGGTGAGAGTTCAACATCGAGTAATGCTTTGACTGTAGAGAATAGGGGAAGAACAAAGGAGAGAGGAAATATCCCAACAAATCATAAAAAAATCACAAGGGAAGTTGAAGAAAGGAAGATCTAAATCCAAAGGAAAAATGGATTGTTGGCACTACGGAAATCCAAGACACTTGAAGAAGGATTGTTGGTCTTGAAAGGGAAAACAAGGAGATGGATAACATGATGGCAGTAAGGAAGCTAATGTTGCAAGTAATAAATTGCAGGATGCTTTAATTCTATGTTTAGATAATGCTAATGATTCCTAGGTAATAGATTCATGGGCTTCATTTCATGCCACACCCCATAGGAAATATTTTGTAGATTATGTTCAAGGTGATTTTGGATAGGTATATTTGGGTGATGATGAACTCTGTCAGATTCTTAGAAAAGAAAAGATAAAAATCAAGTTGTAGAATGGAAATGAATGGTTTCTATAGGAGGTAAGGCATGTTCCAAATTTGAGAAGGAATTTAATTTCTCTAGGAGAACTAGGTAATGAAGGATGCATAGTTACCTTTTTCAAATAAATTCTGGAAGGTCACTAAAGGTGCATTAGTAGTAGCTAAAGGTGAAAAGGTAGGCACATTGTATTTGTGTACTGGTAATACTTATTCTACCTTAGCTGCTACAGAAACAGTTGGTATTGAGACAGTTATAACACTTGCTACAAGGACAAAAAAAAATTGTGGCACCATAGAATTAGGCACATGAGTGAGAAATGGATGACGATCCTTCACTTCAAAAAGTTGCTACAAGGTCTGAAGTAGATTGACTTGGAGTTCTATGAAAATTGTGTTTATGGAAAAAAAAAAAAAAAGAGTTTGATTTCTCAAAGTTGGGAAAGAGAAGAAGAGTGAGAAATTAGAGCTTGTGCATTCAGATGTATGGGGACCAACTCAGGTATCTTCTCTTGGTGGCTCTTGTTATTATGTTACTTTTATTGATGATGTAATTGGGAAAACATAGGTGTATTTCCTAAAATAAAAATCAGAAGTATTTGAAGCTTTTAAAAAGTGGAAAGCTTTGGTTGAGAATGAGACAAGAAAAAAGTTGAAGTGTGTCATATTTGATAATGGAGGCAAGTATTGCAGCATAGATTTTGAAAATTACTAGTGATACAATGGAATATGTAGGCAAAAAATGGTTCTTGGAACCTGACAAGAAAATGGTGTGTCTAAGAGGATGAACAGAACCATTATGGAGCATGCAAGGAGCATGAGATTGCATGTTGGACCATCCTTACACTTTTGGGTAGATGTTGTACATACTATCATTTATTTAATAAACAAGGGACCTTCAAATCTTTTGGATGGTGGCATTATAGAGGAGGCATGGACGGGTAAAAAGGAAAACTATTCATTTCTAAAAACCTTTGGTTGTGAAGCTTTTATCCATTTTGATATTGAAAATAGAACCAAACTTGAGGCGAAGTCTAAAAATGTAACTTCATTAGATATGGAGTAGATGAATTTGGTTATTGGTTATGGGATTATGAAAATCATAAAATTATTAGGAGTAGAGATGTTATATTGAATGAGAAGGCCATGTATAAGGATCGATTGCATGAAAAGAAGCATGAATAGGCCAAAAATGAATATGTGGTGCTCGATGAGATTCCAGAAAATAAAATGCTAGTGGTACTTGATGCTCAGCAACAACAAGTTATCCCATAGACTCCTGCAAGTGTTAGACGTTCTACAAGGATAACTAGACCTCCAGAAATATTTTCTCCATCGCTATATTCTATATTATTAACTAATTATGGTAAACTTGAAGGCTATGATGAAGCAATGCAAGTAGATACCAAAAAGCAGTGGGAGATAGGCATGAAAGAGGAAATGGATTCCTTGTTATAGAATCAAACTTGGGACTTAGTCCAATTACCTGCAGGTAAAAGAGCATTTCCAAATAAATGGATTTACAGGTTGAAGGAAGAAGATGGAGGCAAACATATATATAAGACCAGACTCGTGGTAAAAGGTTTTACACAAAAAAAAAGGTATATATTTTGATTAAATATTTTCTTCAATTGTAAAGATGAATTCTATTAGAACCATTGTAAGTCTTGTGGCTATGGAAGACTCGCACCTTGAACAACTAGATGTGAAAACAACATTTCTCCATGGGGATTTGGAAGAGGAAATATACATGTAGAAACCACAGGGATATAAGGTCAAGGGTAAGGAGGAATTTGTGTGCAAGTTAAAGAAGAGTTTGTATGGCCTGAAATAAGCACCTCGGTAATGGTATTTGAAATTTGACAGTTTTATGGCTGAACAAGGTTACAAAAGATGTCATTCTAATTATTGTGTTTATTTTAAGAAATTGGGTAATGGAAGCTATATTATCATATTGCTTTACGTTGATGAAATGTTTATTATCGGGTCTAACATGTAGCATATTAATGAACTTAAGAAAAAATTAGAAAATTCATTCGCTATGAAGGATTTGGGTGTAGCAAAACAAATTCTTGGTATGAGAATCACACGTGATAGGACAAACAAAAAAACAAAAAAAAATTGACTCAAAGTGAGTATGTAGAGAAGGTATTGAAAAGGTTTAACATGTAGAATGCAAAAGCAGTTAGTACACCTTTGTCTAGTCATTTTAAGTTGACTAAGGAGATGTGTCCAAAGACACAAGAGGAGGAAGATAAAATGTCTAAGATACCATATGCAATAGCAGTTGGAAGCTTGATGTATGCGATGGTATGCACAAGGCCAGATATTACACATATAGTGGGAGTTGTGAACAAGTATATGAGCAATCCAGGAATGGAACATTGGAATGCGATAAAATGGTTTCTCTAATATTTGAGAGGTGCTACTTCAAAGAAACTATATTTTGGAGGGACAAATTTTGCTCTAAAAGGATATGTTGGCTTTGATATGGTGGGTGATATTGATAGTAGGAGGAGTACTACAGGGTATGTTTATACTGTAGGTGGTACTGTAGTCAGTTGGATTTCAAGACTATAAAAGGTTGTTGTGCTTTCAACCAATGAAGCTGAGTATGTTGTTGCTATGAAAGCTAGCAAGGAGATGATTTGATTACAACATTTTTGGAGGAATTGGGACAATGACAAGAAGATATCCCTTTCTACATTGATAGCCAAAGTGCCATTCATTTTGCTAATAATTAAACTTTTCATTCAAAAACTAAGCACATACAGCTTAGATACTACTTCATCCGGTCAATATTGGAGGATGGACAATTGAAGCTAGAGAAAATTCACACAAGTAAGAATCTTGCAGATATGTTCACAAAGGTAGTTACACGAGAGAAACTGATTTCCTCATCAATTTTCATTGGCTTTCACAAATGATAATGGTGGACATAAGAAACAAGCTATACCTATAATCTAGTGGGAGCTGCAAGTGTAGCAGTGTCATCTAGGATCAGTCTCCAAGTGGGAGATTGTTAGGTGTGAAGCCTGATCAGTATCCAAGTGGGAGATTGTTGGTATGTGGTGATTGATCATGCAAATATTGTACACTCATAATGTATCAAAAAAAATCATTAACACATCAAGTTTTTCCCGCTGACACGTCAAGATTTTCTCGTTAACACGTCAAATGAAAAAGGACCTTGTAAAACCCTAATTCTAGAAGGTTCCAAAAAGCTTGATATAAGTAGTTGGGATGTATGTTGCGGTATGGTGTTCGTGAGATTGTAATATATTTTTCACTGGATAATAAAACCATTTGATGGTTGAGTTTCTATGGATGTAGCCCATATAGGATGAACCACGTTAAATTTTGTGTTGATCTCTTTTGTGTTATTCTTCATTATTATTTCTAGGTTATTTAATCTACATATAATTGTTAATGTTTATCTATCTGAATTCTAACATTTATAAGAGTTATTTTCTATTGTAATATGGCTCCACACATGTGAGGGTCACAATAATTCATACCATGATATTTAGGACCTTGTTTGGGCTCATAATATTATTTTTTAGTGGCTTTATGGGCCTCCTTAAGCCTATATATTAGAGACATGGGATAGAGGGTGTATGGAAGGTATTTGTGAGGTTATACTCTTTGTTTTCCACTAGAGGAGTAGGAGTACTTATCTCATTAAATCTCACATAGATTTCTTGTGAATTTGTTGCAACCATTGATGTTGTTGAATAATACAAATTGGATGTGTGTACTTTGGAGTTATGAATTTTTTTAACGTCTTTTCCCAAAGTATATATGTGGCACTTCTCTTCTTGTGGTTGTTTCCACTCTTCCTACTCTCTAATTATTTTTCTTTTCAAGCGTTGCTTACATGTTAGAATTTTGTTGAGTTTTATGTAAATTTTAGTCCTATATTCACTTTATGGGAATAGTTTGTTTGTATTTGTATCAAGCTAATGTTTAGAAAATATAATGGTACTAGAGGTGCATGCATGGTATTTTCCTAATAAATATCTCCCTTTTGTTACACTGACATAAATAATATTCAACCACAAAGGTTTTCATATCCTAATTGTGTCCATCCCAAAATAAATCATGCTTGATGCACTCATATGTCTTCAAAAAACCTGAGTGACTTACATTAGGAGAGGAATGCAATTCTTTGAGCAAGGGTTTAGGTGGGATTTGGAAAACAAGTATGCATGCTTGTGATATTTTGGTACTTGTCTCCACCATTAAAAACCCAACACTAACAAAGGATCTCATTCCAAAAGATATATAATATCCTAATTTATTGGATTAAATACCTATTCATAACCTCTCTCTTTCATAATTTTGGTGGGTATTAACATAGAGAAAGAGATAAAATAATTGACCTCCCTCTTTATATTTGTGTGGAAGTGTATTAGCCATGAACTTTTCTTTTCCCTTCTTATAAATAATCTTAGAATCATATTTGAGCATTTTAGTAACCCACTTATTATTCAAGAGAGGACACCTAATGCAACAAAAATATTTTAAATTATGTTGATCAATTTTTATCTAGAATTTATCGAGCAAGAGGTAAGGATGTCACTATTGAGCAACATGGATAATAACCATTCTCTCTTTTTCATAGGAATATTTATCAAGATTTCTCCCTATCATTTTCTTGTTGGTAAAGGCAAGTAGATGACCCTCTTGTATCAAAATAATACCCATACTTATCTTTAAGGTATCACAGTCTAGGGTAAATGGTGTATAAAAATTAGGTATGATCAAAACTAGAGAGGAATACATAATAGAATTGAGTGCAAGGAAAACCATATCAACTTCTATAGTCTAGATAAAGGAATTTTTTTAAGTAGTGTTATGAAAGGTCATAATATTTTAATATAACTATGAACAAATATGTAATAATAATACCTATTCAAGCCTAAGAAAACTTAGGCTATTGATGTATTTGAGTTTAGATCACTCCTACATTACCTCAATCCTTTTCAAATTAATGTTATCCCCCTCTTAAAAAATAATGTGGCTTACATAATCCACCTATTGTATTTCAAAGACACACTTAGATCATTTAGGGGAAAGGGAATGATCCAAAAAAATATTGAGAGCTAAATCTACATGCCTTAGATTATCACCCAAATACAACCATTCCTCTTTAATGACACGAATTTTGTGATAGCTAGTGTAAAGATACAATTTTATAAAAAGATATCCCCAAAAACCCATCCAAAAAATCGTTGAGGATTGGAATGTGAATCTACCAAATTAACAATCAATTTATTGTGTTCTTAGAAATTAGGGTGCATCTTCCATTAGCCATCTATATTGGGAATTGTCACTGTATGATGAATAAGGATTAGTCTCTTGTCATATGACACCTACCTCTTGTATATGTTTAACCATCTTTTTAATTTCATTCCCTTATTTAAGAGGGCATTGATAAGGTTAAATATTTGGAGGTTGACTACCATAAATAAGGGAAATGACATGGTCATGTATGACTATATGGGTCCATAACACACTTTATGGAACTTGAAATTAAACAAAGGAAAAGGATGTGAAGGAGGTCAAGCTTCAATAGAATTGAATTATGCAATAATACCAATATGTTATTTCTTTAACAACTTCTCCATATACCGATAATTGACCATTTAAACATCACTAACCTTCTTACCTGATAAGATATATTTATTGCCTTGATTAAATTTTATCCATAGTTAGGAATAGTTAGAAGTAAGTTTCAACCTTAATGTCCACAATAATTTTACTCTCAACACTACATCAATTCTTCCCAATGAAATATTGTACATATTAATAATAATTTGATATTCTCTCATTGCAAATTCTATATTATGATACTTGTCACCACATGACAAGGTATTCCCATTTGTTACCATAATTTAGAAATTATTGTAGGCTTAAACATATTAATGGAGTTGGTAAATAATTTTAATATCAATGAAGTTATGAGTGGTTACACCATCAATTAGGCCCACCACCCTTTGGTGTTTGATATAGCCATTGAATTTAAAGGTTTTAAGGGCAAAGAATTTGACAAGCACATGAAAATAAATGTGAGAATCCTCAATTGAATTGATTTTCTAATAAATAAACTTCTCCCTTAGATGAATATTTCCCAATTCCATTAGGCACCCATACAAAATAAATGAGATATAATTTGTATTCCCTACATTGATGATCTTTCTTTTATTTTTTTATCTTTTTTTATTCGTAATACACAACCGTGGTTACATGATTTACATTAATATATAAAAATATTTTACATAGCATCAAAGCCCATATTCAAAGGGCATAGATGTATGCATTAAATGCAGTCCTAACCCCAAAAAACATAGACACCACCTACCCCACATCCAAAACATGATAATCGTCATGGAAAAACAAAAAAAACCCAATGCAGAGTCATTCAGACTCATCATAGAAGTTACCAATCTCCACCACAATAACGAAGTCCCTTGCCCATTGTATCCCAATGATGTCAACCAATCCAAGGCGACAACATGGGAAGTTTAAGCCCACCTTGGACCAATGTCTGTGACAGGCAAGTCCCTGAGCATCCATATTCATAAGGAATGAATGTCTCTCCACATTCATGCCTTGGTGCAACATTCGTCCAATGTCATTCGGCCATGGGATACCAATGCCAAGTTTCACCACCATCACAATTTCCAAATTTTCCATGAGGATGGTTGCCTTAAAAACCTTCCTCAATAGCAATAGGCACTACACCTTTGGAGAACCCATGTCTAGTAAAGTGGCAAGAAATATGGACGATATGTCAAAATTTACATGGTACCTATTTGTTGAGATGGAGAAGTCTTGTCCAATCACCATTATCACAGCCTCGAGACATAGAATGTCCTTCACATGACATATTTTTTGTATTCTTCAATCTGTGATAAAGCCCAGGAAGGTCAATTGCCTCTCAAAGCCTCACAACCTCACCAGAGTCTACATTGTTCATGTTGTGAAGCCACAAAGACCACCAACTCGAGCCTAAATAGACCATGCATTTATTCCACACAAGTTGCCACCTTGTGCTTCAACAGCCAAAATGTGTGAAGTTGAATGTGTCCATCATCGGACGCCAATGTAAGGACATGCCACTAATAGTTATGGTACTTGCAAATCCTGTTATAAATAGGTGCAATCTCAAGTCAAGGTATGGTTGATCCATGCCAGTATCCCTCCAGTTCACACATGCCACACTAGATCCAAAGTGTGCCTGCATTGTTAACAGAGAAAAATTTAGTGGTGAATCTTCACCAATTGGAAAATTCTGGGAATCAGCCAAGTCGAAATTGGAAAATTTCTCGCACCCAACAGGGTGTCCAAATTGCTCAGATTTTACGAACTATAGGTCCAATGCATGTCCATTCACCAATGAGTTTTTTTATGAAGCATATTTAAGCAACAAATTCGCCATTATCAAATTACATGTTTCAATTGGACTGACTAATATTTTTGCTTGGAATCCTAGAAGCATTTAAATAAACACCTACATATTTTCCAATACTATTAAAACAACATTGTATCAAAACCCATTTCGCCAATTAAAATTTACAAATAGTTGCTTGTGAAGACCCATTTTTCCAATTAAAATTTATAAATAGTTGCTCATCAGGACCTATTTCACCAATAACATAAAAAAATAATTACATTTGAGGACAAATTTTGCCTTGAAAATTACAACGTATCATTGAATAAGCACACGGGATTCGCCAAATTTTTAATATACCATTTAAAAATCCCGCAGAATTTGCCAAATATGGAATCATGGATTGATATAAATATAATCGAAAGTGTCATTTATTCTTACACATTTTGTTCAGTTTTGAGGTTCTACTTCTCGATTCGGAAGTCAACGAAAGCTGAAAACGTAGACTTAAAGGTGAGTGATCATTTCTTCATAGTGTTATTAGTTATAATAATAAGTTTTCTTTATCTCTTTTCCATTCTTGCTTCAACAAAGTGAACCTTAGAACCCACTCTGAAGTTTCAAATTTTTTGAAACCTCCGACCCACCAACTAGAAAGATGACCAAGAAATACTTGCAACTCAACAAAGTGAACCATCAACCAAGTCGGGGAATCGGGAAGTTATGAAAATTTAGAACTCCACGACAAGGTTATAAAACTCTGAGGACTAGCGACTAAGGTTAGGAAAAGCCAAAAATATATATATTTTATTCCATGGTATTGAATTTGATATGTGATTCTGCATAATTTTTAAAGAACAACACCTATCACACTACTTATAAATTCCTATTGCATTGCCATTCACACAATCTTTGATAAATAACTAAAAGGAATATTATTAATCCATTCCTTGAATAGAAGCTAACAGTTCAACATCCATAACTTATAAGTTATAAGCTAACAGAAGCTAACAGTTGAACATAAATAACTAATAAAGGCATCCACCCAACTTAAACAATAAAAGCTTAAACTATCAAATCACCTAAATTATACTAAGAAATTCTTACACATGCATCACCATAAAATCTTTATTCATAGATAAACATTCCATAACAATTGAACTGTCCAAAAATCTATCATTCCAATAATAGACAATCCACTAGCAAATATAGAGTTTTTTTTGTCTTGATAACGATTTCTTGAAGACAATTGTTTTAGAAATTAAAATAAAAAGTATTTCAAGTATCAAGAGAGCCAAATTAAAGAAAATAACATAAAAACTAAAAACTAAACAGCAGTCCCACTCATAGCACCAACTCTTTCGCTTTCAATTAGTTTCACCTCCTCCTTCAGTAAAGCCTCATGTGCCTTTACTCTTTGCCTATATTCTCGGTACTTGGTGACAATTTTGGTGATGTTTTGCTTCTTGGAGTTGTAGTAATCTTTAACCTAGTTCTCCATTTTCCCAAAGCATTTTTAGACTCAACCAACATTTGAGATATTTTATCTTCTCCACATTTATAAGTCTTCAAGTGGATCTCCAATCCACTGAGTCTCGAGGACTCCCATGTCACTATAGCAGGATCAGCTATTTATTTCTTGAATATCTCTCTAAACTTAACAGATATCTCTCTTATATCTAGAATGTTTTCATCAAACTCATTAGTAATTTCACTCCTAGAATACGACAATCTTCTTTAATTTCCACTAACATTTCATAATATTGATCAAGTGTATTATTAATTTCCTTCACCAGATTATCATACATATTCAATTTCCATTCCAATGAAATGGACCAGGAAGGGTCTAGCTCCTTAGGATTATTCACAATTTGCTCTCCAATTAATATCTTCAGATCCATAGAATTCAATTCTTTCATTTCCTAAGAGAGCACATAGAGACTAGTTTGATCTTTTATGAGCTAATGAAGTTCTATTACTAACTCCTTCCTCTTGTTAACGACTCAAGTGTAAAAGAGCATAGATTTATTCAGAAAGAAGATAGCCTCTTGAGATATTTTATCGATCCCCTCACAAGCAGCTCTGGAATAGCTCAAATTCTTTTTAATTTTCTCTATGGTGAGCACATTGATGCCTTCTACCTAAGAACTTGAGGCTTCATTAGATGTAGGAGAAATGGCCATGGAAGAAATAAAGTTACTCAATGCGAGTACTTGAGATTCCAGTTTTATATTTTCTTTCCTATGTTCTTTCACTCTTTTAATCAAGGTATTAACTAAATAATTGGCATGGTACACATCACCTTCCAGTGTTAGAGGCCCCATATCAACATGTGTGACTTTGTAGTCTGCATCCATTATTTCATCTTCATTTAAATCCTTCATAGGCTCAACAATTTCTAACATTTGATTTCCATAAGTAGCGTCAATCACCATCCTTGACATCCTCCTAGCTTTCTTAGGTTTTGAAGAGCTTTGAATTAACTTTAAAACTTTATCCACTCCAACTGTCATTGTAGGAATATGCTTTCTCTTCTTCTCCACTACTTTTTTTAGCCATCCTAGGGAGGCTACTACCAGACCAAAATCTACATTTCCACTAATACTTTCTTTAGGAGTTCTAATCCTAGGAGTGAAAGGTGGATTATTAGGCAAAGAAGAGGGAAATTCAAATAAAGGATCAAAGATACTATCTTCAGCGATCTGTTGAAAGATAGCTTTAGAATTTGCAGCCACAAGTTTTTCTTGATTGGTTTTCTTCTTAGGGGTAGGAGAAAGCACATTGTCTTGTTCATAGATGATCTTCAACTTGATTGTTTCTTCTGGCCTATCACCATCACCTCCTAACTGAGAATTTGCACTAGAGGACCTAACAGAGGGTTTCTTGGATGATACACTTGCACCAGATGTTTGCGTAAACCCCTGTTCATTCTTCTGTGATGAATTAGGCTCCTGAATAGGACCAACAACATGTCACCATTTCCCATCCAACCAGTCCTGGGTTCTTTTAAGCACTGGGGCAGCATTCACCCTCATATTTGAAATTTCACTTTGGCTCCAATCAACCAAGGGTGGGATTTATCAGGCAATTTTTCATATGTAGGATCTATGATTGTTGAATCCTCGGCTACATTTTCAAGAATGTGAAATGGCAGACCGCCTGTATGTGTTTTAGCATTAGCCTCATATAATCTCTTCTCAAAACTTGGTTCTCATCGACACGATCTTCCCAGAAATCTTCAATAGATGGGTGATGTCGATATAAGCTCCCTCCATAGAGATTCTGCTTCACAAAACCCTTACTATCAAAATTAGCTCTCATAGACAGATTTTGGAGGTTATATTCCTTGATAATTCCTTCAACTCCCCTAGCCATCTAGTTTGTTTTGCACACAAAATAAGGGGTCTCCAATGGGAAGACATACCCTCGTTTCCCCATGTTCATATACTTAAATATTAACCATGGCCATTTGTTGACAAACTTCCAAAAATATCAGTAAATCTTTAGGATACCGAGGTAATTTAAATGGGGCTTTCTCAAAACACCCTATTCTTAGATAGGAAATCTTATCAAATTGGATATAAAAACTCCCAAATTTTGATACAAGAGAAATCGATTCAGGGGAAAGGCACATTTCTGGATTTCCGTCTAGCTTCCTCACGACCTCCATTAAAAATGCATCATTAACACGACAAAAATCACCCATTCCAAATTGTTTAGTGAACTAAGGAAAGCATTTATACATAGGCATATCAGAAGTTGGGGTTCCTTGCGGCTCCAACCTAGGCCAAAAGGACCTTTGACTACCTATAATGTACGTCAAGCAAGAACACATACAAAAAAGTAGCAGTCTTATGGAAATTAATTAATTGCTCATTCAAATGGAAGCAAATAACTTTAGCCCAATCAATGAAAATGTTTTTATCATAGACTATCAAGATAAACTGTAAGACATCTAAACCCTCAAATAAATCAATCCTGTACATTCCCAATGCAAAGGTACGTGCCAATAGTATCTGCAATTTCCCTTTAAATGTACCTCTTTGAGTTTACTCTGCTAGCCTGTGACTTACCTTCTTTAGACTCCAAACTGTGTCTTTGGGGCTTTGATTCTTTTACAAATTCCCATTCATCTTGGAAAATCCACCTACCAATCGCGGATAAAGATGTCTCTATGGGTTCCCTCTAGAACTCAGCTGCACGGAACAACTCTGTGAGAAATTCCCCTCGCACTACACCTCAGATGTGCCTTTAATTCCTAGTTCACGCACGTACCTCTCCTCGTGACATGTACTTATCAAACTACACTCAACATAGCCTGAAACCTCTATGAGCCAGCCCACTCTCTAAGAGTCTTTATATCCATATCAAACTTGTCATCCCTCCTAGGCTCACCCAAATTCGCGGTAACTTGCAAGGTCTAAGGCCATCCTCATACCAACCTAATGTCTACTCCGCATATACAAATTGCAGAGAAATGATGAGCATAATAGATCTAATATACTAGCCTTTAAGAAGAATGAGAATGCGCTAAATTCTAAGTAAAAAGAATTTTTGCAATTTGAGAAGTACTAGCCTTGGTAAAGAACAAAAAATGCAGCACCGTCCTGAGTAAACTTCACACCCACTTATGTCATTATTCTTTGATAGATACGCTTTAAATGGCATTTAATTTCTTATCTCTCAAAAAAGATATAGCCTTAAACTCGATTCTTTGGAAATTCCTCAAGATAACTCAAGCTTTATTCGGTATATAGTGACCCAATGAGATGTCAAATGATGACGCCTTTGAAAGGAAAGATAAGTTCATAATGTTGTGTGGTCGCTGAAACTTGGAACCTTAAAACCAAATTCTAAAGTTTCAAAGTTTTCGAAACCTTTGACCCACCAACTAAATCCACACACCGTAACTCAAAGGTTTCGTATGCATGAACTTAAGTTACTCAACAAAGTGAACCAAGTCAGGGAATCAGGTAGTTATGAAAATCTCCAGAACTCCTGAACAATGTGATATGTCAAGCATGGTTATAAAACCTTAAAGGACTAGGGGATTCTCGCTTCTGCTTTGCTCCCTTTTATTCTTTTAGTCTACAGTTCATACATCAAATGTTCATCAATGGTTGAGTAATCATATATAAATAAACATGTGTTTTAGAAAGCCTTTTTATTTTTAAATATTCCAAATCGACATCAAGGCATTTATAAATGAATTATAAATGTCACATTAATAGTATATAGTAACACTTAATACTGAAAAGGAATTCATTAAAAGGAATTATAATGTCAAATTAATAGCACAACCATTCTTTTATTGGCAACTAAATCATAAATGTCGCCATTGAAGCATTAGTTGATTCGGAGCTATGTTTGGCTACAGATTGAATTCAACTCACCTTTCCAATTTAGGGCAACAATATGCATGATCATTTTTGAGGTGCAAGTAATTTTCTTTGCATTTTTTATGAAATGTTGCGAAAATCTATTGAACATCTACATGTGTTCCATGTTCTTTTAGCAATACCTAATCATGTAATACATCAGTTGCTGATTAAAAGGGGTATTATTTTGCAAAGCTTGTCAATGGTTTTGTTTAACCAGCTTCTTTGTTGGTTAGAGTAGGTTAGTATAGTTTCATTAGTTAGATGCTTTTCAATTTTCTCTAAGTGTTGTTTTGCACAGTTAGGTGGTAGTTTTCTTTCTGCAGTGTTGGGTTTTCAATAAGTTTTCAAAGTGTCTCTTGTTGGTTTTATGAGTTACATCAATTTGCAATGTTGTTTTCAAGTGGTGTTAGCTTTCTAAGTGACCCTGTGCCCAATGGATAAGCTTAGGCAGTTGGTCTCATGTTTAGAAGGCAAACATATAGCAAATTTTTCCAAAAATGTTACCTGATTTTTAGCTTTCAGTTGAAATCAGGTTTAGTGTTTATTCTTTTATGTTGTTCGTTAAACATTTAAAAGATAAACCATAGTCTGCTAGGTTTAATATGCATGAAAAAGATTGCCAAATGAAACAGATTAGATTTTTTTTATTCCAATGTTGCAATTACAGCCAAATGAGAAGAGAGAATCATATGATATACAAATGTAATCTTTTATTGATAATCCTAAAGTGTACATGTCCCTCACAAGCCAAGGGACTAACTTTACTTATTCAATGGAAATATGAAGCAATTTATACATGAATAATTAAAAAGAAACAAATGAATGTGCATATAAGAATGGAGACCAGTCATTTCTTGAGAATGACTGGTTACAAAGTTGCTTGATTGCTCTGCTGCTGATGCCCCAAGCTGCTTGTGTCCTCCCCAACTCCGTAGTGCTCCTAGCTCCTGCATCTAAAAAAAAAACAATGATATTAGAGCGAGGCTCTAAGCAATGAAGGATCTCAATCCTTACATACACACCTACCTATGCATGTATAAATTGGTCCATAAGTGCATTAAATAAGTATGCAAACCTTGGATGTCCTAGAAAACAATGAATTCATCAAACACATCCAAAATATGCATCTATTTTTCTAACTTTTTTGCTTCATGTGTAGATTTAGGACAAGTTTGGTTACTATTCTAATTCAGATTAAATATAGCATGTGGGGTAAATGTTGCTCCCATGAGGGTAGAGCTCAGCATGGTTTGAAAGAAAAAGGAAATTGAGCAACTTGATCAAATATTTATTTGTTATCAATACATTAAATCAATATGAAATCACACCAACTGATCAACTTTCATTATCATATTCAAAAGATGCATCAAGTTCAATTATGCATCTATTAAATAATGAGAGGGAAATCCAAAGTATTGTCAGGTCCCTCCCACCTTAACCCTATTGGACAGCCACACATCACATAGGATGGTGAGCTTTTAGGTCATTGACACATGGGACATGTGTCTGCCTACTAGGATCAAAGTGGGGAGACAATTATGTATCACACATGAGCAAAAAGGAAACAAATGTGGTGGAATCAGATAGCAGATTTAGGTAGGACAACAACAATGTCTTTTGACTTTACTGAAGGAAAACAAGGAATGGTTACAAGAGATTGCATTACAGATGGAAAAGAAAGGAAGGGTAGTAAAACTTTTCAACTACCCTGTTCGGTGTCACATAATGATCAATTTTCATCTACATTTCTTGAAGTTGCTAAGACCCAAGGATTACCTCCACAAGTGATATGCAGTTGACACTAACTTTATTGATGGAAATGGAGAAAGCAATGGTTGAGTCAATCATGAAACAACACAAAGTGACCCCTTTGAAGACAAGGTCATGATACAAGTGAATAGGAAAACACCTCTGCAAAATGCTACAAGAACATGAAGAAATAATGTTATAGCTAGTATGGATGAATCAAATAACAATTCAGAGGGATATCCTACCTCTAGCATACAAATACATGATAATTGTGTTGATAAACACAAGCCTGTTACTAACACTGCATCTATCAAAGATGATGGAAAAGTTGGGGCAGAACATTTGAACATCTTAAAGGAGATGGACTGCACATGCATAAGTGAATGACACTAATTTCAAAGATATGAATGCCAAAAAACAAGTCCAAGTTGCACAAGGCTTTATTCAAGGCCTTCTCAATCAAACATTAGACAAACAAGTTTACCCGCTAACAATCAATGCATGATGGTTTGAGGAAAGGCACAAAAGGCAAAGACATTCAAGAAACATCAACTCTAAGTTGACACAGATAATGTGCCCATACAAAGAAGATCATAATTGGAGAAGAGTGCATAATAGTGTGTGGCATGCTAAAATAGTATGTAAAAAGAAGGCTTGCTCTTGATCAAATCAATGGAGGTTCAAGATACTTTCTCCAAAATGTATCAAAAGGGTTGACACTAAAGATGTTATGGCAGCTAGGATAGAGATCAGAGCCTTGCTATACAATCCATGCATAAGTGGTTTAGATTTATCAACCAGGAAAATTTCTCTCTGAGTTATTGTATGAAATAGTGAGCAGACAATGTCAAGAGCTATCATGAATCACACTGAATAGTCATAGGTGAATAGAAGAAGTCACATGAAAAAAATCCAAGAGAAGTGTTTGCAAGTGGTAACATGGAGTCGAGATCAAAGGGGCAATGAGGACGTCTGGTTATAAGCTGCAAGTTATATCTCAAAAATGTATGTTCTTTCATTTTATTACTTTAGATGCAACATTTATGAATGCCAGTCCCAACATCATTGAACAATGAAAGAGAAACAATGCATTTGGAAATACTCATTATTCATCTACAAATGAGGTAGACTATGAATAAAGGTAGTGATCTACAATCCTATTAAGAGTTGAAGAGGTAAACATGCATCACACTCACCCTAAGGAAGCAGTCAACAACACTATGTTTAGCACATAAAGATGCTATCATCATGGTCATCACTGACAAGAGCATTGAGAATGTTGAGGATAGTTACCTTGCTAATTTAAAAGGACAGTATATGAGCTTTCAGTTCTTTCCTTATTTGAGTGCTTCATAGCTACAGCTAATAAGGATCCAAGGGAGGACCATTAATATGATAGTCCACTATGGTGTTGAAAAGTGGAGGAGTACATGCAATAATGAGGACATCTCATGCTTTCTTTAATCAAGTGATAAGCAAGCAAGAGGCATGATGTAGGATAGTGAATGGTCAAAATCAGAAGAGAGCATATGCTTATCAATGAACTATATAGTGGAAACCATCAAGCCACCAAGTATTTCCCTATCAAATGATTTAAAAATGGAGGAAACTTCAAAGGATATTGAGCTCTGCAAAGAGAGATTTTAGCACACAAGGCTAATGAGTGTATATAGACTACTTAATTCTATTATACACAATACTAATTCATAGAGTGCCCTTACCTACAATGCTTAGCTTCATGGAAGAGAGAAATTAAAAGGTGGAACATCATTTTTAGAATGCATGGGTGGAATGGGCTACCTAGGATGCAACATGTAGTGGGATTTTTCAATGTATTGGGGGCTAGTAAGATGACAATGAAAGTTATGATTATTGACTATACGCAGCTCTATTACCAAATGGTAGACAAACTATGAAGTCTTGGACTGGTTCCACGAATAATGGAAGGGACACCAAAGACATTGAAGACCAAGAAAGCATTGGCATCTAGGCTTTCTTTAGTTGGCTTTAAAGATAAACAAAAACCTTCAGAGAAAGAAGGAAAGGTTCTGGGAAGAGAAAGGCATAGTTCTATGGTTCTGGCTCAAATTAAATGAAATTAATAATAAGAATCTGTAGAATTTTGAAGACATTGGAGTTCCAAAGCAGGAGATGGAGACAATGTAGACTCATTAAGTCCAAGCCAAAATTCAAGTCTTCCATGGATTTTAGTCATGACAATGAAGAGTTCAATGCAAAATGACAAGGACAGAGAGGCATCATTGTCTACTATGGAAAAA
>VDFB02000002.1:17771206-17908048 GCA_007258455.2 Sequoia sempervirens | reverse complement strand
GGTCTATGTGGTTTCTTGGAAGGCTATGATCAGTTGCCTTGTTGATAGTGAGTTGTAGTTGGATGCCTAGTCTTTGTTGCAAATTGTTTGGTGGACTATTATCTGTGGAGACTTGTTGGTCAGGTGTCTTGAGTGTTGCAGGGTTTGAACTAATGGAGCTAGTGTGATCTTAGTTCCTGGTTGCTTAGGAGGTTCCTATGTGATCTTCGTCAAGTGGGAGATTGTTGGAAAATGTGCCTCAATCTCACAGGTTGTAACCTCTCGAAAGCATGGTCACTATGACATTCCTATTTTCTGGCCTACTAGAAATTTGATAACCTTGTGTTTTTCTCGTGTCATTGAGACAGGGCTGATGTCTTGCTGAATGAAGTCTATCGCTATAACTCAAGTGTGTCGATATGTGGTCCTAGCGACTGGGAGATGTCTCACCAATTGAATTCATCGGGGTGACTTGAACACTCAGGAGAATTCTCTTATCAGGTGTCGGGAAGAAGTCTTGCCAAAGGTTGATTCTCTCACTGATAATGGAACACATCAGTATGACTTGAAGGCTTCACTATGAAGTCTTGGCGAAGAGAATTTGTCTCACCGACAGTGTGGGATGCGTTCGGCATGACTCCTGGCGAAAGGTGGGCTTGGGATAACCTGGAGACTTTGGTGTGAAGTCTTGGTGACAGGTGTTGGTCTCATCGATAGTAAAAGGTCCTCGACATGACATGTGATGCTAGGTGTAGGGTCTTGGCAAAGAAAAATGTCTTGCCGACTGTCGGTGTAACCTTAAGAGTCTCAGTGTGACCTCTTGGTGAGCGATATGTCTAGATGACAGGAGACTTCAGTGTAACACATGTGTTTTGGTATGTTGTCTTACTGAATGTGGAAAGTCTCACCGATGGGGTTGCTAAGGTCGGTATGACTTGGAGGCTTAGTGTGAACTCCTGGCAAACTTAATTGTCTTGCCGATGGGAAACCTGATGTCGGTATGGCTCTTGGTGACTGCTTAGTGTTCGGTATAACATGAAGGCTCAGAGAGATGTCTTAGCCAAAGATGGTTGTCTTTCCGACTATTGCTCACATCGTATGACTTTGGAGCATCGGTATAATGTCTTATTGTGGCGATTGTCTTGCTGATGAGAATACCGATGTCGATGTAACTTGTGAACATCAAAGTGATGTCTTGGTGACACGACAAAGTCTGAGCGATAGCTTTCTGGACTCGGTGTAACATTCTACTGATAGTGAAGACTCTTGGTGAGAAAGACAATATGGGCTCTGTGGCATCAAGGAGACATGGTTAGTGTCTCACTGACATGCGAAACAGGTTGAATGCCTTTGACTGAGTGAAAACTATCTGATGTGGTGCAATTTGGACCAATCAGAGAAAGTAGGATGTGAACTGTTTGCTAAACCATTTATGTGTGGAAGTTGGAAAACAAAAGCATGAGGAAGTGGAAACACCTAAGGTGGCTGGGCTAGATGATTTGTGTGTTCTGATCCAACAATTGGAAAAGAACATTTTCATAGAGCCTGCAGAGAACAAATGGATATACATATGCATTGGACATTCTAAAGCAATAGGTTGATAAGCCAAGGAGATGAAGAGTCGAGAGCCAGAGAGATATTGATAGAGAAAGACCAAGTGGTTGGCTGAAAGGTCGAAGCCATGAGGCCAAGGCAGAGAGTGAGAGAGGTAGAGTTATGCTGCTGGAATCTCTTGATCATGAATGCCATGTTTGATCTCTTAGGGATAGTATGCTACCAGTTGTATCCAGAATGAACAAGATGTAATCTCTGAAAAGGCTAAGAACCTAAAATTTTATTGTAACCATTCCATTGATGAATAATACAATGGCTTGAACTTTGGAGAGGGGTTTTTTACCCGAAAGGGTTTTCCCCACGTAAATATTTGTGTTCTGGTTTTTTGTTTCATCTTTCATATTTGTTGGTTCGTGTAGTAGAATCTGTTAATGTTTGATGTTGAATTTACTTGTGTTTCTCTTAGAAAGATCAATGTGGAAATAAACTGTGTTTTTTTTCACTTTAGGACATAGTTGTACGTGTCTTTGAGGCAACCAAATTGAAATTAAAGTTATCGAAGGCACTACTGTTTGGAGTTTTCATAAGATGCACTCCTAGATTTTCTTACATATTTTTAAAGGAGAATCCAGCTTCCCTTTGCCCTTAGGGTCCTGCTCAGTCGATTCTTTAGAGGGGGAATGAGGATAGGTGCACTATACACCTTCATTTTCCAACTCCCATAGCTTATGCTTTAGCCACATCTTGGTGAATTTGATAACTAGATCCATCAACTGTTTTAATTATGTCTTTTCCTCTTCCAACCAATCTACATCACCAATCACTCTATCTTTTATTGCCTCATATCCATGATCCTGAATCAAGTTTCCACCATCATCAAGCTAGTCTGGGACTACCCTCACATTGTATAGTCGGACTGATTCAACTGGGAGGCAAGAAAACTTCTTCTTTTTGACCTCAAATTCATCACTGCAATTGGCCCAATAATCCTCCAAATCAACCTTATGGCTATATTCTCTACTGGCCTTCTTTTGGGCTTCTTCTGTGATATCAAACTTGGATATCTTGGAGTGGAAAGATAGGCCAAGAGTATTCATTTCTTCTTCTAAATCTTGGGCAAAACCAATGGAAGGACAAGCCTCTCCAGTACCAATCCTTAATGGAAAATCTCCACCAAAACTAGTCTTATGTTTGTCCCTCTTGACAATGGCATCAAAGTCACAGATCTGTCTAGTGACTTCCAGAAGTATGATGTGATCAGTAGGGTATCTTGGAAGTCTGTATGGGGCTCTCTGGCAGCCATCAATCCAAATTTAGGAGAAGTTTGGCAACTGAATAAACCATGCCCCATATTTCTTGATGAGTTCCTTTTCTTGATCCGAAATTCTCACATGCTCTGCACCCTGAAGCAATCTGGTGATATGCATGGTGAATGCATCATTCACCCTCCTATAGCTCAAGCCTCCTTGATGCAATTGAGGGTAAACCTCATAGATGATATCCTACCCAAAGGTCCCCCTTGTACTCAACCCTTTATAGGGGTGGAATCTTGCAAGTGCATAGACCAAATATGAAGTCATTGTGAAGGTCTTTGTTTGCAACTCATTGGACAACTTCTCGTGAATTACTTCGCTAATGACCCCTACCCAATGGTAGTTAATCTTCTCTTGCTCCATCGTTACAATCACATGGCATATCCAATTCTCAAACATTCCAGCATTCTTCAATCCAACCACCCTAATAAGAAGAGTGATGGCATCATAATACTCCTTAAACTTTGCTCTGAATAGTTGCTTGGAAAGCTTGGAATAGTGAGACTTGGGCTTCTCCAGCCAGGAATTAATAAGCTATTGTGACTTCACATTCTATTCATCGTAGAACTCCTGAGCTACTTTTATGTTGAATCCTACCACTGAGATCTATCTAGCATATCAAAGGTTTGGGCAATGGAAACAAGGTTGAGATTTGCTACAACTCTCCCTTGAGGACCAATTATTCTCTATGTATCTTGATCATAGTGTTTGGCACACTCAATGACCAACTCATAACACTACTCTATGGAAGGGAAACTAGCCACATGTGACAAGCCTAATTCCTTCATCCTTCTAGCCACCAAAGGAGAATCCTCTACTGCCATTCTTTAAATTCTTCATAATCCCACAATCTGACATTTGTATCAGTCACTTCAGACCAGATTGATGTGATTTTACTCTCAAGGATCTTGCTCTTAATGTCCACTTTGATCCTTTCTGCATCAGACATTAAAGACCCAGCTACTGCCTTGCTAGGTTCGGCCTACACCCAACATGGAAATCATAATAAAAATCACAAGAAGGAAATGTTAATCCATCAAAACACCATTAGAATAAACCTCATGCAATCAAGGCATTATTACAACTCATATAAAATGATCTTGATAAAATTTGGGTTTCACGACCACCCGCGGAATCTAAGCCAGAGATGAATTTTGGGAAATTCTAGCCCAGATGGATTCCAGCAGAATAATCATGAAAAAACCTATTAATAATTAAATCCAATCATTATCAATCCATAAATCACATAGGAGATCATAACATAGCATGAATTAATCATAAAATGCATTGAAAATCACTACCACATCAAGCTACCCCATATTTCCTTACACTTCACCAAATTTTGGGAAAATACATCATAGACGGATTTTCACGAAGGGGAAGACTCTTTGTAAGTCCAGAAAAAAAATAGGGAACTAAGGACCTCAGAAAAATCTAGAGTTGACAGAAATCCGTGGATAGGGTAAAACTCTGAAAGCATGCAAATTCTGGGAACTCAAAGGAAATCGGGAAAACAAAGGAGATCAGGAAAATCTAGGGTCAACGAAAATCTGTAGAATACATGAAACTCCGAAAGTGATAGTAGGAGAATCCGCTAGAGATGGATTATCCCAAAGGAACGAGAAATCTCGGACTAAGGATGAAACCCGAACATTGGCGTTAAATTACGATTTCATTCACAACATCAAATTAATCATGAATTTTAAAGATTTAAGCTTGGGGAAAGTTAGGCATGGACCCTCCATAGATTTTCTTTGCATTATAGGCCTATTTTATAGAGAAATAAGGTGGAATGGTATTTCCCTAGGTTTTAAACCCTATACAACTACCATTATCACATAGGAAAGCTTACGACTCAGGTATTTCAACTGCCAATTCACGATTAAGGGACTATTCACAACTCTCAAGCCAGTTACATTAGAATGCAAATAGATAAAGGACCTTAAAGCTTGCTCGGGAGGTGATAAATAAAGTAATGCAGTGCAACCCTAATCATGAAAATGCTCAAATAATGTAGATAATCAAACCCAAATAAGCTCTATAACTTCAAAGCATTATCTGCAATCAACAATTAAAAGCAAGGAAATCGAAAACATACCATTGTGAAGCAAAAATTGATCTCAAAAACAGTAAATGTGAATCGAATGGCAGCCACAAAGAATAGGGGCAAGAACACACAAGAAATCACCACCAAATCGAATGATTCAAACTCAACACCTCAAATCCAACCAAGCACTCGCAAGAATGCACTCCTTAGCTCAAATGACGACAAGCAAGAAGCATAATAGTATAATAATCATACAAAATTAATTAAATACATCGCTTGCCAAAGGTATAGACTACATTAATGCCAATTGACAAGACAAGCTAGCAAACCCGAAAACCCGACGACAGGACAAAATTCGGGAGAATCCGGCCCACATGGAAACCTGTGAAAATTGAAAATCCCCGAATCACAGTGCACAGTTGGAGTTTGAGTAGGATCTGGGAAAATTCGGAAGGGGTGGAAAATCCTAAACATCAATGGAAACCCGAAATTCACCCAGAGCTTAATATTTTCAATGAATAACTTAGGGGAATGCCTTAGGCAATCAAGATAAACATTTAAGCACATGCCAAAGCAAGATAAAACCCTAGAAAGAAAGGGCCAAGACACCAAAACCAAAGCAAAAGAGGGTCCCTACTTTCAATGGGACGTGTGTGTGAAAACTGTGCAACAAAAAGCAAAGAGCAGTATATATAGTGAGCATTCCCACCACCTAGTGAGTAGTAACTAAAAAGATTCAAAATCATGAGCAATGATGTAGCTCCAATGATTCCCCTCAGTCGTTGAAATAGAAAAGTTTTGAGCCATAGCATGTAGTTTCCCCCCATCCAAGTGCATCCCCTACGAATGATGGTAGTGGTCCTAGCATAGTGCTATGCAAACAAGTGTCACCACCCTATATAGGTGGTTACAACATGTGGCAGCATATCGCAGCCCATAGTTTACTCCATCCTTTACTTTGAAGAAGCATTCGCCGAAGAGACGCATGGCAGAATTTCATAGCCCATTGTTCATTCCTCCTCCTCGCCATTGAATGATTGCGCTAGGAAGGAACATAGAGGGGTTTTTTTCATTGGTGTCAATTGTGGAGTTTTCCAAAGCATATGTAGATGAAGACTACATGACACATGGTTAGGGCTTGATTTAAAAGTGAAAGGAATCATCCTTTAAGCATGTGTAGTGATGACACATGGAAAAATGGTGGGGGCTATTAGAAAAGTGAAGAGAAGAATTCCTTTAGAGAGCACTGACCGGACACATGGCAGAGGCCAATGGTCATTTATCAAAAGGGGCCAATGATGTTCATTCAAGGCATGGGCCAATACTTTAGCAAAAAACAAAACCCAAAGGGATCTTAATGAATTTTATATTCACAGCTTCTGGCAACTACTAGGGGCATTTCGTTTGAGGAACGAGGAACCCAAAATTTTCTCTGGTTTGAAGAACAGAGTGCCATCCATTGGGCACTACAATTAGATATTAGAAAGGGCTACCTACAGAGGCAGCTAGTTGTCTTTAGATAGTCTCAATAGATTATGCAGATTCTCTTGCACTCCACCTAGGTCAAGCATTTCTTTATAAGGCAACAACTTAGATAAACCAGCCTCTGGCTCGCATTGGAAAAGTAGCCACACAACCATATGAATGACACCTTCAATGTCTATTGTAGTGGGAGGCTAGCTAAAAATCTGGATAGTGGTTGGGTCCTACTCCTTCTCTTCAATTTTCTCTGCAATCTGCTCAGTTGTGGTAATTGACCCATCTTCAAGAAATGGGGATGGCAGGCCCATCTCAGTTAGCTGGTAGAAATTTTCTTGCATGCCATGCATCATCTAGTTCAAAGTAGCTATGTGGGTGTTAGTATGAAGGATGGCTGAGTGGTAGTGGATGAATTTGTTTTTTTGTCTTGGCAGCAACATTCTAATCCTTGATCCTTGCCTTTGCTAAGTTTTTATCAAAGACCATGTATAACTTTCTTAGCAAACTCTTTGCCTTGGGAACCCTTTATGTGATGAACCTTGAGAACTATTTAATTGTTCTGTGAGCCTCCTTACTCAATTTTGTTACTTTCAAGATGAATCAAAGTGTTGGTTGTAGCGTCAGGTAGAAGGCCTTAACCTTTTCCCAGTATGAAATATATAGTTGTTGAGCTATTAGGATGAGGTTTGACTAAGCAACAAGGGCCAAGGGAGTGCTCTTTAGAAGGGAAATCTCCACATCCTTTGAGTCGACATCCTGTGTTAATTCCACAATTCTCCTATTTGCGGATGCAAGTTGTTTCTCAATGTTACTTCGCTCCTTAAACCAATTCTCCTCGGCCAAACTATGGTTTTCCAATTCTATGTCAAGAAAATACTTTGTCTCTTGGAGCTCTTTTTCTAATTGGGCCCTTTGGCCCTCAAAATCTGCATTCTTCTATTCTAATTTTTGCTCATGTTGAGCACATTGAGATGCTAGCTCATCTTTTTCTTGCATATTTTGCTCTGCAAGGGCCAATTTCCTTTGATATTCTTGGTTCTTCATTCATAGCTCATTGATCTAGGTGGGATCAATAGATTGGGACTTCTTGAGTTCTCATTGGAGTCTATTATGCTCTAACTCTACCACCTATGCTTTCTCTGAAAAATGCACAACTTTTGCTTCTAGCAATTTCTCCCTCATTTCTAGGAAGCTGACCCTTTCCTTCAAAAGCTTCAGCTACTCCTCCTTTTTCTTTAGCTGACGACCAAACTTGAGGAAGTCAGTGATCACCACCCGTTGTGTTTCCTCCATGAGTTCTACCTTCTCTTGTGGTCAGGCTACTCTTAGATCGAGTCCCATGACATACATGTTGTAATCATCTGGTAGCATCTCCCTTTGTGGTTTGGTAGTGTTTGGGTACATGGTGGTGAAATTCAACATTTCTTGCACCTCGTTGTACAGGGTATATACCTTCGGCTCTACCTCCCTTTTATCATCCTTAGCTTTTTCTTTTGCATTATGAGAGCTTGCACTTTTTTCTTGGCTTCTCTTTGGTCTATGAATTGGGATGGCGACTAAACTAGCTTGCCCATAAAAGTTGCACCAGGAGGTAGGGAAAAAGGGAATGTAAGTGTAGCAGGCCTCTACATTCTCCTCTTCTAGAGAGTAATAGTCTGCGGGGAGAAATAAGGGACATGCCAAAGTTTGGTTTGTGAATCGGCGGAAGGGCTCATCGATTCTTGTGATGATGGGGTAGTCATTGTAGAGTTTGTTTGCTGGGCATAGTAGGTCAGACCTGAGGTAGCAATAGCAATAGAGGTACCAATGGTGGTTGAATTCATAGAAAGAGAGGTGAGGAGAGATTGGGTAGTGGCGGCTAGTGTCAAAGTTTGTGGAGGCATTAAGATAGATGGCTTTGTCTAGGCCAATTGGGAGAAACCTCCCTCAAACATTGTGGTAGAGGCAGGGAAGGTAGGGTTGATACTTGTAGGGAGGGATGATGTGGAGATAGCATAGGATACTAAAGATTGAGACGTAAGAAAAGGGGCGAGCATTACCTTCTAATTGGATGGTGGCAATGCCCCGCTTGTTACTAACTCCTTACTTCGAACTCCTGGCTTGTTGTGAGCATTTGGCTTGTAGTGGGTTCTTGTGAACCTTCTCCCATAATAGCTTCCATGTGTTGTCGCTTAGTGGGCAGGGGGGCCTCTGTCACTATAGTCTCCGGCTATTCTTATTGGGACACTTTTGTTGTTTTTGAAGCCCAAGTGAGTTTCTACAAGGCTCTTGATATATTCAGTCACACATTTGAAGTGGCATAGGTAGGATTCCCTGTATACTTTCTCCTTTGTTGAGTGGAGGACATCAATTTCTCAGCCTCCTCTTCCACTTGCTCCTCAAGTTCTTCATTGGAGTCATTTCACTCGCTCGCGCTTGAGTTAGAAGTAGGATGCTCATCATCCCACAGCTTATCAAATTATTCATCATCCTTCACGCTATTATAAGGAGCATCAAGTTTTTTTTGTCTCTTGGTGATACACCCAGAAAGCTGTGATTCTTTCCACACTCCATTCCTCATCTTTTCTTAACTTATTGAATAGGGTGGCTCCCATTTTTGCATTCTCATCATAATCTACCACAATGAAGTATAACTTATTCCATGGAGGACTGTTGTAATCCGTAGGAATGTGGATTAGGTCAACCAATAATTCATCTTCATCCTCCAATAGGTTGTGCCTCCTTTCCCAGTAAGGTCAAGAATTGTGAGTTACTTTGATATGCTCATATGGTAGATCATTAAAAGGGTTGTAATTCCATTTGTCACAGATCATTACCAACTCTAGATGAGTCAGCTTATCCTACAATAGTGGGCACACCTTCTTCTTTTTCACAGCCACTGTGTTGAAGCTTATCAAACAAATGAAAAATCCCTTCCTCTTGGATTTTTCTCCACAAAAGGTAACATCAATAATGCATGCCTTCTAGAAAATTTCAAGGGCTAGCATTCAATTTATAATGCATGTTAGAAGGAGGAATGGTTCCTTGGTGAAGCCTCGCATCCGGATGAATGTGAAATCTGCCCCAAAAAACCAGTCACATCTGGGAATGAATTTTTGCATATACTTTGTCTGCATTTTAGTAAGCCGATTAATACTATCCTCTCCTTGCCAATCTTGCAAAATCATAGTCAAAAAATAATCCAAAAATGCATAATAGTCAAAAGTGGAAGAGAGGAGAGGAGTCCAGATAGAAACTGGCTTCCTTCTATTCCTTTCATCAAAAATAGACAACTTCACATGCTTATCAAAGAAATCAGGTTCTGATGCAAAAACATATGGGCGAGAAAGGAAGGAAACTTGAACTTCTGTTCAGCTTGGTAATTCTTTATTTGTCCTATCATCTCCTCAATGAGGTATTCTACAAAATCATACCAAAAGAAATATTTTTTCCTACGAAACTAAAATCCCAAGCCTAACTGAAACATGTACACTTCCTTGCTGTTGTCCAGACCGTAAACAAATGCCAACATTGAAAAGGCCTCTTGCAAGTTTGTGTCGAAAGCACCTTGTTCAACTAGGATCCTTGGTGGTTTCCTTTGGTCTACCTCAGTCCTTTTGGTTTCTTTATTATAAAATTCCAAATCCTTTTCCCTTCCTTTCCATATATTTTCTCCCTTGGCAAGAGTGAATGTCTCTATTTTTTCCTTTATGCAGGTATGATCAGGGATGCATAGCATATTCCAGATAGCTCTCGGGCTAATATTAACCATTAGAGTTCGGCCCTCGATAGTGTTGGTGCTTGGGTTGAAACATATGATGGATGCATCAACTAATTCTAGGCAATAGTACATAGATGGGACCATATATTGTGGGAGCCCACTAAGCCATATCTTCTCTGATGTTGACATCGACTTTTTGGATACCTTCATTCTTTCACAAGTTGCTTCCCTCAAATATTTAGGGTTCTTTGCAAGATTGGTATCATGAATATTATCTCAGTCATCCTAGATTAGGGTCTAGTTTCTATAGTTTTTGGGCTTCTCTAGTTCCTATGTGTTCACCCACTTTCGCTTGTTTGGAATACAAGGTGTGGCATAAGAAATGTTGTCGAAGATATTGATGGCTTGTGTTACTCGCGTAGCTTTAAATAAGCTTCATGTTGCCTCCCTTGTGCCTCTTTTTGTGAATTTTATGCCATTTTTTATTTGCGGGAAGCCTCTACTTAGCTTGAACCTTTCTGCAATTTTACCTCGACTCTGGTTGTGCACTAGAAATTTCTTTCACTCTGAGAAGCGTATTTGAGAAAGCCTTTTCAGTGCTTAAACATTTTGCATGCAACACTTAGCTATTTTTCCTCAAGGTGGTAGACGGGAGTTACCTTTTTTACATTTAATTTGGCATGTACCACTAACCTTTTGGCTTGTGTGAAATGAATCACTTTCCATTTTGAAATGACAAGAATTGATGATTATAATTAGCAACTGTGTTGTACAACACAATTTTCTTGGAACTTGAATTGATGATTTGCTAGCAACTTAAGCATCCGTATGCGTTGGTAATTAATATCCCAAAAGGAATGATTAAGCCAAAGATGTGATCAGTGTTTGAAAAGATATGAGCCCAGCCTTGGAGTTCGCAAAACACTTGGAGAATGACACCTTAGTATTTGGCCACGTATAACACTGTTGATGGTTGCCACCAGCTTAGGTTAATTAATTATCCCTTATTAGTTTTGCACGCATCAAGCCATACTCAGCAAATGCAACTGGGTGGGAAATTCAAGCAAGAAAATTGGCATAGCTTTCAAGTTGGTACTTGATTAGCCTCACATTTATAGTAAGCAAATCATCACGCATTTCCTCACTTTTTCTACAAATAGGCATCTAGGAATTGGAAAAATCACACTTAGCAATTTGAGCAAAGTAGGTAATAGGTAATTGGCTTAGTAGTTTAGCATTAGCAGTTGTGTATTATTTTCATAGGCTAGACCTAGATATTTTGCAGAGATAGTTCCAAGATACTTGTAGAACGCCTGCCAACATGAATACCCCAATTAGGCTAGTTTTTCATAAGTCTCGGATAGTTTTTTTAGGTGATATTTCAACTAGGAACTTGAAAAGGATGACAAAGAATAAGCACTCACTAGCTATCATAGCCATGAAATGGGTTTTGGGACGTGATTGCATTGAATACGAGGATAAATATTGAGTTAACACTAAGGTGTGTTTGAATTTCATTGCCTCAATGCTTGATATTGGAATTCCCAAGCCACTAATTTTACATTTGGCTAAAGAACTTTTTCCAAAGAAGTACTTGAATGGCCTTCGGGAGGTAGTGGCGAATGTTGCATACAGTGGAGGCATTCCAAGCGCAAGCAACCTTAGGAGGTTCATTGAAGAGGACACGGTCGTACCATGGTTGCCATTCCTTAGTGGCTTTCACCTCCAGTCATAGGATGAGCACCACGAAAGGGTCACTTGTACCTATCACTTCCTTTTCTGCATCTACAATGTTGTACCATTTTACAATATTTACTGGTACACGAATTTCAGGAACCTGGTGTTCCCTTCGTCACTAGCCATTGCTCTCGTGAATGATGTTGCTACTCCTAATGATGCCCCTATTGACGAAGACATTGTGAATTTTGTTGTTGATGCATCCATTATTGTTTCTCATGCTATGGATTGAAGACTTCCCTATTTTTCTTTTTTCTTTAAAAAAAAACTCATATTAGTCAGTTCATTTTTTGTATACATGCCTGAAAAATGCTTTTTCGTAGAATATATGAAAGGAAGCAGAATATAACTATATACTTTTAGAAGCATGGCCCTTGAGTCATTTTGGCAATGTAAATACTAAAGCATATATATATATAATGAAAATATAGCTTTATATAATCATCTTGTTCTAGTTGCTTCTAGATTCTGCAACGTGGGTTATTTTTTCTTTTTTCGCATATATGTGTTCAATTCAATTTTGCATGTGGGTGTTTTTTTCTTTTTCTTTTGAGATGTGAATTTATTTTCTACTCTCTGTAATAATGGGTTACTTTCTTTGCTCCACCTTGAACCATAGAATAAGTAGAAAAGACCGGCCAACAAAAAAAAAACACAAAAAGGAAAGAAAGGAAGAAAAACACTATAAACATATTTACATCGGTAGGATATGCAAGCTTAATTAAATAATTTAAGGTGAATTTTGATGACTAGAATTCCCAATGCTTCTTTTTCCATAGTTTCTAACTCAAATGCATTATGTTCCTTGCATTTACTTATTCTGAACAGGCCTTCCCAAAGGTTGTCAAACTTCCCATGCTAACCTAGCTTCACAACCCTTTCATTAAACTTTAGCACTAAGTCTCCACACTTTAGTCCTTGGTTGGATGATTTCTTATCAAAATACCATTTGACCACCTATTGGCAGTTAGTCATGGCTATTAGGGACTTTTCCCTTTTCTCCTGCACCTCCAACAACTCAGCTAGTTGGACCTCCATTGCACCGTTTTGTTCCACCTCAAAAAAATTTAGCAATTGCAACACTGGAATCTTCATGGAGATAGGCAATAATGCTTCTTTCCCCTATACTAACTCATACAGAGAACTCTTGAGGACTTTCTTAGGAGTTACATGGTCTGCCCAAAGCGTTGCTCAGAGGTTTTTATGCCATTCCCTTTGGTGCTCCAACCCAATCCTTTTGAGGAGTCAGACCAGATTCTTGTTTGTCAACTTAGCTAAGTCATTCCCCTGTGGGTAGTAATTTGATGAGGTTTTAAGGAATATGTCATGCATAAATGTGAATTGACTTACCTTGGAGCCTAGGAAAGCTTTGGTGTTGTTAGAGATGATGGTTTTGGGTGAGCAGAATCTTGTCACTAGTTCCTCAAGAAAATCCACTATCTTTGACTCTATCGCATTCTTCAAAGGCATAGCTTTGGACCACCTTGTGAAGTAGTTTGTTGCTGTCAAAATCCATTTTTTTCCTACACTAGAGGTCGGGTTGATCGTTTCGATGAAGTCCAAGCCCGATTGCATGAATGGCTCATCAACCACTATCAGATTGAGAGGCATTGCATAATTCTTTCTTCGTCCTGCAAAGAATTGGCATTCCTTGCAAGATTTTACCAAGGAGTAGGAGTCATTAAATAGTGTTGGCCAAAAGTACCCTATGCACATGATTTTGATGGTGGTGGTCTTTGCAGAGAAGTGTTTGCCTGCGAGACTATTGTGGTAAGTTTTGAGGATCCTTTTTGCTTGTTGTGTGGTAACACATCATCATAGGATGTCGTTGAAGTTCCTTTTGAACATGATCCCTTTGATGATTTCATATTCATTGTTCTGCAGTCGGTAGAATCTCCTCTTGTGAGAAGGAAGGCCTAGCGGATATTTTCCTATGTGCATAAACCTTATTCTATCTTCCAGCCAACAACCTTTTAACTCTAACTCATTTGTTAAGACTAGCTCCGGTTGCTCTTCTTCAATGGTCATTTCTTCATAGTGCACAAGATATTTGCATAGTCCTCTTCCTTGAATAGTCTTTCTAGGCTTGACCTCAAGGTCATATTCAAGGATCTTGGTGATCCAATAGGCTCTTTTCTTGGTGATTTATCCTTCCTTTCTAAGTTAAGACAGTAGCAATGCTTGAATTGCTACCAAATACATATATAATGAAGTCCTTTGATAAGTCTAGGTTGACTAGCATAGGAGCACAGGAAATAGCATCCTTCACTTTCTCAAAGGCTTCTTTGGCTTCTTTTGTCCATTTAATTTTTTTATCCTTTTTCAGCATTAGGATAATTGGCCTAATTATTCTTGCAAAATTAGAAATAAATTTGCTAACAAAATTTACCTTTCCCAAGAGGGACTAGATGTCTTTCTTGTTGACCAAAAGGGAAAGCTCTTTGATTGATTTCACCCACTCGAGATCAATTGAAATTCCTTCTTTGGACACTACGTGCCCCAATAGCTTGCCTTGCGGTACTCTGACGACACATTTTTTTGGGTTCAAGGAGATCTTGATCTCTTGGAATTTATCAAAAACCATCTCAAGATGATCAAAATGATCATCCTTGGACTTGGAGAACACCGTCAGATCATCCAAATAGATTAGGATAATGTTGTTGATCAGTTCACTAAAAGTGATATCCATTGCCCGTTGGAAGGTAGCTCCTACATTTGAGAGGCCAAACGACATCTTAGCATATGCGAACATTCCCCACTTGGTAGTGAACATTGTTTTATGTTGATCCTCCTCTAACTCGGATCTGATTGTAATCGGAGAAGCCATCTAACAGGGAAAACATTGCTAATCCTTCCACTGTCTACAAGATTGACTCCATTGAAGGTAGCTGGTAATGATCCTTCAGGGATACTCTGTTTAGGTCATAAAAGTCCACACATAGACATATATCTACATTCTTCTTTCATACTAGGACCAAATTAGATACCCACGTGTTATGCTTGATTGAGAAGACAATCCATGACTAGATTAGATTTGTTAATTCTTATGCCATTAGTGCTTCAATCTTGGGACTCAATGACCTCTATCTTTAGCAGACTAGTTTTGCGCCTTCTGCCAACTCTATTGTATGTTGTATGATATCAGAATCATATCCCCTAAGGTCATCATATGACTAGGCCACCACTCCTTCATATTTTTTGCAAAAGTCAATGAGCCTTTCCTTATCATGGTATGGGATTTCTTTCCTGACTTTGAACTTCCTCCTATCTCCAACTTGAAGATATGCATAGTCACCTTTGTCTACTACAAACTTCCTCTTGTCATTTCTCACATCATCACAATCAAAAATATTTTCTAGAGTGACCAATCCCTTTGGAAGCCTATTAGATCTTAGCTGAATGATTTTTCCTTCATAAGCTTTGGCGATCTTTGGTTGGAGTTGGTCAGCAAATTCTCCCGACTGCTAGATGAATGAAGCATTATGTTCATCACTATCAAACACTTGCTAGCTTTGGAAATTGTCTGGAATGGTTGGCCTGACTATCACTTGTACAGAGTGTTTGTTGTGAATTAGATCGGAGGACAGATTAAACTGGGATCTGATTGCTACCATGTGATCTGCATCTGTATTTTGTTCTTGAGGCACCATCTAAAAGTTGAAAGCTTTAAAGCCCTCAATTAGGTCCCAAACTCGATGTCTATAGGATCGCATGTGAACATTCTTGGCTATAGAAATTCCCCAAACTTGATTGACCACTACTTCAAAATCTTCAAACACCATCAGATGACCAATGCCCATTTTCTCTACAAGGCTTAAACCTTGCACCATCCCTTCGTATTCAGCTTCATTGTTCAAGCAAGTGAACTAGAAGTAGAAAGACCTCAATGTCTTTTCATTTTGTGGTGATATTAAATATATCCCAGCTCATATGCATGCCTTGAACCTTAGTCCATCAAAGTGTAGTGTCCATATTTTTGAGGCTTGACCGCTCTTAGATTCTTCGATGACCTTCAGGAGTACTTGATCTTCATCGTAGATGACATAGATGCCCAGCCCAATAGCATGGTAGTTGCAGAAAGGGTCAGTATCTATATGTTCACTCAAGAGAACATCTTCTTTATTGGTCTAGTCTTCGGTCACTTTTTCATCTTCCAATAGCTTGGCATGATACATTTCTTTCTTGGTGATAGAGGTATGGGCAGCCTCAAAGTTGGTCATAGCTTCATCGGCCACATGTTCTGAATGTAGGGCTTTGGATACTATCTTAATTTTAGCTCCATGCTTGGTCCTTAGGATCAAATGCAACCAGTCCAAAGAAAAATACCCACCTATTTTTGAAGTAAACTCTCAGGATAGGCAAAGACCAAACATAAGGGGAACATCTATGATCACAGTGTCTTAAGGGACTGTGATAGTTGGGAAAGTGAACAGATTCAATGGGAGGTCTTTGATGAGTCCTATAGTTTCAACTTTATTCCCATCAAGTTGCATAACCCCCCTTTTTAAAGGTTCGTAGATAAGTCCTAAGGCCTCAACTATCCGCTTGGGCATGACTGTGGTGTTAGTGCCAAAGTCAATCATGGAATTATGTAATATTTCTCCCCAATAATGAGAGTTAAGAAGAAGGGTTGATGCTTTGGCTTATCTCTTACCTCAATAAGGGCTTTCATTGTGCTATTTGTGAGAAATTTGGTAAGTGGAAATTGATCAACAACCTTTCCTTTGAGCAACTGCTCCATTGGTGTTGCACTTGCATCCTCCTAGAGATCCTTCTGCAGTAATGTATTTTGTTTTAGAATGGCTAATATATCCCACAGAGACACATTAGCGGATGATTTTTTCAATTGTTCCACCACATTGAAAGGTGGTGGATCTGGAGGTTTCTACTCCTTAGCTCTCATTGTAACAATTTCCCTTCATGGTGGACATTGTGGCACCATTGCAGAGGTACTAGGCATCTAGTCGGAAGCACTTTTAGACTACAGGCTGACTAGTTGAGGGACAACTAGTTCATTCATGAATCTCCTCTTCGAGCGGGTGTTGTAATCGGTTGTACTTGTGGTGTTTTAGATGTTGATGCATCATTGGAAAGAACCATTTCTTCTTCTTCCATCCACAAGAAGAGTGTGTGATCGAGAGCGATGTCCACTTCTTGCTCTAGTGACATCCCTTTCATTTCTGGGGTGAGCACCACGTTGTCCATTTGCGAAAAGGTATACACATAACCTCCTTGGTCTGATGTCGCACCTTGGTTGCACTGGTCTACCACTTTTTGTTGTAGGTTACTATATAGGCAGTTTCAAGGCATATGTGAGTCACCACAAGGGAAGCACCAAAGGTTGGTGTCATCAATTAAATTGTTTTTCCTATGGTTAACTCTTTGCTCGAGCTTAGATTGGCACTCTATAGTGGAGAAGGCACTGGTAATATTTGATTTGTTGTTTGTGCCTGCAGATTCGTGCAAGCACCTCCTTGAAATTGGATCTATTGGTAAGAATATTTCCCACCTTGATAATTCTGGTAGCTCAGACTTGGAGGCACTACCTGGTTTCACTTGATGACAGTTATTTCATTGACAATAGTCTACAAAATTTCCTTGAACTCATTCATCTCTTCCTTCGAAGAGCCAGATGTAGAAGCATCATGTTGTGGCGCATTTGGATATGTGTACCTAGATTAAGGAGGAGTCAACACAGTGGTAGAAGGAATCTCTTGAGCAAGAACCAATATTTCTTGAAATATAGGAATGATGGCTCAGGGTTGTAACTTCTCGGTGTCTATCAAATTATTCTTCACCTTGACAGTGATGTTGTAGGTGCCCGGTAGTGTGGTCCCGCCTAAAGACTAGATCATCGTGGAGATGTCGAGGAAGATAGATTTCAAGTAGAACATGAATTCCAGATCAAGCAGTGGGTGGATATCAACTTGGATTCTCTTCCAGCTTGTATGGAATTGAGCATTGAAGTCATCCATGGCTTTGTGTGGGGCCCGCTTTATGACCGACAACTAATAATATAGTGAGGCCCGGTCTCCATCATTCAAAAATATTTGATAGAAAGGATCTCCAAGCTCATCCCAGGTACTGATAGTATTTCCTTGCAGTGTCTAGTACCAATCTAGTATCTTTCCTCTGAAAGAGGTGGCAAGCAACCTTAGTGCTATATTTTGGTCTATAATGTCATGTACTAGACATACATCTACAACATCTTGTAGATGTTCGGATGGTGTTCTTGATCCATCTCTAGTGAATTTAGGTGTAGATTTTAGGGCAGAGGTAGGGATAGCAGCCCAAACAATAGGTGCTACTAGTGCAATAAGAGGACTTTTGGTGCCCCATGCCACATAATTTCTATTAGCAGCAAACAACATAGCTAGTGGTAGGGGCAGAGGAAGCAAAATGTTCTCTAATTGGGTTGTGGGTTGTACTATCCCTAATGGCGGCACTAATAAACTAGGATTATTTGTTGTTTGGGATCTAGTTACAAGTTGATGGCTCATACACCCTTCTTAAAATTAGGTTCAGTTAAGCTCAGTCCTACCAGGCGTGCCAGGAAAAAGAAAAATTGTTGATGCTAAAAATTGGCAAGGTAACAGCCCTTTGTGGGAAGCTCAGTTTATGGGGGACCTATTGCACTAAACTAAGTGACCTGTGAATTTTTAAAGAAGTTGGCTTCTTCTTTAATTGGGGTTTTGGAAAGGGAAAAAGAAGCAAATATAAAAATAAAGGGTCTAACTAAGGCGATGCACTAGAATTTAGGTAAAAGGCATGATAAATATATGTTTTAGATATGATCTAAGGGCCCGTTCAAAAATTTCCTACATCCTAGAATGATAGAAATTAAAGATTGAAGCATGAACAATGCATTCAATGACATAAAAAAATTTCACACCGATTCATTGAAAAGAGGAGTCAAAAGACATGATAAACCAAAAAACTTGCATTAAAATTCTAGAAGTTCTACAAATGAACCATTCAAATAATAATGGCACAGTATAAAGTTAATCAAATAGCTTAAGAAAAATAGAAAGGTTGAACAATGGCATAGTATGTGAGTCTTTCTGCAATAATCTAATAACAATAAAAAGGCTTGGTGTCTCTAAAATTCTATATTTTCTAAAAATCTCAAACTCTTGGAACTCAAGGAACTTGGAACCCCTCTTCAGAAGTAAAGAGCATTATATATAGTGAGAATTCCCACTGCCTGGTGAGCAATAATTAAAAATATTTAGAATCTTGAGCAATGATGTAGCTCCAATGATTCCCCTCGGTTGTTGTAATAGAAAATATTTGAGCCATAACATGTAGTTGCCCCCTATCTAGATGCATTCCCTACATATGATGGTAGTTGTCCCAGCATTGTCTCATGCAAAAAAGTGTCACCACCCAATATAGATGGCTAGAACACATAGCTGCATATTGTAGCCCATAGTTCGCTCCATCATTTGCTTTGAAGAAGCATTCACCGAATAGATGTGTAGCAACATTTCACATCCCACAATTCATTCCTCCTCCTCACCATTAAAGGCTTGTGCTAGGAAGACACATGGGGGGGGTTTTTTTCATTGGTGTCAACTATGGGGTTTGCCAAAGCATATGCAGATGAAGACTACATTGCACACAGTCATGGCCCAATTCAAAAGTGAGAGGAAGCAACCTTTAAGCGTGTAGGGCGACAACATGTGGAAACATGGCAGGGGTTGTTTGAAAAGTGAAGAGAAGAATTATTTTAGAGCGCGTTGAGCAGACACATGGCAGAGGTCGGTGGTCATTTATTAAAAGGGGCTAATGATGTTCATTCTAGGCATGGACCGATACTTTAGCCAAAAAAAAAACCCAAAGGGAGCTTGATGAATTTTATATTCACATTAGTATCAACTTCAACATCCAGAGGAGTATCAGAAAGCATAATAGGAGAATTATGTTTATTGAGGCAAGTCTTATGACTTTTCTCTTTTTTCTTGGCCTTCTTCACTAATTGCGCTAGTTCCTTGCCTTTGAACTCGACCACTTCTATCGAAAGGGTTCTATTTCTCAAGCGTCATGTACTCTGAACAATTGCTTTCTTCTTATGACCTCTAGCCCTCCTTTTACCCTTTGAAACCTTAGGAGAAGCCTAGGCTTTCTACTCAATTATATCTTCATGACACTCAAACACATTGAGGCAGCCAAACCTTCTAATAGGCTGAATTGTCGCACCAGTTTTCCCCATTTTCAAAACAAGCAGAATTTAAGAATTCAAAACAAAGCTACAGGGAGATACACTTACAACCTAGACAATTATGATCAACCTATCAGAGAAATTCTTAAACAAACTAGAGAACCCAATTTGAAATCAACTCACTAAGGACAAGAAAACTCAACTCAAGATAAACAAACAACCCCTTACTCCACTTCACACTTCACCTCATATACACTACAGACTGAAAAGATGGTGAGAATGATCAGCAATCAACCTACATTAAATAGAAAATTTGAACATGTAGAATTAATGATTCAAGAACTCCTTGCTCGAGCGAATTGATAACTTAACAATTCGGCTTTGAATCTGGGCCTTTGATCTTAGAACAATTAAAATTTCATCTAAGGTGGCCATGAGCATGATTTTTTGACCATTATCAACTTGCTCCTAGAAAACAATGATACTATCTCAAATGTTGCCACGTTCTTCTCTAACCTTGATTAATCATATGTGATCTGACAATTAGCATGTATTGCCAACCTAATCCGTGCCTTTTCATTTATATCAATAAAGTACATGAGACCAGTCTATTTTCTTGAGAGAAAATTTCCTTATACACTTCATTGCTCATCGTTGATCTTTCTCAACTTCTAGGGTACAATCAATGATGAAAGTATTCATGCGATGATTTTTAGTCCATTGGATCATCCTATTTTAAAACTTCATCAACGGTTCTTCAGTCCTTTCACTACTTTCTTTTTGTTTTATGCAAAATCCTTAGGATTCTACCACATTTCCCTTTCCATCAATAGTCATCTCCTATCACAGATGCATCCCATCCTTTATCAACCTCATCAGCAATGTAAACATCCCCATAATAAAACTCCAGCCCTTGGTTCTACAGCTTATCCTTTGGTCACATTCGTCCCTCCATCGTCCATCGCTAATTCAAACTTTGAACCTAGGCTCCTATCTGTGACACGAAATGTAGTGGAGGCATCAGATTAAGGCATGTACACCTACATAAAAATAAATGGCACAAAAGACATTGCTCATAGGATCTCATTAAATTAGTGAAAGAAAAACCCTTTTAGAGAACACCATTACTTGTCGCTAATTCGGAACTCAATTTCTGAAATGAGCGATGAGCAATAAAACATAAGGTCATCACTCATCACTAATTCTCCTCATACAGTTTGCGAGCAATTAGCGATGAGAGGATTTAAAATCCTCATCACTAATCACTAATGTGTATTTTATCATTTAAAACATATCTACAATCACGCAATGTAAAGGAAATTACATCATATTGCTCATCATTGATCCAAGTTTATCATTTTATGACCATCTACGATGAGCAATAAGAAAAAAGGACAAACCATCTCTTATCGTTGTTATAGATTTGAAGGCTCAAAAGCCATTAGCAATGAGCGATGTCAAAGAAAATACTATTCCATCGCTCATCGCCAATTCAAGGTATGTACCTATGAAGAAATTAGCGATCAGTGATATAGTTATGAGTTCCATCGGGACTTAAGTGGAAACTTTGAGCACATACACTTAAGTTGTTCTAATGAGGGGGATCCCCTAGGATGACATGAGAATAATAGGCTCATGACTTTTGAATCATGAAATACAAAGGATGTAAAGGCCAAAAGATCTTTTATTTAACCTTATAAGATAGGAATTTCAGACCTAGGAAAGAGGGGTCGATCACTTGATGACACTTGATAAACAAGAGAATCTTAATTTAAAAATGACTGGATACAAGCACCATGCAGTTAACAACAAAATAAAATGTTACAAGAAACTAAAATGAACAAAACCCTAAACCCCCATATAAGAACCCTACATTAGATGTAACATAGGTTTTAGATAAAAATAAAATTTCTTAAGGTTCAATATGAGCATTTCATATTTTGCAAAATTTGAAAGTGCCACCAGTGGCTCTTTCTAGGGATGTTTGTTCCTTAGTGAATAGAGAGAGAAATCAAATCCTCTAGAGAAGCAGACTAGGTGCCTTATCCATTGGGAAATAGAGTCAAGAGGTCACCTCTCCCTCCAATTGCTTTTGGTTTGACAAGTCAAACCATATATGATGGCCCAAGGCCACCAAAACTATAGGTTCCTTCTTACCTCTTTCATAGAAAAAGTTCTCATCACACTTCACTAAATCCAATCTAAAAACATCATTACAATATGCCTAATTAAACATGCTATCACTGCTCAATAGCTCAGTATATACAATATTATCAAAAAATTCACAACTATCATGCATTTGAGAATCAGGCATACCCTTAAGATACTAATTTTCATGTGGCAACAACTCATAATATTTATCATTTAAAACACTATGAGGTTGAAAGCAACCCTCTTCAATTTTTTCCCATTACCACACTATAAAAAGATTTCATCTAACTAAAAAACATGGCACTCATATTCTGCCACATAGATGGTACTATCAAACTCAATCTGATTATTAGTTTGCATGTCAAAAGTGAAACAATTATAAAAACTAATCAAAATATTATGCACATCATGCAAACTATCTCCAAGTGTATATAAAGAGATAAACTCATTTTTTGACACATACTGTAATTGTGCCTCAACATGCTGGTGTAGAGAATCATCAAGAATCTCTAACCTATCCTCATCCTTACTCACTTTGATTTTTTCTAAACATAACATATCAACATATTCATCATTCATATCTTGTTCAAAAATGAGCAATTATGGTTCAAAAAGATAATTTGTTTGTTCTTTGGAATCAATCCCCAGATCCATATGAAAAGATTCATAACTAGGCTCATCTAAAACTAAAAATAGATACTTATCCAAATCTACGTTAAAATTTTCAAAATTTGGCTTATCAAATACACAAACTTTATGGTCATATGTTGTTTCTAACCCATCAAAATAGATTTTTGAACTTGCATCAGCTTGCACATTCTTATACTCACTTGGTTGCTTGTCATTTCCCACATTATCACCATGTTGACCAACTGGTTCATAACTAGAAGGAAGATCAGATACCCATGCATCATATCTTGCATAGTAAATGCTATCATCACTATCAAAATCAATATGAACAACACAACAACTAAGGTTTGCTCACATGTTTATATTTTTGATATTTAGTGGTCAATAGATTTGAAATTTTTTCACTACTTAATAGTTCATTATTCTGATCCATTCTTCAACCACTTTCTCTTCTTGACTTCCATTAGAACTGCATGCATTACCAAGTTGTAAATTAGGGTATATCATGATATCACCATCAAAAAACTCAATAGACTGATCACAAACTAGGTTTACCCAATCAAAGGAGATTAAATTGTCAACAACCTTTTCAGAAACAAAGTCACAACCTGTCTTAAAAGATAGCCTATCCATTTGTTCATCCTTGCTTACTTCTAGGATGTTATGACAGCAATCTACATCTTTCTTCACTTCAACATTGGATTGAGTTTCATCATTGAGTTGGTCATTCACATCTTCTTGAGGATAGAGACAAATATTTTCTCTGTCATGAACAACAATGGTAGACATTGTAGCACTCTTAACTTCTTTTTTCTCAAGCATGCACTTGTTTGTATCTAAAAATGAAGACATTTGATGATTCTTATCCATACAGCTACTAATTTTATCAACATGTTTACCCACAATTGAAGACATCAGATTTTGCACATATTCATTCCTTGTTTTTTCCATACTGTCTAAACATGTGTAAACCATCTGCATACTCAATATTTTAAAATCTTTCAACAATACACTAGATCCCTCCTCAAAAGCTTCAAAATACATATGAATGCAATCTAATGTACTAGGTCTGAAATTCTCAAGGATCAGTGAAATAGTATTGGAAAATATCTGGCTAAAAGCGATGCTTGACTCTTCACCTTGTTTTTTAATCTGTTTTAACTTTGTGACAAGGTCAAAAGGTTCTTTTGTAAATTATTCTCTATAAGCATCCACCAGTTTATCCCAGCAAGGAAAAGACTCCTCCAGAAAACTTAAGTACCAGTCCCTAGCTCTAGCTTCAAGAGATCTGACAAAAAATCTCATCCACATATCATGATCTCTAAATGAATGTTTCACCATGAAGCTATAAAAATTTTTGACATGTGCATCTCCTTCACACACATTGTATCTATTAAATCTAGGAATCTTCTTATCGACTCGAGATGGCATACTTTTAACCTTGTAATCAACCCATGACAAGTCTAATTGGTCATACAATGAGTCAAAAAATTTGAAAAAAGGTGCAACAGTTCGGCTAATAGATCTAGTATGATTATCTCTTAACTGAGCTTGTACAGACATCAGGTGCCTTTTGTTCATCTCTTTAATTCCCTTTTTAAGCACAACTTTCGATTATGGCCTTATCCTAGACTATTTCACACTTGGGTTCCTATACTTTGGGGTTTCAACTATTTGAGGATTATCAGACTTCTAAAGCTTCTTGAAAATATGCATTAACGTTTCTAATGGCATGGTTATTTTCCTTTGGTAATCCATAGATGTATGCAAATTTGGGTTTAACTAATTATGCATAGTCATAACCATGACAATATGAAAAATCACTAGGATAATTGATAATATGATGGTAACTTGGGCCTGAAACATATGATAATGAAAATGGATAGAAATTCCTAGGATATACAATTTCATTTTAACCATCCATACTAGCAAATTTGTGAATATTCTGACAAACACTTTAAGTGGAACAGTAATTGTATTTCAATATGATAGGTTCAACAAATGAAAATATGCAAAGAACCATGTACCTTCACACCTCTAGTTTCTACAACTTTGAATAGAGAATTTTCAGGTTACAATAACAAACAGTAGCCCTTCATGTGTATAAATTGTAGAGCACAGTCACCACCTCTTCAACAAGAGGAAAACCTTTGAAACAAGGATATCTTTCTCTATGTTCTTTCAGCAGAGTCACTTTCTCAATATTTTGAATTTAAATAAAATTGTAGATTTGGAGTTTCTTCAATATTTGAACTAGATGTTCATTTTGATTTGACTCCTTTCAAATGGTCTTCAAAAAATTTGCATCAAAGATACAAAGTGTCCCTAGCGGAGTCACCATTTCTGTTGGTTATTTTTTTAGAACCAAACTTAATCTCAATCCTAGCCTATGAATTTTCCACAACTCAATTATCAGCAAGGTAGAGGATTGGCCAACACTTAAGTAAAGTAATTAGTACTTCAATTCTTCTCTTCAGGCTCTAAGAGACCCAAGAGGGTAATCCTATGCATACTCATAATATCTCACATTAGTTCAAGAGTATTTCCTCACACAGATGCACTATCTCAAGAAATTCACCTAATTAAAGGCTTGGAAAACTATAGGTAGAAATGTTACTCATTTCAAGGAATGTGCTTACATACTTAAAGTTTTGGAAATGCAGTTTAGAGTATTTTATGAATCATTCTTCATCTTCAATCCTAGGCCAAATTCAATACAATCTCAACTGACCACAAGATAAACTAATAAAACAATCAGTACGTTATCTAAAGGAGAAAAAGAGTTATAACTTGTAATCAATTGGTAATAGAATTTTGATTGAACTTTAAAAATTAATGGACTATTAGAATGCCACTTTGTAATATCTCACTCATTGTGTCTCAAAATATCGCTTCCTTACTAAATCCTATATCCTTTTCTCACAAACTAATGACCTCATTTTAGCATTTAATCAATTCATTGAACTAAAGCATAAAACAATTTCATCCATTCAGTGTAAATGACATAAGACAAATGAAATCATAATTAACAACTTCATTCATAACTTGGAAGAAAATACATAGCAGAGCAACATTTTAGAACTAAAATTCTTCTTCATTTTTTATATTGCTTTGTAAAACCATATTTAAGATTTGTCTGCAGTATAACTTTCACCTTAAATTTTATTCTGATATATCTACTAAAGTATCTATTTACATTCTATTCTACTATTTAGAGCATAGTATCCACCGTGACCTCTTCTAGACTCAAAAAAATTGAACTCTCTTTTTATCAGCCATGAAATCCCCTTTACAAAATAGGGGAGCAACAAGCACCTGACTAAATTACAATTTCACTTTCATTTCAATTAATTTCAAAAAACCTAATACTAACTGATTCCTCAAAGAAATCCCCGGGCGGTTTCATATGCAATCATTTGAGAATAAGGGAGGACAAAAGGAAAAAAATAGGTGCAGGATACCAGTAGTCATTGTCACAGTGTTCATTGTTGAAACAAAAAATATTTCATATCATATCTTTCGGAGGACTTCCAAATCAGCATGGGAAAGAAAAAGACAAACCATGGACACATGAAAACAAATACCTCCTATGCAAAGACCATGGTGTCATCAAAAACTAAAACAAGGTGGTGACCATATTAAGAGTCGTCAGCATCAGAAAATTCTCAATCGTTCCTTGTCCTTAATGAAATTGGATGGATCATCACCACATCATCATCAAAGCTCTCGTATGGCACTAAAGAATGGAGGTACTGGCCATATTCTGAGTTAGTATCAACTCCAACATCCGAAGGAATATCAAAAATCATAATAGGAGAATTATGTTTGCCTGGGTAGGCCCTATGACTTTTCTATTTTTTCCTAGCCTTCTTCATTGGCTATGCTAGTTCCTTGCCTTTGAACTCGACCATTTCTCCCACAGTATGTACTCTGCACAATTGATTTCTTCTTATGACCTCTAGCCCTCCTTTTACCCTTTGAAACCTCAAGAGAAGCTTGGGCTTCTTGCTTAGTTATATCTTCATGACACTCAAACACATTGAGCTGGCCAGACCTTCTAATAGGCTGAATTGTTGCACGAGTTTTCCCCATTTTCAAAACAAGCAAAATTTAACAGTTCAAAACAAAGCTACAAGGAGATACACTTACAACCCAAACAATTATGACCAATTTATCAGAGAAATTCCTAACCAAACTGGAGAACCCAATTTGAAATCAACTCACTAAGGACAAGAAAACTCAACTCAACATAAACAAACATCCTCTTACTCCACTTCACACTTTGCCTAATATACACTACAAACTGAAAATATGGTGAGAATGAACAATGATCAACCTACATTAAATAAAAAATTTGAGCATGCAGAATTAATGATTCAAGAACTCCTTGCTCGAGCGAATTGATAACTTAATAGTTCGGCTTTGAATCTAGGCCATTAATCTTAGAACAATTAAAATTTCATCTAAGGTGGCCATGAGCATCATTTTTCGACCATTATCAACTTGCTCCTGGGAAACAATGATGCTATCTCAAATGCTACCACATTCTTCTCTAACCTTGATTAATCATATGTGATCTAACAATTAGCATGTATCACCAACCTAATTCATGCCTTTTCATTTATATCAGCGAAGTACATGAGACCAATCTATTTTCTTGAGAGAATTTTTTCTTATACACTTCATCACTCATCGCTGATCTTTCTCAACTTATAGGGTACAATCAGCGATGAAAGTATTCATGCAATGATTTTTAGTCTGTCGGATCATCCTATTTTAAAACTTCATCAACGATTCTTCAATCATTTTGCTACTTTCCTTTTTGTTTTATGTGAAATCCTCAGGATCCTGCCACGTTGCTCATTCCATCAATAGTCATCTCCTATCACGGATGCATCTGATCCTTTATCAGCCTCATCAACAATGTAAACATCTCAACGATGAAACTTCAATCCTTGGTTCTGCAGCCTTTCTTTTGGTCACATATGTCCCTCCATCATGCATCACTAATTCAAACTTTGCACCTAAGCTCCTATCTGCAACAGGAGATGTAGTGGAGGCATCAAATTAAGACACGTACACCTACATAAAAATAAATTGCACATAAGACATTTCTCATAGGATCTCATTAAATTAGCAAAAGAAAAACCCTTTTAGAGAACACCACCGCTTGTCGCTAATTCGAAACTCAATTTCTTAAATAAATTCAGGATGAGTGATAAAACATAAGGCTATCACTCATCGCTCATTCTCCTCATACAGTTTGTGAGAAATTAGCGATGAGAGGATTTACAATGCTCACCGCTAATTGCTAATGTGGATCTTAGCATTTAAAACATATCCACAATCATGTAATGTAAAGGAAATTACATCATATCGCTCATCACTAATCCAATTTTATCATTTTATGACCATCCACGATGAGAAATAAGAACGAATGCCAAATCATTACTTATCGTCGTTATAGATTCGAAGGCTCAAAAGCCATTAGCGATGAGCGATGTCAAAGAAAATATTGTTTCATTGCTCATCCCCAATTCAAGCTATGTACCTTTGAAGAAATCAGCGATGAGTGATATAGTTATGAGAGCCATCGAGACTTAAGTGGAAACTTTGAGCATGTGCACTTAAGTTGTTCTAATGAGGGGGATCCCCTAGGATGACATGAGTATAATAGGCTCGAGACTTTTGAATCATGAAATACAAAGGATGTAAAGGCCAAAAGATCCTTTATTTAACCTTATAAGATAGGAATTTTAGACCTAGGCAAGAGGGGTCGGTCACTTGACAACACTTGATAGACAAGAGATTCTTACTTTAAAAATGACCGGATATAGGCACCATGCAATTAACAACAAAATAGAATGTTACAAGCAACTAAAATGAACAAAACCCTAAACCCCCATATAAGAACCCTACATCAAATGTAATAAAGGTTTTAGATAAAAATAAAATTTCCAAAGGTTCAATATGAGCATTTCAGATTTTGTAAAATTTGAAAGTGCCATTAGGTGGCATGACGTTTAACTATCTTACTTCTATACTTCTAAAATGAAAATTTCCAAACAATATTGTACTCGTAAAACTTATTTCACAACGATTTTTGTGCACTTACCTAGGTTACAATGGTTTCATAGCTTAACCTCCAAGAACTCCTAGCTCCCCGCACGATAATTTTTGCAAATGAGTACAAAGAGAATGTTGAATTCTTGGTTTAATGGCTTTTGAGCTCAGTCATGTTGACATTAATATCAACCTTATCCAAATATTTTTCTCATAGTTCGAGTTTGAATATGCACCATTGATTTTACAAGATTGAAGGGTTGATGTGATTCATGCATTTAATACTGCTATAGTGCTGCCACTTTCTATAAATTTTTCCAGATAAAGGGGTATACACCACTATACCACATGCTTCTTTGCATTTCATTGTGAGGTAGTGGGATCCTTACCTCTATATCGCAAGCTTGACTTGTTTAACCTGCGGTACTGCGGTTTACATTAATGGTCACATATGTCTTAATGATATCAAGTTTCCACAATCCATATCATTGCATTCCTAGAACTTGAGTGCCAATTGATTTAGAGTAGCTTTAATGGAATTATGAGCATATTGTGATATATGAAAGTCTCATCTAAAGCAATATATAAACAATTTCCCAATATTTAATATAATTTTTTTGGTTAATTCCAAGAAAACCATTTTCATATAGTGGCCTAGGAAATTTATTTATTTTATTAGAAAAAAATTTCCCTTGGCATCAATGATGTCTACCAACAAATCTTATCTCTTAGTTTTAAGTGGGTATTGCATGTCATTAACAACTTTGACTTCTGAAAAGTACTTATAGATCATTGTATTTCCTTGATTGATCCCATTAGAAAGAAAATTTAAAAACTTTTAGGTTTTAAACACCCTCGTATCACTTATGTTCTTGTTATTATTGAAGGTACTTCCATTATTAAAACTAAAATATTTTGAAATAGCTAAATTGTTTCTTAGTGGGTTAGATATATTACTATTGTCCTAATATTTACTTCAATCACCATATCCTTGATGAATAATATGATTTTTTAACTATGTCATAAAATTAGTCTTATGCATTTTTCATTTTTTTTTAATTTCATGGGCTAAAATATAGTTGCAACTTGTGAAGCATGTGTAATCACTAAGAATGCAACTATAATTTACTATTATTGCTACAAGGTAAATATATAATTGAATACAAGTTGATCGTGAAATTTACTTTAGAATAAGCATGTTGGAATTTGAATATGGTTGAACTCTAGGAACCCCAATGTGAATTTTAAGATGACGAAACTCTAGAAACCCCAACATTCCTCCTAGTTTGGAGATGTGAGAAAAGTAAAATCCTAAGATTTTTTGTTGCATTATAATGTGTGTGAAACCATTATTTTCTATTTATAAATAGTGATAATTAAATATGGAGGTGTCTTGCTTTATCTAAGTCTATTCACATTGAAAGTGGAGAATGATCCATTTGAATAAGGTTATTTTTTCCAATTATATGAACCAACCTTTTGTTGGAATTTCCCTCATATTGTGAGTGATAATAATGCTCACTATTAGGATCACAAGATTCCATATGACAAATTTCATGAAGTGATGGTTGTTACAACAAGTGTGTGAGAGAGAAAAAAATATTAATTATAGAATAGAGGAACAAGGAAGACAAGACATATTATATGTTATGTGTAGAGGAAATTTTTATCATCCTAGTGTTGCTACTTAGTAATATTCCTAATGTAATAATGCTTGTGAATTAACTAATGATTTTTCTACCATTATGATTATGTAAGAACAATTTGGAATCAATGGTTTATAATTTTGTGGCTCGCAACCTTCACTCAATGGTCTATATTAAAAATATAAATAATTTTTTTTTAATTAAATTGGTTCATGAAACTACAACTTATAGCCTCTACTCATCCATCTATAACACATCAAATAGAATAAATATCCTTTAAAATTATCCACTTTAAATTTATTTAAAATTATTTTTTGTAATTGGATCAAGTATCACAATTTTATTCTTTAGTTCCTCTAGTTAAAAGTAATTAGAGAATGTTCAAGGTTTAATCCTGACCACCAAATATCTTAAAAATTAGAATAAGACAACTAATTATAAATGATAATCAACCCATTTACAAGAGATTATATTTGAAACCATTTCAACTAAAAAACACAATTCTCTTTCCAATAGCTTACAAATTTGCTACAAAACTTTATCTCGGGAAGCTTTATTGACAACATTAATCTCTCATATACTTCCTTTTGATGAACTTTGTAAAGTTTCATATAAATGGGGTGTGAAGGTTAATCACGAGTAGTTTACCTTTGGTAGAATAAATTTCAAAATTCATAGGGTCTTTAACAAGGTATCGAGTATGAAGACAATTTGAGAGTAGACAACTTAACCCCTTTATTTGAGGAGATGCGATTAAACAAAACGACAAGATTTTTGATCAAGATCCATACTACAAGATCCAACATCAAAAAAAATGAATAAATTTCATAAAACTAATTAGACAACCCCTATATCTAATAAACAAACATATTATAAAAACTCTTGATTTCATGAACCACTTAATCTCATAAACACTATTAAAATATTTATTTTTATTCATTTATCTCTATCTACAATATTTCACCTCTGTGAGAATCACCTAGATACAATAAGTGCTAAGTGGACCATTCATTATCATGAGAGATGGGTTCTTGTGAACCACTACTCATGAAACATGGGTCAATGAATTTGACAGTTGAATCCTGATAGCAATATCACAAATTAACCAATTTTTAAAAATCATAAAAGAATCTATATAGCTTGCTGCTAAAATTACTTGTTCCAATACTTTCAATTCGAAGTCTTCTCCTAATGCAAATGATGTTATCAAAGATTATTAATGATTTTTTTTACCCTATATGTTCTTAGTAAACTTGAAGCTATAATTATTGACCATCCTCAGCACAACCATTATAATCCTGATAAACTACTCGATAAGAATGATAAACATTTGGCCCAAAAAGCTATCACTAGACCAAAGGCTAACCTGCTCAACAAAATACCTCTATCAAGATGATAAAATATCATTTCACAAATGCAAGATTTAGATATGTAGAACATGATTTATAAAGATGAGAATTGTTATGGTTTTCTATAGATGCTTCCTCAAATGAATCATTGAATCATGAGATGCATACAAACTACTAACCTACTCCTAAACTAATTGAGTTGTTTTTTTATAATTTGAGTGCATGGTTAATCATACATTTCTAGGACCAGTGCCTTATCTATTTCCATTACATAGTCACAATTTATCAATAAATACAACACATTGAAATCACAATAAAACATAAGCTATGCATATACATACATTAGATATACAATATCAAACAACCAAACATACTTAATAATTCCTCTCATAATGCATGTGCAATAAAGAAGAGACCATTAAAAAGATAGCAATTACTTCTAATGCTATGATATTTGTCATTTCTCTATAACAATCGTATTAGAAAGTGTGGCAAGAGGAAACCCTATGCTATAATGCATGTGAAAATTCATCACATAGAATTTTCTCTAAAGATCTACAAATTACCAAGGAGACATTCAATTACAAAAATCAATCAAAAATTTATGACTTCCATGTGATTTACAAAACGTGCTACTTTGTAGGTGACTAGAATTGTCGGAGTTGAAAGTTGTCACATGAAAATGTAGAAATGGACGACCTTTTATCTAAAAAATAGATTGTTATATAAAATTTTGTTTGGTTGTTTTCTTAGTTATGAGAATTTGACAAAGGGCTACAGATCATAAATTTGGTGTGCAAGGTAAGAAAAATCCTACAAATGCACAAAATGGATGATTTGGAATAGGTGTGAGGTCATTGGGCATTAGAATCCAACCACCACATTAATGATCATATGATTTTTATCACCTTCCAAAAATTTAATTACATGTGAATCTATGCCCTTATGATGAACAATGGTTTATAGGTAGGAAAATCCTCTTGGAGAAGCTACAAAAGTCAAATTGAGTCATTAATGGTATCTTAAGAAGATATGGGGAATAGTGGAGGCAAGTAGGAGGAAATATGGGATTTTGGTTAGGAAATTGGAGGTTAGGAAGTGAGATGTAGGGTTTCAATATTTTTGGTATTTTTGAGCTACGCTAAACTTTGTTGGAATTTTAATAAATTGGAAAGCCACACAGATATCGATGCTTTTGTCCTTTTAACAACTATAAGATATTTTTAAATTTTTAAAACTTTGTTGGCATTTCAACAATTTTACAAACTCATGAACATATTGATGCAAAATGGTTGAAGTTTTCCAATGGTGCAAGGACATGGTTGAAATTGGCCATGGACTTCAATTCAATCAACTACAATACTTTGTTGCCCAAATAGCTAGAAGTAGGCCCAACCCGTTCATAAATGGGATCCTAAGGAGGTCATGGTGGGTAGGTTTTCAAAAAAGGCACCCAAATTTGACAATCAGAATAGTTGAAGGAGTGGACATCGCCAGAGCAATTATGCTTTAGCCTTCTATCGTGGCATCATTCTATGACAACCTAGACAATATGTACAACTTGCACCACTATGGATTGAGTAGAATTTGGAATTGTGATGATATCAACATGTAGGCTATTAGGAAGTGTGGCATGAGAGTGATTTCCAAATTGGGTTGAGATGTGTAGCATATTTAATATCAAAAAGTAGAGAGTGGATCATCATGTTAGCTTGTTTAGTGCAGTTGGGGCTAGTATTCTTGGATTTTACTTGTTTAAATCGAAGAGGCACATGAGAAATTACATTTCAAATTGTGAGGCAAAGGCATGTATGTCATCCCAAGAACAAGTATGGATGACAAAAGAACTATTTCTTAATTGGTTAGAACATTTTGCAGCTTCAATCCCTAGTGAGGTTTCACCCACGAATAGGGCCCTTCTTATCTTTGACAGTCACGGAAACCACGTGGCCTTGAAGAAAATAGAAGCAACAAGGTGTATAGGAATAGAATTGTTCACATTACCTGTGTATACTAGCCACAAGCTACAACCATTGGATGTTAGTGTTTTCTCTCCTTTCAAGAATTACTTCAAAAACAAAAAATTGTATGCATGGAAAGCAACCTCCAAATCAAAATCAGATGACAAGAGATGGTAACTCTTGGAAGAAAATCATTCATCCAAGCATTGACACCATGCAACATTATAAGTGGCTTTCGTAGAACTATAATTTGGCTACTAAATTGGTCTACTCTTGACAGGGATATAAGGCTAAGTGAGGCATTCGTTGTTCATGTGTGATGCAATTACAATCCACAGTACATTGTTATCTGCTTGAGATTGTTTCACCCATACAATTGATGTTCAAGAATCCTACAATGAGGGTTATAGAAGGTCTTCAACCACTAGCCAATCAAAAGGTACTGAAGGAAACTACAACAAAAGGTCTAAGTTTTCCAACACAAGCTAGCCAACTAGAATGGTTGAAGGAAGCAGCCACAAATATTGGAGAGAAAACAAATTTCATTGATGATGAAGTCACCATTTCCATTCCATCCCCACCACAAATTGATCTAGTAGAGGTAATCTATTGCTTCACTAATGCAGAAAATTGGGACTAGCAGAGTGGTGTTAATTGTGAAGATGAAAATGACATAAGTGACCAAGATTTTGACTTTGTGTCATGCACCCAAGAGGATTGGAAACACACAACAAGCTCAACCAACAAATTCTTGAGACTTCTAGTACAAAGGATGCATCAAACATCATGGGGAGGTTGTTCAAGAGTGCTTTTTCTTAGTAAACAGTCCCAACTATTAACATTTTATACCTAAATTGAAATGATCAATGAACAACAAGCACAAAAGAAGAGAAATGTGGAGTTGCAACAATGTAAAAAAGAGTGGATGAGGAAGAGGAAGTTAGAACATGAAGAAAACTAGATAGAAAGGAAGCAATTAGGCTAGAGAAGGAAGCAACAAAACTACAAGAGGATAAGGAGAAGTTGATTAGAAAATGAGAGAAGGAAATTAGACTAGAGCAGGCCAAGTCTAATTGAGAACAAAAGGCAATTGAAAATATAATCAAGCTGAGAAAAAAATTTAAGAGTATAATAGAAAATCCTCTATACCCCCAACACCCAATTCTGCTTTATATGATAAACTTCTTGTTCAAGTTTTGCAGCTATCAATAATTTGCAACTTGGGACTACCCCTGGCTGCTCAGACCAATTCCAATTGAATTCAAATGCAAAACTGGAATTGCTTGCTCATATATAGCAAGTTGCCTACAAACCTCTCCTAACCAACTAATAGTGTCTACAAGTGGACAAAAGTGTGTTGTCTCTAGCTATGTGACACCACCTGATTTTCCTAGCCATATGGAGAATTGATTAAGTTTATAATGAATTTTATTTTTTGATTGATGTAGCAACATATTTTGGGGATTTTCTTTGCAAAGAAAATCAAATATTTTTGGTTCATACATGTTGATTTTATGCAATCTATGGTTGCAATCGAGTTAAGATATAACTCTAATATGATTATAAAATGTCATAATGTTGTTATATTTGGAAACTCGCATTTATAACAAGTGACAAGAAAGTGAATACAAGGTTTCAATAATATGTTGATATGTTTGTAATATGTTTCAACCATGTATTTTTTGTGGTATCACCTAATTTCACTATGCTTCAATCATAGATTTTTTATAGTATTACTTAATTTCTCTATGTTTCAGTCATATATACAACACATGTTGTCTACTAGGCCATTGCCAAAGTAAAGTCACAAAGACTTTACTTGTGGTTAATGCTTGATGTCTTCTATTTGATGCCAGAAGTCCTCACATGCTTGTCAAAACAGTTTGATGCAATTGAGATTCCAACATCAATACTTCTATTCATCCAAACAAGTATGCATTCATAAGAACAATAAATATATGAACACAATATACCACAAATTATAAATATCACGATGCATTTAAAGAAAAATCACCCAATATAGTTTAGTATGTTAACAAACACAGTTTCGTTGGTTCAGCTCTCATCGCTCTTACATGCCTACAAAAAAATTATAATAATTAGAGGTAGTAATGATCCTGCATAAAAGCATCCTTACAATATTACATGCACAACAACAATTTTGTATACAAGAAGAAGAATGCACAACAATAAGAGTTTTGATTTGAGCATTATTTTGCTCAATATTTTGATCATCTTCAACATTTCACATCATGCATATGATCTTTATGTATACATTCATACATTTTTTGTTATGTGTAGACACAAAAAAATGGCTTAGGCCTGCGAACACCATTTATCTCGCCAATTCCCTTTCTTCCCTACATAATTGAATAAGCTTAATTATTTGATTATTGTCTAAATTCACATTCATCTGTTAATTAAATAATTTTTAATTATTTAATTCACTTTTTTCCCTTCTTTCTTTTTTGATTAATTAAATAAATTATATTTATTTAATTACATCTGTTGGCCCTAGTTTGTCATTACATCAAAAGATTGATCTATCAACACCCGATACAAACATTAGAGACACAGATCGTATGACAGGAAATTAGTCCCTTGTCACGAATCCCAAGGGGAGTGCTGACCATTTTCCAACAATGTCACTATTATTTCTTTCTCTCTACAATTAAATAAATTCTTATTTATTTAATTATTCATAGAAAAGTGAAAATGAATAATTAAATAAATAATAATTTATTTAGTTAAAGAGAGAGGAATATTAGTGACGTAATTAAATAAATATAATTTATTTAATTAATCAAAGAAGAAATAAGGGGAATAAGTGAATTAAATAATTAATAGAGGAAAGTGATTTTAGACAATAATCAAATAATTAAGATTATTCAATTATGTAGGGAAAAAAAGGAATTGACGAGGAAAAATGGTGTTCGCAGGCCTAAGACATTTTTCCAATACAATTTCCACCCTTGATTGAATTGATTTTTAATTTAATCTCAACCATTCATCCTTAATCAAACCCTATATTTTCCCTAATTTATCCCTAAACCTATTTCATTGCTTCTCAAATAATCTTGGCCATTGATTTTCACGTCATACTAGCTTTTAATCATAGCTCTTCATTCAAATTTTGGTTTCTATAAAAGAGACCTATCATTGTCATTTCATTCCTAACAACATCTAGAAATTCAAAGAGACAAGTACAATCTTCAATATTTTTTTCTCATTATCACTAGGCTTATTGTTGCATACTCCAAATTTGAGGGCAATCAAGCATATAAAGCAAAATGGAGGACAATCGAGGTGAATCAACCATGGCATAGGGACTTTTGTAATATTGCTTCATTATTTTATGATTTTTATGTTCATTTGTGCTCCATTGTTGGTTTAGGGCCTTTAGGGTTTGACTTTTGATGATTTATACCTTTCACCCTAATTGTACCCTATTCTACATTATGAATAAGAGAACATTAATAATATTATATATATATATGCATGATGTGTAATCTCAAAAACCAGTCAAAAAATTGGGACAAAACCCTATACATGTCATGTCATTGAAAAACATGTTCGTCATTGTGACAATTTATTGCTTGTGTAGGTAGCAATAGCAAATAGAATTGATGCATAACCAGTATAACCAACATTACATGTCATTAAAGCATAAACATGTTTGTCAATAACATAAACATAAACACACATGGTTTAGAAGGATTAGAACTACAATGTATCATACAATGTTTCATGAGTATACAACTACATATATAATATAATATATATATAATATTTATATTATATATGTAGTTGTATACTCATGACACACTATAAGCCTTCCAGACCATAGATATATACATACAATGTCATTAGTATACAACTACATGTATAATATTATATAATATATGTAGTTGTATACTCATGACACATTGTATGATACATTGTAGTTCTAAGCCTTCCAGATTGTGTGTGTTTATGTTTATGTTATTGAAAAACATGTTATTGCTTTAATGACATGTCTATATATATATATATATATATATATCTCTTGAAATGGGTCAAAAAAATTGGACAATAACTCTAACCCATTAAATTTCATTATTATAAACCAGTGATTCAAAATAAAACTAGGCAATGTTCCATTTATTTCACATTCTATGTAATGATTTCATAGTATGATGAAACCCTACATGGTATCGATGAAATGATGTGAAATTGTCAAGATAAGTGGAGGAAAATAGATTAGCCCATATCATTTTCTACAAAATATAAGGAAAAATGATGGGTAGAGGTTTTGGAGAGAATGCATGATGTGTAATGTTAAAACCGGTCAAAAAATTGAAGTTATTGTCACAATTTTTTGAGCAATTTTAACATTACACATCATGCATTCTCTCCAGCTTTTAGGAAACCTCTACCCATCATTTTTCCTAACATTTTGTAGAAAATGATATGGGTTGATCTATTTTCCTCCACTTATCTTTACAATTTCACATCATTGTATGGATGTCATGTAGGGTTTCATCGTACTATGAAATAATTATTAGTATGGTGTCAAGGGTTTCATTGAAATGATTTATTTCACTTTATACTATGAAATCATTACATATAATTTTGAATAAATAAAACATTGTCTAGTTTATAATCATGAAATTTAATGGGTATAGGGTTATTATCTCAATTTTTTTACTAGTTTCATATATATATATATATGCACACATCAATGTATAGATATATATACAAACACATAATTGTATACTCATGACACAATGTATGTTACATTATAGTCCTAAGCCTTCTAGACCATGCATGTTTATGTTTGTGTTATTGACAACCATGTTTATGCTTCAATGACATGTAATGTTGGATATCTTGGTTATGCATCAACTCCATCTACTATTGCTACCTGCACAAACAATAAATTGTCACAATGACAAACATGTTATTCTTCAATGACATGACATGTATAAGGTTACTATCCAAAAATTTTGACCGATATCAAGATTACACATCATGCATTGTCTCTTGGTTTCAATAAAATTTGACCCATGTTTTCTCCTTACCCTTTGCAGATAATGAAATATTAGTATCAGATTAGTTATATATATATATATACATACATATATATACATATGTATACATGTATATATGTATGTACATATATACATGTATACATATGTATATATATGTATGTATATATATATATGTATGTATGTATGTACATATATACATGTATACATATGTATATATATGTATGTATACATGTATAAATGTATATATATATATATATGTATGTACATATATACATGTATACATATGTATATATATGTATGTATACATGTATAAATGTATATACATATATATGTATACATGTATATACATATATACATATTATACATGTATATTATATACATGTATACATAAATATGTTATATATATATATATAATATCTGAAATGCATTATTAATGTTCTCATTCATGATAAAAAAATGTTTGAATGTATGTAAGGATCATATGCATGATGTGAAATGTTGAAGATGGTCAAAATATTGTGCAATATAGTGCTTCAATCAAAACTCTTATTGTTGTGTATTCTTCTTGTATAAGAAATTGTTGTTGTGCATGCAATATTGTAAGGATGATTTGATGTGGGAACATTACTCCTTGATTCTTACATTTTTTTGCAGGCATGCGAGAGCGTCAAAAGTTGAACCAAGTATATGGATGATCGACATATCAATGAAACTATGTTTGTTAATACACTAAACTATACTGGAAGTTCTCTAAATACATTGTGATTTTTATAAATTCTGGTATATTGTGTTCATATATTTATTTTTCTTACAAATGTATATTTTTTTGGATGATTAGATGTATGTATGTTGGACTCTCAATTGCATCAAACTATTTTGGTAGGCATATGAGGACTTCCTAGCATTAAATAGAAGACATCAAGTGTTAACCATAGGTAAAATCTTCGTGACTTTACTTTAGCAATGACCTAGTAGACAACATGTGTTGTTATATATATGACTAAAATGTAGAGGAATTAAGTAATACTACAAAAAGCCTATGAATAAAACATAGTGGAATTAGGTGATACCATAAAAAATACATGGCTAAAACATAATATAAATATATCAACATATTATTGAAACCCTGTATTCACTTTCTTATCACCTATTACAAATGTTAGGTTTCAAATATAACAACTTAATGAAATTTTATAGTCATATCAAAGTTATAGCTTAACTCAAACTATAAACATAGATTGCACAAAATCAATATGTATGAACTAGAAATATCTGATCTGCTCTACAAAGCAAATCCCCATAATATGCTACTACATAGATCAAAAAACCAAATTCATTACAAACTTAATCAATTCTCCATATGGCTAGGAGAAAGTGTTGGCATATTGGAATATTATTGTCATTAATGTCAAAAGGTGAGAACTGTTGTGGAACTGAAGTCTAATGTGTGATAGGCTCTTTGAGAGCTTTCCAAAAATGTGCCTTCTAGATTTAGAAGTTGAAAGATACACTCAAAATGAATTATTTCTATTCCCAGGTGATGCTAGGGTTTATCACTTAAACGCTATGGTTATTATAGTCAAGGTGATCTAACAAAATTATATTATGTCAATGACTTGTGTTTGGTGGTTGCAAGTAGCTTAAGTGATAACTTAAGCCTATTATGTTTGTTCGGTCACCGGCCCTATGTGTCTAGTCTTTTGATTAGTGGTGTTTGTGTATTGGCTTTGGGGTGATGGTTAAATGTTGGTAGGAGTTAAGCAGGAGTCCCTTTGATGTAGTGATGTGTGGTTGTCAAGGTCCAAGGATCACATCGAGGCAACATTGTATGTTTGGCATGACCACTTTATTGATCCCTTCAATTTGGAAATCTCTCACTTCACATCCTTGTTGTGAAGCAATCAGGGTGATAGGTTGCTTTCTAAGAGAGTAGTCTTTGTGTCTCTTTGACATGGTGAGGATTGATGACATGTCATGATATTGTTGAAGGGATGTGACAAGATATGAAGAATAGTGGAACTCTCGTTAAGACAATGCTAAATCGGTGAGAGTCATTTTGGTGTCTCTTCGACATACTGATGGCTCTTCATCGAAGTGACCGATAGAGTTCGAAGAGACCCTTGGCCTAGTCCCTTCAACATTTTTTTGTGGACCTCATCAAGGAGAAAGGAGAATCTCGGTGGGAACTTCTTAGATGTCCCTTCAACATCTGAATGTATGGAAATCACTTGGTGGGACCCATCTGGGAAGTAACGAAGAATAGTTGGCGATGTGTAAAGAAAAGTGGCCAAGATCAATTGATCATTTTGGAAATTCACATCCTTGTTGTGAATTGTATGGAGATGATGTGGATACTCAAGTAGAAAGAAGCTTATCGAAGAGAATAGTATTTATCGGCATGACCCCAATGTAACTCATCCCAATATAGTAATGTGCTATAGACAAAGATTGATGATGCTTGTTTAAAGGAAGACTCATATGATGGTTTTTTTTCAAAGGGAAATGACAAATGAACAACCTTGGATCATGGCATGAAGTGACAAGATCAATGGTCAAAATTCAAAGATGGTGGTTTCAAATGGTTAAGTCCATGAAAGTGGTTTCTGACTAGCAATCGACCATAAGAATTAAATAAATTGGTCTACCTTCCCCAACAATAGAATTAATTGGTGATTTTAGTTGTAGAACGGTGGCACAGAGTGCTAAGAAAACAAAGATTGGTTTAAAACAATATGCATAGAATAATCCATTAAATGTGTATCCAATTTAGGATTTACATATTGTCAATCTTAGAAGACTCTATGAGATAGAATTTAATATGGGTATGGCTCAATATAGCATATGCTTCCTGAAGAAGAAAGAACGAAAACCGTAATTGTATTTTGAAGTCATGTATGTCAAAGGTGCATGGCTCGAAGTAGTGTCTACTGAGTAGCGAATAAAAAGATAGATAACTTATCAATTGATTGAGTGTACTATGAAGAGGTGTGGAAGAATCAAGAGAGAAGTGTGGGAGAAAGAAGAGTGAGGAGCGGCATAGTGCAGAGAACGAGATTACAGAAGAAGAATGCACTATGCCTAAATAAGTCAAACCAAACAAAAATTAGAAATTCTAATCTAGTTTTTGTGCTTTTTGTTTTGGTTTTTCTCATTCAAACTAGTGTATTACAAAAAGGAGATATGATTCTGAGCAAGCAGTGAGTGTAGAGAATAGTGGCATAGAAAAGGAGTGTATAAAAAGTGGATAAAGAAGTGTAGAGAGGAAGCAGGTTTGTAGAGTGTGCAACACACCTGTAAGTGCAGTTGTAAATAAGTTGCAACATAGAACTGCTATTTAAATTGTGATATCTGGCATTATAAATCTGAATGGTGGGTACCATCAAATATCTAGGTAGGTGCTCAAATTAGAGAGTGAGTGCTCCTAAAACCAGGTGATTGGAGTCTCCATAGGGTTGGTTCCCTTAAAGTATTGTAGCCGAATTTCAAGCTTGTGAGGTTGGATTAGGATGGTGGGTCCTATCAGCATTTCTCACTGTGGTTTTTCCCAACCTTGGGTTTTCGAAGTACATTTTGTGTTATGTGTTGGTTGCATGAATTTTCTCTCATGTGTTTTCTTATTAATTTTTTATATGTGTATTAATAAATCTCATAGTTATTCTACACTAAATATATTGAGAGGTAAAAATTTCAAGATCTATTGATTCACCCCCCTCTCAATAGATTTTTTTGTTCTAACAATTGGTATCAAAGAACTAGGTTCCCTAAGTGAAGGTTAATAGGCTTGGTTAGATTTTGGTAGTGTGAACACCATGAACAATAAAGAAGGTTCAAGGAAGCCCCCTAGGTTTGATGGAATGAACTATGCTAAGTGGAGTTCATTAATGAAGGGATATTTGGGGTCCCTAGGACTAGATGTCTAGATGTCAGTCAAAACCAAATATATTCTTCCTACCACTCTTCCTATGGATGCTACTAGAATAGACTATGAGAATAATGAAAAGGCATGGTTTTTCATTTGAATAATTTATCTGATTCTCTGCATGGAAAGGTTATGCATTGTCAAACTGTGTATGATGTCTAGGAAAATTTGAAAAATATCTATGAAGGAGACAGCAAGATGAATTTGGCAAAGCTTCAAGTGTTGAGAGAAAAATTTGAAGGATTAAAGATGACTAAAGAGGAGAAGATTTCAGCTTACCTACTAAGAGTTGATGATGTAGTCAATTCTATCAAAGGATTTGGAGAAGTAAAAGAAGACGTGGTTATGTTGAAAGTGTTGAGGTCTATGACAAATAGATATGATCCTAAAATCTTTGTAATTGAAGAAGGAAGAGAAGTGGATAAGATTACTCTTGATGAGTTGCATGGAATATTCATTGCATATGAGATGAGAATGGGAGATAGTGAGCCATCAAGGAGAGAAGTTGTATTCAAAGTTGAAAAGAGGGAAAAAGATAGTGCTAATAAGAAAGATAAAGTTGTTGCCATTACATAAAACCATGAAGAGGTTGACAAAGAAGAGGAAAACTTCATAAGAATACTAAGGAGAGGATCTGGAAAGTATAAGGGTAAGTTGCCATTTAAATTCTTTAACTATGGTGGAATAGGTCATTTTTCATCTAAGTGTCCTAATGGTGAAGATGATAATGTTGAACAAGAAGGAGATTGCAAAAAGAGGAAGCCTTATTATTCTAAACGGAGGAATTTTGGAAAGAAAAAAAAGATCCTGTATGTTCAAGAAGAAAGCAATTCATTTGGTGCTAGTGACAATTCAAATGATGAACAAGATCATGCACTTGTAATGGAGGAAGAAGAGGAAGAATTCATTTTTATGGAAAAAGACTCCAAGGAGAAAATGGATGAACAAGCCAAGGATTCTTGTGAAGAAGTGGAGGTAGTTGTTGATCTTGAGGGAGAGTTAATGAGTGCTCTTCAAGACCTTTATGATTTAAGAGATAAATTTGATGATCTTAAAAGGGAAAATAAGAAATTGAAAAGGCTTTCTCAAAAGGAGAATGAAAAGCTAACCTAGGATCTTGAGAAATCTAACCAATTGGTACTAAGCTTGAAACTTCAAGTAGAGGAAGCCAAAAGAATAGAAGAAGTAATGAAGTCCAAGCAAGAATCTGAAATGGATAGATGTTTGAAGCTTGAGGTAGAAATAGCTACCTTAAGAAAGGAATTGGAGAAAGAAAATGAGAAAATCAATAAGGGTATGTAATTAAAAGATGGTTCAGACATTCTAAATGATTTGATAAGTACACAAAAATTGGTGAATAAAGAAAAATCTAACTTAGGTTTGGAGAAAGGAAAGATCTCATTTGCAGATTCCTCTACAAAGCTCTATGAAATATTCAAGGCTGGAGAGAATGTGGTTCTTAAGGATGAAAATTATGATATCAAAGATGTCCCCATAGTCGAAAAGAAGCCTTCTATAGTAGAAAAATATGAGGAAGAGAAGTCGATTGAAGACATCAAAGACAACAAGATTATTCCTACTCAACCAAAGAAGAAGCAGAACACAAAAACGGCATATGATGAAGGATTCACAAGGGTGCACAATCAAAGGAAGCCAAGGACAAGAATGTCTTCTCTTCCAGCTCAAGGGAATGCCATGACTAGGTACTCATCATACTTCTATGGGTATTGCTATTGTAGAGTCAGTCCAAGAAGGAATACAAACTTTGTAAGCAAAAATCCATTTTCTCCCTTGGTTGATATGAAATAGTATGCTATAATTGTAACAGTTTCAGTCACATAGCTAGAGAGTGTAGAAAAAAGTTCATAAGGCCAAACATTCAATCTAAAAGGAAGAGAGACTTGCCCCTAAAGGAGGGAAAGGAAAAAAAAGATTCTGATATAAAGGAGAAGAAGATTGAAAATAAACCTAACAGGGTGTGGAGGGAGAAAGGGTAGAGTTCCACTCAATCATTGATTGCTCAAATAGCATTACATGCAAGGAAACAAAATTTTTGGGTTATTGATAGTGGTTGCTCTAATCATATGACTAGAGATAAGAGAAAATTCATTAAACTCAAGTGTAAGGAAGGGTCAGTAAGCCTAGGTGATAATATTGCTATCAAAATTTGTAGTAAAGGGATCCTAAGCTTAGATGGAAAAAATAAGACAAAGGATGTCCTTTATGTTGAGGGTTTGAAACATAGCCTTCTTAATGTCAACCAAATTTGTGACAATGGTTACAAAATTGTATTTAACTATGAATGTTGCAAGATAAGGAAAAATGGCAAGACAATTGTGTAGGGATAAGGACTGATAGTAACCTCTACAATCTTTGTGAAGTAAAAGGCCACAATTTTTTAATCATCCAAGTAAATGAAATTTGGTTGTGGCATAGAAGATCAGGGCATCTGAACTTTGACAATCTAGTAAAAATAAGTTTAAAAGGACTGGTTAGGAATATTCCCAAGACAGCAAAGCCTTAAAATATAATCTACAAAGGATTTTGAAGCAAGGAAAGAAAATGAGGTTTAAGTTTCCAACAAAGGATTATTCAACCACAAAACCTTTGGAGATAGTTCATACTAATCTGTGTGGACCCATGAGAACAAGAGGGCTACAAGGTGAAAAATACTTTATGTTGCTAATTGATTATTACACTAGAATGGCATGGGTAACATTTCTTAAGGAGAAGGTTGAAGCATTTAAAAAGTTTAATACTCTTAGGAAGCTGGTAGAAAAGGAGACCACAAGAAGAATTAAGTTCCTAAGAACAGATAGAGGAGGAGAATTTTCATTAAGTGATTTCAAAGATTATTGTGAGAATCATGGAATTATACTTCAATATTTGGCACCAAGAACACTGCAACAAAATGGTGTAGTAGAAAGAAGAAATAGGATTATGAAGGGAATGGAAAGAGCCATGTTAAATGAGGAAAATTTTGCAAATACTTTTTGGAAGGAAGTAGTTCATACTGCTATATATATTCATAACAGAGCAATTCTAAGAGAAAATGGTGGCAGAACTCCATATGAATTGTGGTATGGTAAGCCTGCATCAGTCAAGTACTTCAAGGTGTTTGGTAGCAAATGATATATAAAAAGAGAAGATGAATACTTGGGGAGCTTTGAGTCAAGATGTGATGAAGGGATATTCTTAGGATATTCCACTCAGAGTAAAGCTTACAAGTGTTACAACAAAAGTTTGCACAAGATTGTGGAGAGTATAAATGTCAAGGTTGATAAAAATACAGGTCAAAGTAAGTCTAGCAGAAACAATGTTGAGGCTAAATCAGACTATGATGATTTTAGTGCAGCAGTAGAAGAAGAGGAACAAGATGAAGAGGATGAGGAGGAAGTTGAACAAGCCCCTCAAAATATGTGCAAAAGGATCATACTGCAGATCATATTATTGGTGACAAGAATGAAGGTTTTGAGACAAGGAGAAGACTAGCAAGAAGCAAGGAAAAAGTGAATTTTTCTCTCTTGTCTCAGATTCAACCAAAGAACTTTAGTGAAGCCAGCAAAGATGAGAGCTGGATAAAATCCATGGAAGAGGAACTCAACTAGATTGAGAAGAACAATACATAGGAGTTAGTTCCTAGACCATCAAGCAAAAACATAATCAACACCAAATGGGTATTTAGAAATAAACTGAATGAAGATGGAGTTGTCATCAGGAATAAAGCAAGGTTAGTATGCAAAGGGTATGCACAAGTTGAAGTCCCTGAATTGACTTTAAAGAAACATTTGCACTGGCTGCAAGATTAGAAGCCATTAGAGTGTTTCTTTCCTTTTCAGTATACAAGGGATTCAAGGTATATCAAATGGATGTTAAATCTGCATTTCTAAATGGAAACCTTGGAGAGGAAGTCTACATTGAGCAACTAGAAGGTTTGCATCTCTTAGAAGAAGATTATGTTTGTAGATTGAAGAAATGGATGTTAAATCTACATTTCTAAATGGAAACCTTAAAGAGGAAGTCTACATTGAGCAACTAGAAGGTTTTTAGCTCTTAGAAGAAGAAGAATATTATGTTTACAGATTGAAGAAGGCATCATATAGTCTAAAACAAGCACCTAGAGCATGGTATTCTAGGTTGGACTAGTATCTACAACAACAAGGTTTCAAAAAGGGATGTGTAGACAACAATTTATATTTCAAATCAAAAGGTGAGCACATGATTATTGTTGTAGTTTATGTAGATGATATAATTTTTGGATGTAGCAATGATAAAATGTGTTTTCTACACACATGCAAGATGAATTTGAAATGTCCATGTTAGGAGAGCTATCATTTTTCCTTGGTCTACAAATTCTACAAACAGAAAATGGATCTTCATATCTCAAACTAAGTATGCTAAGGAAATGCTCAAGAAGTTTGGTATGGAAGATAGTAGACCAGTCAGTACTCCCATGATAATTGGTTGTAAATTGAGTAAATCAAATGAGTCATCTAAAGAAAATCAGACTCTCTATAGATCTATGATAGGAAGCTTGCTATACTCAATTGCATCAAGACTAGACATTATGCAAGTAGCATGCATGGTTGCAAGATTTTAGGTTGCTCCAAAAGAATCTCATGTCAACGAAATAAAGAGAATCTTTAGATACATTAAAAGCATAGTTGACTATGGGTTGTGGTACTCTAAAGGCAAGGACTTTACCTTGACCACATATACTGATGTTGATTGGGCTGGAAGTGTAGATGACAAGAAAAGCACTAGTGGAGGAGCTTTCTTTCTAGGAAATAGATTGGTGTCATGGATGAGTAAGAAGCAAGAGTCTGTTACTCTTTCTACAGTAGAAGCAGAATATGTTGCAGCAATTGCATGTTGTACTCAATTTTTACGGATGAAACAGACCTTAAAGGACACCAAAGTGGACTACCAAGAGCCTATTGCTATTCTTTGTGATAATTCAAGTGCTATCAACATCTCAAAGAATCCAATGATGCATTCTAGAACCAAACATATATCAATTCAATATCATTTTGAATTAGAGAAAAGGTTGCAAACAAGGAATTCAACATGGATTATGTTCCTAGAAAGGACCAAGTGATTGATATATTCACCAATCCTCTTCCCACATAACAATTTGAATACCTAAGGAAAAAGTTGGGAGTAATTTCTCCCACATCATATTATGAAGCATTAATGATATGGCATACATCTAGGGGGAGCCTCATTGATTATTTCTTTAACCCTAGACAAGGACAGTGTGATCTAGTCAGGTAACTCTTGTTTGACAAATTTATGATGACTTGATGGTTGCAGAGTTTATAATCCTCTATTTCTCTTAGTATTGTTTGTCAAAAGGGGAGCATCTTCTCAGGGGGAGTGTATTCAATTTATTCCTTTTCCATTAACGTGAAAGGGGGAGATATGGTGCAAATGCTCAAAATAGGATCATGTTGAGTAGAGAGGAGATGTGTATCATAGGGGGAGTTGTTGCATGAACAATTTAATTGGTATAGAGCTTCAGTTTCATACTTTGTATGATCATTTAGAGTTTTTCCATCAATGACAAAGGGGGAGATTGTTGGCATATTGGCATATTATTATAATTGATGGCAAAAGGTGAGAACTATTGTGGGACTGAAGTCTGATGTGTGATGATCTCTTTGAGAGATTTCCAAAAATGTGCCTTACAGATTCACAAGTGAAAGATACACTCAAACTAAATTATTTTTGGTCTCGGGTGATGCTAGGGTTTATCACTTAAACCTTATGGTTGTTGTAGTCAAGGTGATCTAACAGAATTCTATTTTTTCAATGACTTGTGTTTGGTAGTTACAGGTAGCTTAAGTGATAACCTAAGCCTATTCCATTCATTCAGTGACCGACCCTATGTGTCTAGTCTTCTTATTAGTGGTGTATGTGTATTGGCTTTGAGATGATGGTAAAATGTCAGCAGGAGTTAAGTAGGAGTCCCTTCAATGTAGCGATGTGTGGTTTTCAAGGTCCAAGGATCACATTGAGGTGATATTGTATGTTTGGCATGACCACTTTATCGGTCCCTTTGATGTGGAAATCTCTCGCTTCACATCCTTGTTGTGAAGCAATCAAGGTGATAGCTTGCTTTTGGAGATAGTGGTCTTTGTGTCTCTTCAACATGGCAAGGATTGATAATTTTGATATTATTGAAGGGATGTGATGGCATATGAAGAATGGTGGAGCTGTCAGTAAGAAAATGTTAAATTGGTGAGGCATTTTGGTGTCTCCTCAACAAAATGATGCATCTTCATTGGAGTGGCTGATGGAGTTCGAAGAGACCCTTAGCTTGGTCCCTTTGACATTCCATTAGGGGCCTCATCAAGGAGAAAGGAGAATCTCAGTGGGAACTTCTTGGATGTCCCTTCAAAACTGGAATGTATCGAAATCACTTGGTGAGATCCATTTGGGAAGTAACGAAGAATAGTTGGCGATATGTAACAACAAGTGGCGAAGATCGATTGATTTTTTTAGAAATTCACATCCTTGTTGTGAATTGCATGGAGATGACACGGATACTCAGGTGGAAGGTAGCTTATTGAAGAGAATGGTATTTATCAGCATGAACCCAATGTAACTCAACCCGATATGATTATGTGCTACAAACAAAGATCGACGACGCTTGTTTAAAGGAAGAATCATCCAACGGTTATGTTTCAAAGGGAAATGACGAATGCAGAACCTTGGATTGTGGTGTGAAGTGACAAGATCAACTATCAGAATTTAAAGATGGTGGTTTCAAATGGTCAAGTCCATGAAAGTAGTTTCTGATTGGCATCCAACCATAAGAATGAAATCAATTGGTCTACCTATCCCAACAATAGAATTAATTGATGATTTGAGTTGCAGAATGGAAACACAAAGTGCTAAGAAAATAGAGATTGGGTTAAAATATTATGCATAGAAGAATTCATTAAATGCATATCCAATTTAGGATTTACAGATAGTCAATCTTAGAAGACTCTGTGAGATAGAACTTAATGTGGGTATGGCTCAATGCAGTGTATGCTTCCTGGAGAAGAATGAACGAAAACTATAATCACATTATGAAGTTGTGTCTGTCAAAGGTGCATGGCTCGAAGTAGTGTCTACTGAGTAGTGAAGAAAAATATAGATAACTTCTTAGCTTATTGAGTGTACTGTGAAGAAGTGTAGAATAAGCAAGAGAGAAGTGTGGGAGAAAGAAGAGTGAGGAGCAGCACATTGCAGAGAACAAGATTTCCAAAAAAGAATGCACTATTCCTGAATAAGCCAAACCAAACAAAAATCAAAAATTATAATATGGTTTTTGTGCTTTTTTTTTTGGTTCCGCTCATTCAAACTGGTGTATTATAGAAAGGGGATGTGATTTTGAGCAAGCGGTGAGTGCAGAGAACAGTGGTGCAAAAAAGGAGTGTATATAGAGTGGATAAAGCAGTGCAGAGTAGAAGAAGTTTTGCAAAGCATGCAACACACCTATAAGTGAAGTTGCAAATAAGTTGCAACATAGAACTTTCATTAAAATTGTAATATCTAGCATTGTAAATCTAAATGGTGTGTTCCATCGGATATCTAGGTACGTGCTCAGATTAGAGAGTGGGATCTCCTAAAACCAAGGGATTAGTGTCTTCATAGGGTTGGTGCCCTTAAAGTATCATAACTAAATTTCAAGCTTGTGAGGTTGGATTAGGACGATGGATCCTAGCAGCATTTTTCACTGTGGTTTTTCCCAACCTTGGGTTTTCCAAGTACATTTTGTGTTATGTGTTGGTTGCATGAATGTTCTCAAATGTGTTTTCTTGTTAATTGTTTATCTATGTATTAAGAAGTCTCATAGTTATTCTACACTAATTAAATATATTGAGAGGTAAAAATTTCAAGATCTACTAATTCACCCCCCCCTCAGTAGATCATTGTGTTCTAACAAAAAGAGGTGGTGTCAAATATCCAGAGGCAACACACTCGGGTCCACTTGTAGGTGGGGTTAGTTGGTTAGGAGAGGTTTGTAGATAAATTTCTATATGAGTAAGCAATGCTTGATTTTCATCTAAATTCAACTGGAATTGGTCTAAGTAGTCAAGGGTAGTCCCAAGATTCATATTACTGATAGCTAAAAATGTCGAGGACAAGAGGTTCATCATATCAAGAAGAATTGGGTGCTGGGGGGTTAGAGGATTCTCCATTGTACTCTTTTTTTTTCTTAGCTTGTTTTGCTTTCTTTTCAACTACCTTTTGTTCTCGATTAGCATTGGCTTGATCTTGTCTAATCGCCTTTTCTATTTTCTAATCAACTTCTCATCTTCTTGCAATTTTCTTGCTTGCTTCTCCAACATAATTGCTTCTTTTTCTATTTGGTTTGTTTTATGCTCTACCTTCCTCTCCCTCATTTACTCCTTTTTACACTATTGCAACTCCTCATTTCTCTTCTTTTGTGCTCCTTGTTCATTGAGCATTTGAATGTAGGTATTGAATGTTAATATTTGAAACTTACTAGGGAAAAGCACTCTCAAATGACCTCCCTACAATGTTTGATGCACCATCTACACTAGAAGTCTCAAGAATTTTTTGGTTGAGCTTTTCATTTGTTGTCTAACCTCTTGGGTGCATGGCATGAATTCAATGTATTGGCCACTTATGTCATTTTCATCTTCACAATCACCACCGCTCTATTGGTCCCAATTCGTTGCACCCGTGAAATAATGGATTACCTCTACTGGATCAATTTGTGATGGGGGTGGAATGGAAAAGGTGAATTCATCCTTAGTGAAATTTATTTTCACTCCAATATTTGTGTTTCCATCCTTCAACCATTTGAGTTGGCTAGCTTGTGTTGGAAAACTCAGACCTTCTATTGTATTTTTTATACCCTCATTGCAGAGTGCTTGAACATTACGGATTTTCAATTGATTCGCTTGTGATGGAAAATTAATACCTTATGTTGTATTATTTGTACCCTCATTGCAAGTTGCTTGAACATCAATTGGCATAGCATGTGCATTGTAATCTCGCACAAGACCATCAATATGATCCTCATTCTAACCAAACAATCTCAAGCAAGTCTTTGTTGCAATGTACTATGGATCATCTTCCATTGTAACTACATCACTCTCTATTCTAGCAATTGTACATCCTCTTGAACAGTGAAGGAATCATTTGACCTCATATCCCTATCAAGAGCATACCGATTTAGTGGCCAAATTATTGTTCTACAGAAGCCACTTATAATGTTGCATGGTGTCAATGTTTGGTTGAATTCTTTTCTTGTAAGAGTTGCCAACTATTCTCATATAATTTCAATCTAGGGGTAATTTGTCATCCATATGATTCCTTTTTGTTTTAATTAAGTCTTGAAAGAAAATAAAAAGCTAACATCCAATGGTTCCAGCTTATGGTTGGTATACACAGGCAACATCAACAAGTCTATTCTTAGAATCCTTGCTTCTTCTATTGTCTTGAAAGCCATGTAGCTTCCATGGCCATCAAAGATAAGAAGGTCCATGTTCATAGGTGAAACCCCAACAAGGATTGAAGGTGCAAAATGTTTTAACGAATTAAGAAATAATTCCTTTGTCATCCATGTGTGTTCTTGGACTTCCATGCATGCCCTTGCCTCACAATTTGAAATGTAGTTTCTCATGTTCCTATTGGATTTAAACAAGTAAAACCTTGGAATACTAGCCCTAGCTACACTAACACAAGCCAACACTATAATCAACTATCTACTTTATGATATTAAATGTGGTACACATCTCAAACCCAATTTGGCAATCACTCTCATGCCACACTTCCTAACAACCTACACATTGATCTCATTGTAATTTCAAATTCTACTCAATCCATAGTGGTGTAGATTGTACATATTGTCCAAGTTGTCATAGAATGATGCCATGATAGAGGGTCGAAGCATAATTGCTCTATCAATGTCCACTCCTTCAATTCTTGTGATTGTCAAATATAAGTTCCCTTTTTAAAAACTTGCCCACCATGACCTCCCTAGGATCCCATTTATAAATAGGTTGGACTTACTTCCCATTATTTGGGTAACAGTAAATTGTAGTTGATTGAACTAAAGTCTATAGCCAATTTTAGCATCTTCTTGCACCATTGGAATACTTCAGCCTCCTCATTTGATAAAATGGTACATGGTCCCCTCATCTTCATGGTGGTAACTCTCAATAGCCAAGACCTCAAACTATTAATGAGGATACCCCACTTGATTTATGTATACCTAATTGACATGTTCTTGTTTTTGATACTTGCAACTACTCTTTCCATGTTAGTGAATGACCATTGTCTAATGGGTAAAAATGAGGGAAAGTGCTCATTGTATGATTCATCAATGCTAAAAGGTGGTTCAACATCTAGTTCAACATGAGTTGTGTTGGTTATTTCTTTTGCACAATCAAGAACAACTACTTATCGATTGGGGATTGTAATCACTTCCTCAACAAACTATGTATCAATGAAGTGCACCTTATGAGTGACTCTAATTGAGTTTCATCTTCTTCCACTTGATTTGTTTCCATTTTTACTTGATGCAAAAAAATTCATGTAATCATGGGTTTTACTTATTTAAATTGAATAGTGTATGGTTCATGCTTTAAAAATTGTGTATGTATATATATGTATGTACATATACATATATATGTGTGTATGCATGTGTGTGTATATACTTATACGTATACATATGTATATGTATATATGTTTTTTTTGTATATATATACTCACATATTTGTGTGGTGGCATATTATTGAAATAAAGAAAACTTATAGCTAGATAGAATTATAATTACTTCATAGTTGAAATAATTTCACAATATAATGAAACCATAAACCACATCCATACAGTGATGTGAAATTGTAGAAGAGGGAGATTCGCTACTCACAAGTTCTCTTCATTCAAAGAACCTCACGGTGCGAAATGCCCTAATCTACCTCAAGAACAATGGTGAGAGTTTTAGAATCAGAAAGAGCAAGTCATGAAGATTTTCTAGAAAAACTAACAAGCTCTTGGCCAAAGGACAACAGAGCAGAACACGAATGATTGCATGATGCACTGGCATCCCAGAGGCACGTTGGCGTCTCGTACGGACTAGAGAGTGAGTTTATCACATAAAATGCCTAAATAACTACTTCTACTCCGATTGCTGACAACTTACAAAATGCGATAAAGTAACAAAATGTTACAAAACTGAAATCAAATGAAATAGAAATGATAAAGCTAAGAAGAAGAAAGGAAAGAAGATACTCACAATTATCTAAGTAATGAATCCTCCAACTAGTAGATATCTTCAGTACCTACAAGTGTGATATTTGGAGAAATTGTTGGGATTGTATAGGGGTTTGCCTCAGTCAAACCCTCATTTTTGTGTTCCCACCTCCATGGAAAGCCAAGAAGATAGAGAAAGAGAGAAATGAACAAAGCATGTGGTGAAAGTAAAACCCACTCAAGAGTAGAACCCACACCACCAAGTAGGAGTGATAAAAGAAAACCCAGCTCCAGGAGGAGAACCCATATCACAAAAGAGGTGATAAAAGAAATCTTCACTTAAGGAGGAGAACCATATCACAAAGTAAATATGCAGTAGATAAGGGATATGGAATCCCAAGATGCTCATAACCATGAAGTAAGGGAAATAGGGTTGCAAAGAGTGTTGTGAGAATGTGAGAGCTTGAAGCTATTGTGATAAATAAGGGAGTTGTACAAGCAAAAGCAAGATGGAAAAATGCCAAGATGGAGAAGAAACTAGAATGAAGCTAGAAGAATTTAGAGAGAAAAATGAACTAAAAGGATAGCTTTTAATGAGGGAAGAGAAGCTTCTTCAACTATTACAAGGCATCTCAAGTCGTTACCACTTACCAAAGGAGGTGACAAGTGGAAAACATTCTCAGAGACGGTCATTTGAGCATTGAAACATCGCAGGATGCTAGTGTGGAAGGCTAACGTTTGCATGGTGTGCTAGTGTCCAAACACATCATGATACAAAACGACGAGAATAGGAAAAGCCCAAAGTTCAATGCAAAGTTGGCACATGAAGGTGGCTGCTAGAAAGGGGTGTTGGAGCATCCTGAGAATGGAAAAAGGATTATGCAAGGGCTAAAATGAGCCTACACAAGTTCTAAGGGAGTGGTCACTAAAGTAGATGCAAGAATGTATGCGAAATTGTGAGAAGTGTAATTTTATGACTATACATTTTTCCCCCACTTTAGCTGGAATATGAATCTACAGTAAAAATACACGCTAAAGGAAATCTACCAAACATAAATAACATCATGTACCAAAAGGATATTGTAGAGGAAGTAGATAAATCATCAAACCATAGAAGCATGCTACTAGGCTAAAGACTTGCAAAAAAAATGCATTAGACAAGAAAAACCTACACCAAACAACAAAGTTAGAACACAAAAAGCTAAAGGATTTGAGTCAGCAAAGTTAAAGAGACCTTGATGTAAAAGGTTGTCTCAATACAATGCGTCGTCCCAAAATTAATAACATAGAATAATTTTAAGATGAGGAGATAAGGAGCATATACTCAGGATGAAGAAGATGTAGATCTTTGATCCAGTATATACAAGTTGAGAAGAAAGAGAATTTAAGAATGTGAGCACCTCACAGGCCTGCAGACCTGCAAGGAAGGTGTCCTCCAAGATCTCTCACATGAAGGAAACCCAGAAAAGCCCCTTATAGACCCATAGACCTGCAAGGAAGCATCCCCCAAGATCTCTCACATAGAGGAAGCTAGGAAAGCACCCTATAGACCCGTAGATCTGTAGGGTAGGTGTTGTTAAATAGTCACAGGACAACTAAGAAGGGGGTGAATCAGTTGTCACACAAATTCAAACTTAAAACTTTATCACTTATCAATTCTTTAACCACACTATTCTTTCATTAAATATGAGCATGAAACACAAATAAAAAAAAGTAAATTAACACAATGAACACCATATTTTTACATGGAAAAACCACGATGAGGGTTAACTCACACTATATAGTATTTTGAAAAGAGGCTCACTGCCAAAAAGGACTCACTATCCAAGTACAAAGGCTCACTTCCTACAAAAGGGACTCATTTTCCAACAAGGAGGCTCATTGCCCAGAAAAGATTATACAAAATAGAATAAGGCTTTACAGCCCAAAATGAACTGGAAAGATGCACCTATCATGTGTTGATATAGTTTCAGAGATGCTCAGTATTCAAACTATACACCCTTAATTCTTCACTCATCAACTACTGCCTTTCTGATCACACCTTCACATTCATTACTTGCTCACTATTTCTTTTGTCTCTTCTCTATTGTCAACACATACTTACTTCAGTTCAAAAACTATTCACCATATATATGTATATATATATATAATCTCCATCACAATCACAAGTATCAATTAGGTCGCCCTAGTTGGATGCAATTCATTTATAAAAGATATCAAATGTCAGCTCCATAAAATATTTTCAAAATGCAATTTAATCATTAGCGCGTTACATTATGTTGGCTCAGACCAAGAAATAAGTTACACATAAGTTTTCATATCATATCAAAATTAACTTAACAAGTCGACCAGAATAGCCTTTGACGTAGCCAACAGAATAATGTTACTTCGCCATATGAGCACCAAAACACCAAATAACTTGATCATGCATGCCTTTAACATCCATAAGTAATTTCCCAAAACCACAATCAAGAATTTTCAACTGTGGAGAAATGCAGACTAGAATATTGAAGAGGCACCAAAAATACCAGACCAACCACTAGAGAAGATAAGTCAGTTAACCAAAAATACTGGATCAACCACCAAAGAAGATAAGTCAATTATACACACCAGTTTAGAGGACTGCACCAAGCTACCAACATGGTGACATCAATGACAACATATAGAAAACCTACTCATTCTTCCAACATGTTTCCTTCAAGATCTCTCGCATGAAGGAAACCCAAGAAAGTGCCCTACAGACCCGCAGACCTGCAGCGAGGTATCCCCCAAGATCTCTCACATGGAGGAAACCCAAAGAAAGCACCCTATAGACCCATAGACCTATAGGGGAGTGACCCCCAAGATCTCTCACATGGAGGAAGCTCAAAAGAAGCACCCTACAGGCCCGTATACCTACAAAGAGGTATTCCCCAAGATCTCTCACATGGAGGAAACAAAATGAAGCAAACTCCGCATAGCCAAAAAGTGGCTTCACAAATGCACCTGTAAAGTGAAAGTGGCTACGCAGGAAAGTAAGCAGACAGTCATGTAGACCATCAACAAATTGGAAGGATTTCAAAGGGGTCCCTCGAGAACCCTTCAAAAGAAGAGGGGTCCACTCAAGGGACATGCTATTTGAAAAGCAAGGTCTAGTCAAGCTACCCCTAAGCTAGACATAAAGAATTCATTCGAGATAAAATCTTCCAAAGGGGGTCCCTCAAGAACCCTTCAAGAGAAAAGGTGTCCACTCAAGGGATGCTTCAATTGAAAGATAGAGAGAAGAGAGGGGGTCCTTAGAAGGACACACATCTCTAGAACAAGTTATCACTGTCCCCAACATATAGGGGAGGAGAACCATGAAAGATACTTAGAACATGCGGCATAGAGGTGGACCTCGATATCACTTGTCATGCAAAGAAAAGGCAAGTGCATCAATAAAATGGGAGTTTGATGGCACCTAAATCACAAAGTTGTATTTTATCCTTCAAGGCCTTACATTCACTAGTGGAATGGCCAGGCACTCAATGGTATGCACATAAATAATGTTTTTCTTTATCCTGTTCATGAGACTTCTTGTGTGTAGGAGAAGAAAGAGTGATTAAGTGAGATTTTAGAAGCCACAACAAAATGCGCTCTTGGTCAAATAGAAGATGAGGAATAGGAAGCAATCCTTTCTCTTGCGGAGAAAAATTTGACTTCTCACAAGAAGAAGAAGGCATGAAGGTAGAACACAATGGAGGAAGAATATTTTCAACAGAATGAGGTTGAGAAGAATTCTTGTCACTCAACCATGGATTTTGTTTAGATTGTTCATTCGAGCAACTAAGCCCCAAATTTCACTTACAGGGTATGAATTCTATAGGGATCTGAATGCCTTGTTCATTATGCCCACAACCTTTACATTCATAACCATATTTAGAGACAAGCTTAAAGTCGAGGCCATAACACATTTGCAAGTCTTGAAAAGAAGGATCCTTATAAAGAGCATTATCCCAACAATAGGGATTACACTCCTCTATGGGATTGTCATCATCCTCTTTAACAAGACTGTTAACATTATCCTCCTTAGCAGAAGCATAATCATCTTCCTCAGAAGAAGGATCAACACTAAGAAAATTACAATTATTACTCATACTACCCACGATATAGAAGAATAATCTTCTATGATAGCAGGTGTGGATGATGTTTTCAAAAGGTTTAAGTTGATCAGGTTGAATTTATATTCCTGAATGAAGGAATCTATAAAATCTAAAGAACCCCAATCATCACCAAGATATGCATTCCTTTGAGAAGAGCTAGAAGGAGCACACTTAGGACTCCTTTCTTTAGAAGGATCTTCCTTAGGGACATTTATCTCTAGAGTATCCTTTGTAGTAGGTACTTCTAGAGTAAACATCAACACATTGGAAGATACTGAAGGTATAAGAGTAGGCACAACTGAGGCTTGACCAACAACTGCCATCTAACATAAGTGCATTAGGTTCAGCCTTAACTATGACTACTTGATTATTACAAATGAACTTAATGGATTTATGCAAGGTAGACAAAATTGCACCCATAGCATGAATCTTCGATCTACCAAGAAGAAGGTTATATGGTAATTTTTTTGACATAACATTTACAAGGGTGGTTATGGTAACAGGTCCAAGCTGCAAAGGTAATACTATTGTACCTAGAGCCTGTCGCCTAACATTATCAAAACTATGAATGACAACAAAAGTAGCACTAAGAGAAGATGAATCAATATTAATCTTAGGCAATATATCAATGCTACATACATTGAGAGTCAAATCGATGTCAATGAGAGTATGTCTAATACCAATTTTATTAATATTAACTATAGTCATTAGAAGATCTGCTTACTTTTGTACTTCTAGAGGTGAGAGCTCCTCCAGATAGAATGTAATATTCGAAAAATCCGCACAAATATACGCCATCAACGCATTAGCATCCATCAAACTAGTGGAAGAATGCAAGAGGATAATTTGCAAGGCTTCCTAAAGCATACCTTGATAAATCATAGTAGACTAAAGCAAGTCCCAAAATGAGATCTTAGCCGAAGTAACCCGAGGTTGCTCATCAAGATCATACTCACTAGGTGCTTTAGTCATAGGTTTAGGTGCTTGAGGAAGGCTTGGATGTTTATCCATTCTATACTTATAAGTATGGGCTACCACTCTATAAGAGGGAGCCTTAGGAAGATCAGGAGAACCACCATCAAATGGAACACCATCAATAGAACAAATTATTTTAGAAGAAGGACTAGCTAGAGTCACGTAAATAACTAGTCTCTTAGGCCTTTGAGGGGTAGCAGAGACATAGATTACATTTATAAAATCATTACAACTAGTAGAGTAATTATTCAAAGACATATTCTCGACATCGATCCAAACAAGATCAAATGTGGAAGGAGATTCATCATGCGCTAATGCATCATCTCTAGAGAAGAGTGTATTAGAACAAATATGAAATTAATCATTCACAAATGCAAAGTCTCTAGAGAGTGCATTGGAATGAAGAGTGAATTCATCATTCACCAATGAAACATCTCTAGAAGAGAGTGCATTGGGATGAAAAGATTCATCATTCACTAATTCATCATCTCTAAAAGAAAGTGCATTGGAATGAAGAGAAGGTAAAGTAATGTCAAGAAAGGTATCAATGATTTCATCTTCTTGTGACAAAATATCCTCTGAAGCTAGAGGACCTTTGTGAGAAGGATCAAAGATACCAAGTGACATGGGTAAATCCAAGTCACCATCACATGCATGAAATGGAACATCATTAACATTTTGAATAAAATTAGATACTGAGCTAATAAAAGAGGATATTGAATTCATTATGATTTTTTTGGTATTTTCTATGTTCTAGTAATTCACATTTTTAGAGGTCTTATGAGCAAAATTTGACGTTGGAACTTGCATTAGTCCCTAAAATTTAATTTCCAAAGGCACTAGTACTTTAGGGATTGAAGTAGTTCTCTAGGAGACCTTTCCAACGGTGCAAACAGTTCTAAATTCTGAGCACCAAGTCAAAAGTTATGGCCCTGCCAAGTAGGGGTAAATAAATTACTACTTTTTTGGAAGATTTTCTCTTCACGTCAGGTTCACCAAAATGTAGAAGAGGGGGATTCACTACTCACAAGTTCTCTTCATTCAAAGAACCTCATGGGGAAAACTACCCTAATCTACCTCAGGAACAATGGTGAGAGTTTTAGAATCAGAAAGAGCAAGTCACAAATATTTTCTGGGCAAACTGACAAGCTCTCAACCAAAGGACAGTAACGCACAACATGGACGACAACGCAGCGCGTTGGCATCTTGTATGGACCAAAGAGTGATTTTATCACAAAAAAATCCTAAATAACTACTTCTACTCTTATTACTAACAACTTACAAAATACGATAAAGTAATAGAATGTGACCAAACTAAAATAGAATGAAACATAAATGATAAAGCTAAGAAGAAGAAAGGAAAGAAGATACTGACAACGATCCAAGTAATGAAGCCTCCATCTAGTAGATATCTTTAGTACCTACAAGTGTGATATCTGGAGAAATTGTTGGGTTGTATAGGGGTTTGCCTTAGTCAAACCCCCGTTTTGGTGTTCCCACCTCCATGAACAACCAAGAAGATAGAGAAAGAGAGAAATGAACAAAGCATGTGGTGAAAGAAAAACTCGCTCAGGAGTAGAACCTACACCACCAAGTAGGAGTGACAATAAAATCCCACTCAAGGAGGAGAACCTATATCACATAAGAGGTGATAAAAGTAATCCCCACTCAAGGAGGAGAACCCGTATCACGAAGTAAATATGCAGTAGATAAGGGATATGGAATCCCAAGATGCTCACAAGCATGAAGTAAGGGAAATAGGGCTACAAAGAGTGTTGTGAGAATGTGAGAGCTTGAAGCTACTATGACAAATAAGGGGTTTGTGCAAGCAAAAGCAAGATGGAGAAGAAACTAGAATGAAGCTAGAAGAAGTTAGAGAGAAAAATGAACTGAAAGGACAACTTTTAATGAGGGAATAAAAGCTTCTTCATTCGTTACAAGGTATCTTTAGCCATTACCACCAACCAAAGGATATGACAAGTGGAAAACATGCTTGGAGATGGTCGTTTGAGCGTTGAAACATCATAGGATGCTAGTGTGGCGCGCAAATGTTCGGACATGCTATGCTACAGAACGATGAGAATGAGAAAATCCCAAAGTTTGATGCAAAGCTAGCACGTGAAGGTCACTGCTAGAAAGGGGTGTTGGAGCATTCTGAGAAGGGAAAAAGGCTAATGGAGGGGCTAAAATGAGCCTACACAAGTTCTAAGGGAGTGGTCACTAAAGAAAATGCAAGAATGTATCCGAAATTGCAAGGGGTGCAATTTTACAACTATACAAAAATTAACAAGATAAGTGAAGGAAAATAGATTAACCCATATCATTGTTTGAAAAATGTAAGGAGAAATGATGGGTAGAGGTTTCCTGAAACTAGGAGACAATGAATTATGTGTAATCCTAAGACTAGTAAAAAATTTGGGACAATAACCCTATACATGTCATGTCATTGAAACATAAACATTTTTCAAATGTGTGACAATTTATTGCTTATGCAAGTAGCAATAGTAGATGGATTTGATGTGTAACCAATATAATGAGCCTTACATTTCATTGAAGTGTAAACATGTTTGTCAATAACATAAACATAAACATGCATGATCTTGATGGCTTAGGACTACAATGTAACATACAATGTATCATGAGTATAAATCTACGTGTATGTTTATATAAGTATAGATGTATACATATATACATATAAGTATAGATGTACATACACACACATATTCTAAAATTCAATCAAAAAATTGGGACAATAACCCTATATCCATTAAATTTCATGACTAATAAACTAGGGATTCATAACAAAACCAAACAATGTTTTATGCATTTCACATTCTATGTAATGATTTCATATTATAAAGTGAAAGAAATTATTTCAATGAAACCTTGGATGCCATACAAATTAATGATGATAAAATACAACAAACTACAAGTAGGAATAAGTAGATGCAAGAGATAAAGATTTCAATGTATATTTGATGTATGTAGTTGGAAAGGTTAACATGAATGATAAGATGCAACACATAAAGATGTAACTGTGATATGATTAAAAATGGATAATGTTGTTATTATATTTGATGTATGCAGTTGGAAAGCTTAACATGAATGATAAAGTGTAGGTGATAAAGATGAAACTCTAATATGATTAAAAAATGAATAATTATGTTGTTTATAAATTTGGACCCTATGATTTTTTATAGTTGACTAGAAATAATATAATTTGTATGCCTCAAAATATTTTAGAAACTGGATACATATATATAAAATAGTATATTGATTTATGAAAACATGAATTTACCTATTCTAGGTGTACCAACCTGAATAAGCGCCTTTTAATCAAGAATAGATGTAGAGGTTTCCTTCCTAAGCTCTAAATTTTGCAAACGATATTTAGTGAAAACAGAGGAGAATTCATAATTAAAATGACCCTGGAAATTCCTTTTTTATAAAATCATTCGAATGTGGAAAATGAATGCATTGATTTGTGGTGATTGATTTTCAAATTTGAATATATGTGGGAAACAATCAATCATTTCATATTGCATTTGTCATTTGCCTAATATCTATGGTGGCTTGTATGAATTCAGTTTTATATTTGATTTAATATTTGTATTTTTGCTTATTGGGGAGCCTTACACCATCTACTATTTGTTCAAGTAATAATAGTAGATGGAATTAATGCATGAATATGTGAAAGGAAGTGTGGGAGAAAGTGTTATTGATAGCCCATAAAGTCGATAGTTGTTTTATATCATGATATATTAGCCACCATTAACTGTGCGCATGTATATGTAAATACAATACATTTTAAGTTTTGGACCACTTGCATAGAGTGGTAAATGCAAACATTAATTTTTTTAATAAATGTAAAAGTGAGTTATTTTGTGTAACTTTCCTTTTGTTGGAAATAGATATGTACGAGTAGTTGTTTACTTTTTTTGGTCAGGTACACATTCAATAGTAAACATGTATTAATGTAGGATGCAAATATTTATTGGCCCAATTAAAAATACGTAATGACTAAAATACAAAAGTTTTTTCGGGTTCAGGTGCACGTGCAGTGAAAATTTATTGGAACTTTAATGGCTACTAATGCTCTTCCCCTATAGAGGGTAGAAACATTTCAAAGATAAACTATCATAAAATAACCAAAATTCTTTGGGTTTTCTTTGCCTATTAATCTTTTTTAAGGGTAGCTCTATCCACCTAAGTTCAAGCTTGCTAATGGAACTAAGGCAGCTACATGAGGCATTTGAATTGGAGGAATAATGCTCGATTTCTTGCTAACATTTTCTTCTTTTATTAATTATTTTATTTTTCCTTATCTTTACTTTTATTTTTAATGTATACAAAGTTATCAGCCCCATTCATTTAATGTTGTCGTCATGAGGAATTTTAGGCGCCATCATGACTCTGGATATTTTATTTTGTAGATGGGGCACCGCCAAAAGTGGTAAATCCTTACCCAATAGAAAAAGATTATTAGGAATTGTCAATTGCCTAGATAATCTCTGCAACAATTTCTGGATCTCTCATTGTGAAACCCCAACGTGCCCCATCTCCATGAATAGTGGAGGAACTCCAACATGCTTGAGAAATCCTTCATGTCATAGCAGAATTAACACCAAGTTTTAGAGTGATTTACTGGAAGGTTCTCACTTATCTTTTCCTTAATGGATGATTCCCTTTGAGAGGCTATTGAGGAAGCCAAGATTTTATTGCCATGTCCTCTATTTATTTCAAGAATGGAGGAAACAAATTTTATTGGAGGACAGAGACAAACTTTTGGATAGTGAAGAAGCCAATGAAAACTTAGTTTCCATTAGCCTATGTTATCCTTGGGAAGGAAACAATAGTGAATGAAAGTAGAGGCATCATTTGTAGTTTGCATGGAATATTAGTAGTACCTTGCATGAAAAATAGGATCACTAACTATAATTTGTTTTCCATTTATTCAATGTAAGAATCTATCAACATAATAATACGTGATGGTGAGCCTCGTTCCCTTAGGAAAAAAAGACAATTTCTTATGCAAACACGAATATAAGTAAAATTAGCTCAATGATCAAGTATATTGTCAAATCTTTTGTTCTTAGTTTTATTTGGAGGAAATACGAGTACACTAGTATATTATGGATGGAAAGAAACGTATGAGGAGATAAATTTGTTCAGGTTTAAATCTCTATTCTAGAAATACAATGAAACTTGTTAATAGGGCATTCCATCTTATGGAAACCAGAATTGTAACCTATGTATCTAGTTTCTCCAACACCAAAATTGCATAGCCATAATCCATATATGCTTTCTTTCTTTAAAGTTTTATACAACACACTATTTTTCACACATCATTTGTGGGTAGCTTTTAAACCCTATTCATGCTAAGAAGAAAAAAAAGTCATATTATTAAAAAAAAAAATTGAAGTCATCCTCTTGATTTCTATTACAAATAAAATAGAATAATTACTTTTGTTTGCACGTGATTTTAAAATCACTTAACTGATTAACAAAATGAATCAAGGTAAGCTCCTAGCTACAACTAGAATGTTTGTTAACCCATAGCCAAAAGGGAGAGAAAGCTCTCCACCCAACCACAATGGATCATCAAGCCTTGCAAGCTTTTACCATTCCCCCCGAGCCAAGAGATCAACCATAATCTCAAATAGGAATCCACATAAACACTGAAAACACAAACTCACAACAAGGAAAGAACAAGTACAACAAAATGGGAATATAGCAAACTCAAGAAGCATAACATGCTAAGGAACCCATGGAATTTACAAAACTCTTCAAAATTAGTTTCAACAAACCCTTACAATACTAGCACACAAAAAGTACACAAAACCCAAGAAGGAATTTAATGCATGGAAAGTGTAATGTCCCTGGGCTAATGCTGCTATAAATTTTCAGTTGTAGCACTGGGACATTTTGTCAAACAGTTTGTTGATGAACTCTTCTACTGGTGTTAATGGCTTCTTAATGTATTTTAATGCAAATGGTGATGATAAAAGACTACTTGAAAACCACTATCAATTGAAATGTAAGAGAGTGCAATGTAATATGTTTCCTAACTCTTTCAAGACTAAAAGATGACTGGAAATGAATGCAAGTGAGAAAATGTTCACCTACAACCAATAGTTATTTTGACAAGCACCTGGCATTCTAACTCCCATTCTTTTTTGTGACTGAGTGTGCAATCTTATTACATTGTAATGACAACATCTAATGAATGATATATAATATGTGTTCATGTCAAATTAAATAGTAGAAATATGAAGTCTTTACTTGTAGACCTACTTAATCATGACAAATGCAAGACTAGAGAATCGATGATAGAGTTTGACAATGCAAGTCAGATTATAGTGTTGTTTCAATTCTACTTAATCACAACTAATAAACAGCGATCATCATTACAAGGTAAGACCAGTATTAAAACTCAAACCTGGAAGTTTTTGCAATGGTTCCCTAATGTTCAATACTCACATGTAGTAGCTACAATGGCATCCTTGAGAGTCATTTCTCCAAGATAGGATGCCTAGTCAAAAGACTTCAAAATGCCTCCTTTAAACTCTATAAATAATCATGACCCAACTGGAAGAAGATAGAGAAGTCGTTTCTCTTCTTGAAGATCACGTCCTCCACCCAACTAATCAGATATTTCAATATGATGCCCATAACTAGTACATTCAACACCTAAGAAACTTGTCTAGGGTTTCTATGAGATAAAATGCCTCCAGTGACCTGTAGATTCAAACTTCTCTCATATGCCTATTTCTTCCTCAGATTCATGCCAATGAGCAATGAATATTTCATCGAACAATAACCATGAAATAATCCTTGAGAAAACCACAGGATGTTGAGTTTCGAAGTAGCCATGACAAACAATATTGAAATAAATCTTCACTCAAAAATGTGACAGCCAATATTTACTTTGTTGATTCTACTAAGGAAACAATACTATTGCCTCCTTTTATTTATTGAAATATTAACATTTCATTTCTAGCACAACATATTTATTTTCCTCAAATATTTGCTTTATCGCCGAGAAAGGAAAATAATATTTTCTTCTATTCATCCAAAGTAATAATATTTTACTCTCAGCAAGATATCTACTTTTCCCCAAATATTACTCAGAGTTACTTTTTCCTTTTTTTTAATATTACTCAGAAAATAATATTTTCCCCAATATTCAGAATAATAATATTTCCTTTAATATTCAAAATAATCCCACAATATGAAGTAATTAAATACTTCTGAAAACTTTATTTTGAAGATAACCTTTTAGCACAATAAAATAATGCAATAATAAAACAGTTATTGCATTAACATAAATTCTCATTCAAATTTGCAATAATAAATCAGATATTGCAAACAAATACTTAGCTCCTCAAATAAGCTAAATGCAATCGATAATCTCCAAATTTGGTCGAAGACCATTAAATTTGCACAATGAAGAAGACTGAAGTATCTCCTCCTCTCAACTCCAGCTAGGATTGATCTTTCACAACCAAACCTGACACTCTAGAGTCTTCAAACCCTCGAGTGAATGCTAATAATTTAGCTTCAACAACTTACCACACAAGTAATGAGAAAGTAAATGCCAAATCAAGTATATCCAAATGCCTAGCCAACGGCTTCTTAAATAGATTTCTCAATCACCTATAGAAAGCTTCTAGAATATAATATTATTTTATTACTTAAGTGACTATGATTTATTATTTTATTTTGAGTCACTTAAGTTACTTTTATATTAAATTAATTAAATAATAAGTCATCCCTTTTGATATTATATTTTATTGGAATGACTTAATAAATAATTAATTGAATATACCTTCAATTCGGGGACATGACAGTCCTCCCTTCCCAAAAATTGCATGCCCTCAAGCAATCTGTAACTACCAATCCAACTTAACTGCCACATCATCCAATCCCCAAAACATCAACTCATTTGTGCCTATCCACCAACCACCTAGATCCCAAATGATCCTGAAAAGAACTCCAACCAACAACTCCTATGTACAACTGAAGCTCTTGTCACTATCAAGCCCTATCACTCTGTGAAGCCAACTGCCCAACAAGTTAACTCTTGGATCCCAAATATAATAATCATCTCTATATAAATTATGCACAGGGATCTCAACCAACTATTGACCAGAACTATGGTGATGAACCTCCTACATCCATGTTGTTGGAAAGCCAATACCTAATGCTTTCTGCTGTGCCACTTTAATACCCCCTAACTCCAAAATATAGCAAGTCTCTAAATCCTGAATCAAGAAGCAATCAATAGGAGAGCACAAAGTAGAAGAATCAAAACTCATGCTAGGATGAGTTGAGCTAACCACAACCTCATTGTTACCCTTTGCGGTCTCACCATCAAAACCTCTACCAGCAAGCAACTACAAGTGTCTTGTCCCACTATTAGGAGTAGAAAGAATATCATAATGAGTGTTATCAATCTCTTGATAAGAGACTAGAACCATATCAAAATCCAACATGCAAGACCTAGGCAAAACCATCTCCTTCTAGAGAGACTAACCAATTCCAATCTCAAAACTGTCGATGTTGAGCCTAGTGCTCAAATCCCCAATAATGCCAAAACTTGTAGCCAAGACTAATGTATTTTTATCATGAGTGTGAATGCTAAGATATCCCATACTACTATCCTCAACATTTATCCTAGCTACCATAGATGACTGAGCCTCTGGTAAACATAATAAATCTCGAGTTGAACTCAATTCTAAGCAGAGCTCATCAACATGACTTTCTGATTCTTGAAGAGCTAGTTGAGGACTCCTCAAGGAATCACTGGTAACCATAAGCTCATGAGTAAGCTTATCTACTTCATCCTCCTTCCTTCTCATTGCATCTAAATAGACCTCAACAAGGTTGAGAAGATGGTCCCTATCTAAAAGAAGGTGTAAATAATTTGCCTTTATTGTTTCCATACCCTCTTTGACTTCCTACAAGCTATCATGAGAATACTTTGCATCAACTCCCTTTATTCTTCCCTTTAACTGAATTATCCAAGGGTGATTTTCAATTAGATTATATAGTTTGTCATGATGAGATAAGGCTGTCACAATCTCATCCTCATTCACCTTCAACTGGTTTTCCCCATTGTGTGGACTATGGGGTGTATGTCTAGCTTCAATGTCACATGAAGAAGCTTCTAATTGTACCTGATACTTTTTTTCCACAAAGTATTGCATGCAACCACCCTGAGTTGGAATTAGGTTAGCACTAATTCCATCTGTAAAATCCTCATCAAATCCCTGATCAAGTGACTCAACACAAGAGGGCTCAGGCTGCTCTATGTATTCATCATCCCACTTAGCTGAACCATCGGATGATGACATGTTATCCTCCTAAAGAGCTTCATTGACCTCTTGCTTAAAAACTTTCTAATTTTTGCTCTCCATAGGATCAATTGTATGCTAGTATCTAAGTGCCAAAAATTCACCATAAAGACTCTTAGATGTTTTGCCTATAGATACATCAAGTTTCTCCTTCTTTTTGTCACGTGATGCATACCCCTTAAAAATGGATGCCATAGACTGTGTGAATCCTGGTTGTGAATCCAATTCATCCATCCTCTTCTAACTATGCCTTAATCCTTACATCATGGCATTCAACTATTCAATATCCTCATTTGAAAACATGGTGTCCAATTGAAATTTTATGATCTGCAATTTAATAGTTGAAACCAACTCAACTCTACTCTAGCAAGCTAGTAGGATCCAAGCTCTGATACCACTGTAATGTCCCTAGCTATTGTTGCTATAAATTTTTAGTTGTAGCACTGGTACATTTCATCAAACAGTTCGTTGATGAAGAAGGGACTCCCCAAATCTGTTGCCTCTTGGTGGCCTCAGGTTCAGGGAGTCAGATTGGTCCCCTCTAGCTCTAGGGTTTTCTAATCCTTGTTTTGTTGTTCTACAACTGTTAGTCAGTTGTCTCTATTTGTTTCTCTTCTAGTTCATTTGGTTTGAACTAGCTTCCTTTGGCCCTTTGGGCTCTCTGTGTAAAGGGTACAACACCCCGTAAATGTTGCTTATCTTATCAAAAACATATTTATTTTCCTCAAATATTTGTTTTATTGCTGACAAAGGAAAATAATATTTTCTTCTATTCACCCAAAGTAATAATATTTTACTCTGAGCAAGATATCTATTTTTCCCCAAATATTACTCAAAGTTACTTTTGCCTTTTTTTTAATATTACTCAGAAAATAATATTTTCCCCAATATTTAGAAGAATAATATTTCCTTTAATATTCAACATAAGCCCACAATATAAATTAATTAAATACTTTTAAAAACTTTATTCTGAAGATAACCTTTCAACACAATAAAATAATGCAATAATAAAACAGTTGTTGCATTAACAAAAATTCTTATTCAAATTTGTAATAATATGTATCATCTATTGCAAAAAAATACTTAGCTCCTCAAATAAGCTGAATACAATCGATAATCTTCAAATTTGGTCAAAGACCATTAAATTTGCACAATGAAGAAGACTGAAGTATCTCCTCTCAACTCTAGCTAGGGTTGATCTTTCACAACCAAACCTAGCACTCTAGAGTCTTCAAACCCTCGAGTGAATGCTAAGAATTTAGCTTCAGCAACTTACCACACAAGTAATGAGAAAATAAATTCCAAATAAAGTATATCCAAATGCCTAGCTAACAACTTCTTAAATAGATTTCTCAATCACCTCCAGGAAGCTTCTAGAATATAATATTATTTTATTACTTAAGTGACTTTATGATTTATTATTTTATTTTGAGTCACTTAAGTCACTTTTATTGCCATGTAATTAAATACTAAGTCATCCCTTTTGATATTATATTTTATTGGAATAACAATAAATAATTAATTTAATATACCTCCAATTTGGGGACATGACAAAAAGCTTACTTCACAAGGTGGGCAAGCTGCCATGAGAAGGGTGAACCGGCTATCTTCTACTAGGGTATTTTCTCCATTTCTCTCCACCATCCTTCCCAAATATCCCAAAATCTCCTCATCCTCGCAATATAACTCAAAGAAATAAGATAAATTTCATAATTTAGTGCTCATGTAAGAACTTCAATTCTCAACTTAGTCTACTACAAGGCCATCATTGCACAATTAAATTTAATATGAACAACATCTTCACTATCCATTTTTCCAAAGGAAATTAATATTATACAACTTTCACAACATGACTTTACTCACCAAGCATCTTCTGACAATAGGGTTAGTATTTACGCAAGTCATAATTCAAATCCAAACCTAATATCACCTGTTTATAAAGGTTCTAAAAATTCCTTAAACATTTCGATAATTGTTATCTCAAAGAAAAATCATTATTACTTGACCAATCTCTCTAATCATTCCAAGGTTACTTAGTTCAAACCACAATTATAAAATATTTTTCACAAGGAGAAAACACCCACATACACATAATCCATTTTAAGTAGGGATGATTCTATCAATACCATTTTTTTATTGGGTGATGTTCAAATTACCTTCGCTAGCAAAGACCATTTGAATTTATTTGTAAGTTAGGTTAACATCTATTACAGTTTAATAAAATATTGCATGTAATAGTTGCATATACTAGTTTAATAAAGACAGGCAATTATTTCAAGGTAGCTAACCCAAGTACCACAATTAAGTACTTATGACACAATATAAGTTATAAATTTGTTGGCCCTTACAAAAAGAAGACATGATCAAAATTGTGATGTTGAAATTACAACAAGAATTGCTACCTTTTTCAAGACTAATGGTTGTTTATGTTTGGAATGAGAGCATGGTCACAACTTTATCTTGTGTAATAGAGGCCAAGATTTCCCTTAATTTATGAGGCATCAAGTGTTTCAAAAAATCCTCCCTTTGGGAGGGAGGAACCTCTCCAATTAGCCTATTTGAAGAGAGATTGAGAAGCTGGAGCATTTCCATCTTTCTGAAAGCCACGAATATTCTTGAAAAATTATTGCAAGAAAGAGCCATGTACTGAAGATTTTATAGATTTGTTAGTAATGCAGGGATTGGCCCCTCAAATGCATTCTAGGAAAGATTTAGATATTCCAACCCCTTGTAGCTTGCCAGTGCACTGGGAATGCCACCCGAGAAATTGTTTTGAGAAACATCTTTAACTAAAACCATAACCATTTTGCTCATTTCAAAAATAGAACCTTGCAGTAAATTTCTGCAAACGTTGAAATAGAACTATAGATTTTGAAGGCCTGCAACTTTAGGAGGTATATTTCCTATTAGTTTGTTGTGTGCCAAATCCACCATTTCCAATGTCTTGCATCTTCCTAAACTAGCAGGTATTTTTCCTTATAGTTGATTGTGATGAAGAATAAGGTCTCTTAATTGTTAGAAGCTCACCAAGACTATAAGGAATTTTCCCCAAAAGCATGTTCTCACTAACTGACAACAATCCAAGCCATTTTGATAGGCCAAAACTTTCTAGAATTGTTCCCAGTAAATTGTTTGTGCCCAGAGATAATCTTTCCAGATTTGGAAGTTTACTAAGTGTAGATGGAATGGTCCCATTGAATCAGTTTGGTTCTAGGCTTACTGCCACCAAGTTTGTTAGGTTACCAATCTCATATGGTATATTAAACCCCCAATTTCATTTTTGTCCAATGCTAAAAATGAGAGTAAATTTGAAAGGTGACCAACTAAAGTGGGCAAGACACTGGTGAGATAATTAAATCCCAAAACAAGTTGTTCCAAGTTAGAGCAATTAGTTATTACTGTTAGAATAGATAAAACACTGCTTCCACTAACAAAATGATTTTTCCACAAAACTAACCATCTCAATTGCTGCATTTTCCCAAATTCCAGGGGCATTGTGCCACTCAATTGGTTGTTACCCAAATCCAACACTTGCAACTCCAATTACCCAATGAGCTGGGTATTTCTCTAGTGAGTTGGTTTCCCCATAAATACACTCCTTGCAACTCTAACAGCCTTCAAAACTCCCATGGAATTGGTCCATTTAAGTGGTTCTCAAATAGCTGCAACATTTGAAGATGAGTGCAATTCGAAAGAGCAACAAGGATTGACCCTATTAAGTTGTTGCTATGAAGATTAAGCCAGTTTAGTTGACTAAGCATACCCAACTCAACAGGAATACCACCCTGGAGTCTATTATCAGCCAAGTCCGTGATGATTTAAAAGGACATGTTTCCTAAGGTGGGATAATTAAAGATACATGCAAAATTTGGAAGCATGGACAACACACGTGAACTGTTTAAAGAATGCCACCTACACATGTAGCCCTCTGTAAAATAAACACGTGCCTTGCTCCGGCAGAGAAGAAAGAGGAAAAGAGATCGAGGGGTCATAAATGAAACAAATATAAAATCTAATAGAAAATTCTTGAGCCAATACAATTTCAAGAAAAAAAATAAAGAAAAATTTGTTTAAAACGCAAACATTAGGAAATGTCTTACATTTTTCAATTGGCATATTCTTCAATGCAAAGTAATATAGAAACGATCATGAGAAAACATCAGTCTTTTCCCTTATAGGCAAGATACAAAATAAAATTGCTCTTGAAATTTTTGAGAATGTTTCCTACATCATCCATAAGAAGTATTTCATTTTTGGCATTGGATGCATGGTTATCCACTCTGAAAACTAGATTTCCAACTGCATCAAAGACGGTGAAGCTTTTTCCATTCAATATGAGGGATTTATTCTAGACTGTGAAGATGGTGGACTTGATTGAACAAAAATTAACATCAATGACAATGTGGGGAGAGGAGAGTGAAGGGTGGTGAGGCTAACGCATTCTTGCTTCCAGCAAAGAAATCCTAGTTATTCATCCAAACCAAGAAAACAACATGATGTGCTAAGAGCATATGAAATGCCTGTAGAAAGCTCCTCAGTGGGTTGAATTATATCCTAATTTTGGTTCATTATTCATCACAAAAATCATGGGATACCTATGTTCCACAGGGATGCACCCCCCCGCAAAAAAAACCCCACACCCGAGACGGGAACGTTTCCGAGACAAGGAGGCGCCTGGGAAACATCCCTCTATCGTCCCCCTGCCATCTCCACATCTCACCACTATTTCCTTGCCGTCTCCTTCTGAAGGGAAATGTTTCTTTTTCATTTCAGCTGGGGAAACTTCAAGGAAATTCCTGGGATACTTCTAGACGTCCCCTTGACCTGAGGAAACTCCCAGGCGTCCCCTTCAAAAAAAAATTATTTTTAGTTTAAAAAAGTTTTAAAAAATCAATTGAAGTTTACATTTTAATATTTTATGTTTAGTTTTTTAAAACAAAATGTAATTGTATCAAAGTTGAAAGTCAAATGAATCATTTTTATTCATTTTTCAACATTTCTCCGTCTGTGCAAGTCTGAAGATGACTGGTTTGAAGAAGAGAACGTTGAACAGGGAATTTGGGCATCACCATCAAATCTCCAGGCATTTGAGGATTCAAATTCACTAAGGGGCACGCACATATAGGTAAGAACCACATTTATTTTAGTTTTTTAAAAGGAAAAATATGCTTCTTCTTTTCCAGTATTAGCCATTAGGTGCTATGTGCTTCTTCCTCATCTTTATCTATTGATGATTGTTTGAGTGTTTGACAGTTTGTGCTTCCTCTCAGCTATCTTCCCTTTTTAATATTTTTCTATCATTCTTATTATCTAAATTTCTGAATTTAAAATTTAAAATTTTTCAATCCATGAGACCACATTTCTAAAAGTTCATAACTCTAATATTTATTGTTTTTCATTTTTTGCAATAAACTAGTGAATTATAAAATTTAAATTATTAATCTAATGAATTTTTTTTAAAACATAGTAGGTCTATTTTTTTTTTAAATTGTTTTTTGCAATGTCATTTGACATTATCTAATTATCATAATGATTTCATTCGATAGAAGTGATGATGAGATTGACGGTGATGAGGTTGAAGCTAAAATTGGAAGTGAAAATGACTCATCTGATGATGCAAATTTTGAAATGGAAGCGGGTGTTGGTGAACATGGTTCAAGTACTTAGTCTCAAGCTGAAACAAGTTATGTTGGGAGTAGAAATGATAGGTGCCCTTCAAAAATCCTTCAAAGATATGCCATGGGCCCCTTTGATCCAAAATCACCATTAAAACAATTTGCAACTAAGATGTCATCACAACCTGGGACATGTGGGGGCACTAGAAAGTGGGAGTGCCACCTTTGTCATCTTGATTGGTTTGGGAGAATTACTAGAACTAATGCTCACTTTCTTCTTATTCGAGGCAAAGGTGTAGATGTTTGCAAAAAGGTGGAAAAAAATATGAAGTATAGAGCTGAAATTTTAAAATTATGGGGTTCTAATGAGGAAGAAGCACCTATGACTCCTACATTGGTACACAGGAGTAAGGGTGATCATATTTCAACAGTTTCTACTTCTAATTTGTAGAGTCAAAGGCCACCAAATCCATTCAGTTCAAGTGCAGGAGAGCCTAAGGGGAAACGTAAAGTGGCATCTTCAAGTTCACAACCATTGGCAGATTTATTCAATGCACAAGCAAAAGGAGGAGGCGGATGATGCTATTGGAAAATTATTCTTTTCCAATGGCATTCCATTCTATGTGGCTCACTCTCCTTATTATAAGGAAGCTATGTCAAAGGTAATAAGGGCGGGACCATCATATGTGCCACCAAGGGAGACTAAATTAAGGACAACAATCTTAGATCAAAATTATTCTAAGATTAATATTTTGAGAAGATGAAGAGAACCTGGGTCACAAGTGGATGCAGCATAGTCATGGATGGGTGGATGGACATTAGGCATCGTCCACTCATCAACATCATGGTCACATATACAGTGGGCCCTTATTTCCTTAGGGCTATTGATTGTTCAGGGCATAGCAAGGATGCTCATTATCAGTTTCAAATCCTCAAGGATGCCATAGAGGAGGTTGGGCCATAAAATGTGGTGCAAGTAGTGACAGATGTGACCCATGTGTGTAGAGTTGCAGGGAGGTTGATTGAGGTAGCCTATAGACACATTTGGTGGACTCCTTGTTGTGTGCATCCTATGAATAATGCACTTAAGGACATGGGTAAAATCAGCTGGATCAAATCAATTGTGAGTGATGCTAGAGATGTGCAGATGTTTATCTACAACCACCATATTCACATGCACTTTTTAGGACCTTCTCCAAGAAGGAATTCTTAAAACCTATAGAGACTCAATATGCATCATACTTCATTCTCTTGGAGAGGATGCTTGAGTTGCAAGAGGCATTGCAAGTAATGGTAATGACAACAGAGTGGAACTGATGGCCTAAGTCAAAGACACAAGGGTTGAGGGTTAAGGAGGTGGTGAAGAATGATGTCTTTTGGGCTGATACTAAATATATTGTCTCCATCATTGATCCATTCTTCAAAGTTATTAGATTTGGGGATTCTAATGCACCTTCCCTTGGAGAGGTATACAAGTGCATTGATTCCATGCTTGATCAAATGAAGGCTAAAGTGCAAGAGAAGGACCCTACAATGCAATTCTACACCGAGCATATTTATCCAATCATTCAGCGTAGATGGGAGAAGCTCAGCACTCCCTTACACATGGATTCCTATGCATTGAACCCAAAGTGGTATGTGCCATGTCCTGGAAGATTGACACCTATAGAGGATGCTAATGTGGAGGAAGGGTTCATGAAGGCCATTGATAGAATGTATGATCCTATAGATGTTAGCTTGCTTCATACCGAATGGAAAAAAAATTCCACTCTTTGGGGATATTCAAAGGCGGCCAAGATAGATTTGGAGACTATGTCAAAGGAGGACCCCAAGTTGTGGTGGACTATGCATGGGCCTAGATCTTTGATTACTACTCTATCCATTCATTTATTGTCACAGGTTTCTAGTTCTTCTATTGTTGAGAGGAACTGGTCTACTTATAGCTTCATCCACTCTGTTAAGAGGAACATGCTTACTTCTAGGAGAGCAGAGAAGCTTGTAGTTGTACATAGTGCCCTGTGTCTTATTGACCACAACACAACTACATACAAGGAGAGTCCAGTAGCCAGATGAGATGTAGAGCCAGAAGAGCCAGCACAAATAGATGTTGATCCTACACAAACAAGGTTGGTTGGTATTGGTTTAGATGAGCTTGAGCATGCAGCATCTAGCAGTTCCAGTGATGAGGAGATTGGAATGGAGCTTGGAGATGATTAGATCATTAGAGGCATCAGGCCATTAGCCTAGAGCCATTTACTATTAGTATTTACTATTTTGTTACTTGTACTCAATTTTTGAAGTTTGAAGTTTGAACATTGATGATATAGTGATACTTGATTGTAATTATGATTCATGAATCATGATTATGAAACATCTAGTTCTTGTTGCATTTTCCAATGTCTATATTTTCATTTTGATTTTCAATGTTCAGTGGTTCACTAGTTCAATGATTAAATCACAATGAAATGATATATAATTGCAATGTGTTATTGTGTTTGAACTTTTAAGTTTTACATTTTTTTTATGTGTTAACTTTACTTATTCCTTAGGCTTCTACAATTATGTAATTATATTTTTATACATGTTTTTATAACTAATTTTTCAAGTACTATATGTATTTCAGTGCCACCCCCTGCCACCCCCTTGTCGTCGTCCCCCCATCATCCCCCTGATGTCCCCAAACTTAGGCCCCCCGTCTCCCATCCTAGAAATGCATCCCTTGTCATCCCCTCGTCCCCAAAACTTCATGGAACACTATGGGATACACACACACACAATGTGTGATTCCATTGCAAGAGGTAATGCTCATCTTGAGTGGGCCCTACTTAGGTACATAATTTGTAAAACATGGTAAATACAGGGCCTCCACCATTGTTTTCCAAATCACTTGTCTTCTTTGCATGTACTCATAAATAGTATGAAAATTTAGAATGAAACATGTCCTTAAAAAGAAACGACAACATGCTTGCTCCATTGAAGTGTTAAACCTGTACAATGAAATAGCACAACAAACATTGTTGTGGAGAAGATACAAAAATACAAAGCCGAAATGTGAAGAAGGCAAGAATCTAAACCTAAGGGCTCTCTAAATAAAATTTAAATCTAATTCTGAAACCCAACTTTGGTTATTGACATGATCAGTAGATGCAACACTCTTAACCCTGTTCCTTGACCTTTGTTGCAATATTTTGAAATGGTCTATGTTCAGAGAAGAGCAATACCGTTATAGGTAATTGCATCCTAGTTAGTAATGAGTTTGAAGTGACTTGACCTACCTTATTACTCACTTCCAATACCAGTCCTTAATCAAGATGACAACTATTATGTTTGACAAAAAAATTTAACAAATATTACATTTAGCAAATATTTTTATATTACAGTAATTCAGGGAAAAAGAGGCTTTGCTAAAAAAGAAAGAGATTAATATCTAAATTTTAATTTTAATTTGACTAAATTGTAGATATTAATATCCACTATTTACTAGAAATATAATTTATTCATGCATTAATATGATTTTACTTATTCTGAAATCAAGTGCATAAATAGAATGAAATCCTCATTACAATCATGAAATGTATTAAGAATATGAATTATGACTGTGAATAATGAGAGGCAAAGTGGAAGAATTTGTTTAGACACTAACAAGCTTCATAACCTAAGAAAGGATCCATAAATATTAAATATCCTTACCTGCCACTCAGGTGCATTGTGTCAACCATTCTCTACCATAACACTCCCAACACTAAAAAAATTGTTGAAATCGTGGCCCTTTCAATTTTGGGATCTTCCAAAAATAGACCAGAATTGAAATAAGAATAATGCACTAATTCGGTTATATTTTTTGGGGAAATTTTTTTCCAAAATTGAAGTAATAAATAAAAAGAAAAATAAGAATGAGTAAATTAATGTTTAGGTTTTAATTCTAGTAATAGAAAAGGCGTATCTAAACTATGCTCGAGAACTGACATTTGCGAGTTTTGAAGTGATAAAAACAAAATGGGAAATAAACCAAGCAAATGCTCAAGATGGGCTCAGAACTCATAATTGCGAGTTTTGAAGTTTTGAAGCCCATTAAAAAGCCCTAAAAAATAAAGCAAGACATATAAGTCTTGGTAGGGAGGTCAGTCGTTGCCTTTTAATGAATGCTTTGCATTAAAAATAACTCGCATTAAATAGGAAATAGGATGATGAGCAGAATAATTGAAGTTCAAGACTGCTAATAATGGTTATGATTTTCTTTCGCTTTTTGACAGAAGCATCTAATAGTGAACCTGTCCACCATTAGCAGTCTACAAACCAAGAAAGTAGCAACTAACTATTGCTTCTATTGAAAAGCAACTTGGTAAATTAAGATTATAACCCGCCAAACTACATCTACAATATTGTATCTACTCCTTCGAAATTGGTGAGCAAAGTCAAAAAAGAAAACCCTTGAAAAAGAAAATATCTCAATAACATTTTGTTGTCAAAAGAAAACATCTAAATAATGTTGCACTGTAGAAATTCCAATTACTCAGCCCTGTATCAATGTTTAAATAAATCTCTTCCTTCTATAGAGCATTATAAACTCAACTTTGGTTATCGATATGATCAGCAGATGCAGCACTCTTAACCCCATAAAAGGTTTGGGGCTAAGCTGGAAAAATAACAATCAGAGTTACCTGACTGTAATGGTGCACATTCTTATGATCGTTGCTGCAATTTGGAGGATCAAGCAAGCCTGGCGATCCGATCATTACAACTAGCCTAGTACACTTGTGTGCAAAATGTGGAAGCACAGACAAGGCACGTGAATTATTTAAAGAATGCCACCTCCAGCCATAGCCCTATGTACAATAAACACAGGCCCTGCTCCCCAAGAGAAGAGGAAAGCAAGTCGAGGGGCCTAAATGAAAAAGCAAAGGATTTTTGGGTCTACAGTAAATGGGACTCCTCGTACTTCTAATATGGAGGCACCTAACTATGCCACCTCGATTCATAGTCTTTATTCTGCAAGAGAAGAGGGAAGTAGGTCGAGGGGCCTAAATGAAAAAAGGAAAGGATTTTTGGGTCTACAGTATATGGGACTTCTCGTACTCCCAATATGGAGGAGGCACCTAACTCTACTCCACAATGCAAGACATACATACCTCATACTCCACACTTAACTCATGCTCCACAATACAAGACGTACATACCTTACCCCCTTGTGACCTTTCTTTCAAGAGTACAAATTCTCCACCACAAGGCCAACTCAAGTGTACAAAATATAAAAGAAATATAAAAGCTAATGGAATATTTGTAAGTCAATATTTTTTTAGGAAAAAAGAAAGGAAAATTATATTTAAAACCCAAACATTAGAAATGTCTTTAAATTTTTCAATAGGCACATTCTTCAACGCAAATTAATACAAAAAGTGAAAACATGGGTCTTCGTCTATAGATAGACAAGCAGGTATTTAAGTACAAAAAGAGAGATGTTTATGGGTTCTTTATGTCTCCATTTGAATTAAGATCGTCTACCATCACACATCTTAATCATCTTTTGATTTTCTAATACATTGAAATGTTTAAAATTTAAGTTGAAAAAAAATCAATAGAAGGAATTGCTTGCAATTATAATTGATTTTTTAAGAAATTATATTAAAAAATAAAGGTTTAGATTCTAGATTTAAATACTAAATATTATATTTATTTTCTTAAATGAAGTTGGTGGTTATAATTACTTATGTGTTGTTAATTAGTTGTTAAGATAAACTTTCCTTTATATCATTCGGTTAATTATTATTGATAAATAGTTTTCATGATGTTAATTTTTACTTTTTTGATAATTTATGTTAATGTTATTTTGATGGTGCCACCTACTTTTATGTTTGAAAAAAAATTATCTACTCCATACTCACAGTAGATGGGAGACTATATTACTGGCAACAATTGTTACAACCTCTCATGGAATCAAATTTTGATTTGTTGTAGATCGTTTTATAGCTTCTCATGTAATACCTGTAGGTTCTCACCACACCCCCAATTGTTGTAGAACACTCTCAATTAGGATTGCACACTCAACCATGCCCTTATTAGCAACATAAACACACACACAAATGCAAGGAATCACCCATCAACATAAATAAGTAAAAAGGCATTAACATATGGTATGCAATCCCAAATCATGGATAGAGAACAATGTACCATGCATAATTTAGTATGGAAAATTAAGTCATCATCCTTCATTAACATAAACTAGAATACCCCTTTGACATTTGCATTGATTGATAACATTACAAAATAAGAATGATTTAAAACTACCATCTCTCTCTCTCTCTAAAAGGTGAATATTCTTATCTTTATTTGGGATGTCTCTCTTCAAAGCTCTTCCTAATGGTCAATCACTCCTCAATCTTGGAACTCACTCTTCGTTCACAAATGATGGCCTCCTTTACTTTCAGTCTTATCTTTATTATTGTAAATCACTCTTCATTTTTCCTTCCTACCATGCACTTTGTATTTTCTCTTTCTCACATGTCATAGGTGTAGTGTATATTGTAGCACACACAAAAATATTATCATGTGATGGACTAGAAACCTCCTTCACATTCTCTCTCATCAGTGACCTTGTAGTCTTTCTTCCCTCTCAAAAGTAGCTCTCCTCTTCCACCCCTATGTAATATCACCTCAAATTATCAAAATCATGTTAAATAGTTCTAGCATCTAATTGAGTCTCTTTTACCACATGCAATTCCCCTCTCATGTTGAACACCTCCTTATTCCCTAAAAACTCATTTCTCTCCTATTTATGTCATATGCCACTACCTACTCCAAACTCCCTCCAAAAAATTATTTTTTTGTTGAGTGTTGAAATAGACCTCTTAAAATTTTGAATCATCTATTGGAGAAGCCAAGATTTGAAATCACAATCACTTGATATCTTCCACTTAGTAAAATAATGAGCAAAATATCATGGTTTTCTAGATACAAATGATGAGTGTGTAAATTTACAATGAGAGCCTTGCATATATAGGTATGGTAGAGGAGGTAGGAAGGTAGGACTAAATGACTAACTACCTCTCAAAAGGTGTAACACATGTATGCTCATGTGATAAGTATGTGAGCATGTGTGAAGTATGCATTAACTATGTGCCTCAAAAGGTTAGTACATGTGTCTCAACCAAATGAAGTGAGACAAGAAAAGTTTCTTAAGTGGAGAATTAACTTTAGTGTGAATGGATCAACCTAGAAAGGGTGATATACTAACTAGATGTCTAATAACCCTATTTACACTAGCACCCCCTTAAGTGCAACTTAAGAAGTAATGTATGCAAAGATGATGATGATGGTCCTCACTGACTAGGCCATGTTAGGTACCCATGTACAAATTTCTTATAAAATAGAGTAAAGGAGAAAACCTAATGGGATATAAAAGTCCTCTCCAAAGGAGAAATGATACAACGAAAATGTAGAAGTGAAGAAGAAAGAAGATAGGACTCATGACACCCCCCAAGGACTAATTCAAGCACATTGTACAAAAAATATTCACCCTCAAATGAGAGAAAAAATGATAAGGTCTTTGTGACCCTCCTAAAAGGTGTCACATCTTGATTTTTTCTTGCATAAACTTATTTGATAATAAATAGAACTAGATAAGACCATTGCACAATACGTGATTAATATGTTGATATCTTTAAAATGCATGATTATTGTGATTAAAATAATGATCAAATATTATTATGTGAATATTTTGATTGTTGATTATGGTTTTATGGACTAACATATTGACAAGATATTGAGTGCAAATAAGTGCAAGAACAAGTTGAAGGTGTGAACATGGTTGAGTAGAGATGACCTAGCTGCTTGACGATAGTCAGCATGATGGAAATCCTACACACACACTCATGTAGTTGCATTCATCCTACATTGTGTATGATTATGATTGCATTATTAAATCATGAATATGTCATTTGTGTGATATGATTTAAATGATGACTATGTATTATGAATGTTTTGTTTGTAAAATTAATTTAATTGGGAAAAATAAAAGATTTTATTTTCAAATGTTTGAACATTTAAAAAAAATAAAATTATTTATATATTAATAATAATATAATGAGGATATTTTATTAAAATTAATTAAAAAAAGTTTAAAATTCATGAATTTCATGAAAATCATGTAATCCTAGCGCGTGTGAAAGTGCAGTACTAAAATTAGTGACTGTAGTTGAGTATTTGCACATGGAAATATGTAAACCATTAAAGGAGAGAGCAAATGAAAGGAAAAGAACATGACTTGATAAGTAGGAGATATTTTCCACATCATGTCAAATTGTGATATTGCTATCAGGATTCAACCATGTGGTTCTGGGTTAGGCAACCTCTCGGGAAGGCCCAATGCTTCACCTCTATGAGCATCACCTAGATGCAATGAGTGTTAAGTGGACCATTCATTATCATGAGAGATGGGTTCTTGTGAACCAATGCTCATGATACATGGGTTGATGAGTTTGACTCGAACTACACAGTTGAACCCTGATAGCAATATCACAAACACATGACTATTTTTAGAGATTTTTGGATTCAAGATTGAGGAAGGTGTTGCACGCAGAGCAGGAGTCCAATTTTTCTAATAATATTGTAGTGTATTGGTAAATTGGCATAAGGAAATTAGGGTGCAACTAAATTGTTGGGAGAATTGAACCAACTTGCAAAAGGTTGCTTAAGGTATGTCTGCCAAATTTTATATAGTGACTAGTTTAAGATATAGTGTTATGGCATTTGAGCATAGGCCAGCATCGAAGCAAAACAAGTTCGATAAGTTTTATTTTGTATTGAGAATAATTCTCCACCATAATCAACACACCCAATAAAAACCCAATCAAGCCCAAATTATTTATATCTCTTTATGGCAATTAGAGTTCTCTATTACATTTTTTGTTTTCCTATCAAACATAGTATCTTTTGACTCACTCATTTCATATGTGTTTTCTTGTGAAAAGAATATTGTTTTCTCTAACTTAATAGGTATAGCATACCAATCAACCCTAATAGAATTGACTATATTTAGACATATTTACAGTTGCTACAAACTTGTGTAGTGAATATTATCTATGACTATCATAAACCTGTGAAAAGAATATTATGTGAAAGAGAAAATAACAGTTGTATATTGATTATTACTATTATATGTGCAATATAAGTATTATACTCGAATTAGTGATTCAATCATGATTGTAAATATACATGAATTCTTGTTGTTTTTTTTAAACCATTGTATTATTTTGTATGGATCTACAAATTTGAATAGTATTAAACTAGAAAATGATTTATATATGCTATGATGATTCCATGAAAAAACTGTAAAACTATACAAATGAGACTATCATTTCATAGATTTGAATCTTTTATTTCAATTTAGGATATCAAAGAGAATCATTATAGTTATATATAGGTACATATATATACATACCCACATATATATAATAGTGCAAATATGTATCACATGTTACAAACTAGTTTCACATGGATTAAAATTGCAAGACATCTAAAATTAGTTAGAATTACATGTGCATTAAATAATGCATGAAATTGAGCAAAATCATTAGAGATCAAATTTATGCCAATAATCTAGTTGTATGTAAATAATCTAGTTGCATGTCAATAATCTAGTTGCATGTTGATAATCTATTTGCATGTCTATAATCAAGATTTCATGTCTATAATCTAGTTGCATGTCAATTATACATTAAACCATTATTATGTACGAAAATAAAAGAGTTCATTATTTTTATGATCATTATGCATGTTATTTTCTTTTATATATGATTTGACTTTACCTTCCAAGATAGGTGTTGAATATGGGCTAACAGATGAGAAGGAGTGAAATGAAATATCATTGGATGAGGGTTTAGCTGAGGTTGATGGTAGCATTGATGGGTCGACATATGAGAAGGAGTGAAATGTGTATAGTCATAAAATTGCACCCCTTGCAATTTCACATACATTTTTGTACTTGCTTTAGTGTCCACTCCCTTATCATCTTGTGTAGGCTCATTTTAGCCTTACATCAGCCTTTTTCCCTTCTCAAGATGCTCCATCACCCCTTTTCAACAGCTACCCTCACGCATCAGCTTTTCATCAAACTTTGTGCCTTTCCCATTCACGTCATTTTGTAGTGTGACATGTCCAAACACTAACGTGTCGTGTGGACATCTGTGCACCATGCTAGCATCTTGTGACATTTCAATGCTCAAATAGTTGTCTTCAAGCATGCTTGCCACTTGTCCTCACCTTTCATTTGCAGTAATGGCCTGGGACACCTTGTAACAGCTGAAGAATCTTCTTTTCTCTCATTAAATGTTATTCTTTCAACTCATTTGTCTCTCTAGCCTCTAACTTATTCTAGCTCCACTCATTTTCTTTTAGCTTCTCTCTCAAGCATTCTACCATCTTGCTCTTGCTTGCATAGCTCCATTTCTTGCTACAACAACATTCTCCAAAGCTTTCACAACTCCTTTTACAACACTCTTGGATCTTGCAGCTCCATCTCCCCTATCTCATGCTTGTGAGCATCTTGGGGTTCCATATCTCCCTTCTATTGCATTTTTACTTTGTGATACAGGTTCTCCTCCTTGAGCAGGGATTGCTTTTATCACCTCTTTTGTGATACAGGTTTTCCTCCTCGAGTGGGGATTGCCTTTATCATCCATACTTGGTGGTGCAGGTTCTACTCTTGAAGTGGGTTTTGCTTTCACCACACGCTTTTTCCATTTCGGTTACACTCTTTCTCTTTATCTATCTGGTTGTTTGTGGAGGTGGGAACACCAAAATGGGGGTTTGACTAAGGCAAACCCCTATATAGCCCCAAAAAATTCTCCAGATATTACACATGCAGGTTTTGAATACATTCACCTTGTTGGAGGCTTCATCACTTGTGTGGTTGTGAGCACTTTCTTTCTCCTCTTTATCTTTATCATTTACCTTGCTTTATTTTCATTCCTATCACTTTCTATTACTTTATTGCATTCTATAAATTCTCAATAATCGGAGTAGAAGTAGTCATTTAGCTATTTTCTATGATATTCTCGCTTTCTAGTCTATACGAGATGCTAGCACGCCTCTAGGATGCCAGTGTGCCTCACTATCATCTATTTCCTACGCTGTCGTCCTTTGGCCGAGAGCTTGTTAGTTTGTCCAGAGAATCTTCGTGACCTAATCTTTCAGGTTCTAGAACTTTCACATTGTTCCTTGAGGTAGTTTAGGGCAGTTCACCCCATGAGGATCTCTAAGTGAAGAGAACTCATGAGTATCAAATCCCCCTTCTCTACATTTTGGTGAACCCAACATGAAGAGAAAATATTTCAAAAAACTAGGAATTTATTTATCCCTACTTGGCGGGGTAATAACTTTAGACTTGGCGCTTGAAATTTAGAATCGTTTGCACCATTGGAAAGGTCTCCTAAAGAACTAGTTTAGTCCCCAAAATACAATTCCTTCAACAATAAAATTTTAGGGATAGACACAAGTTCTGACCTCAAATTCCACTCTGAAGACCTTCGAAAATGCGAATTACTAGAACATAGAAAATATCAAAAAAATCGTAATGAATTTAATATCTTCTTTTATTAATTCAGTATCTAGATTTTTTCAAGATGTTAATAATGTTCTATTTCATGCATGTGATGGTGACTTATATTTTCCCATGTCACTTAGTATCTTTGATCCTTCTCATGAAAGTCCTCTAGCTTCGGGGGATATTTTGTTGCAAGAAGATGAAATCATTGATACCTTTCTTAATGTTACTCTACCTTCTCTTCATCCCAATGCACTTTCTTCTAGAGATAATGCATTAGCGAATGATGAATCTTTTCATCCCAATGCACTCTCTTCTAGATACGTCGCATTGGTGAATGATGAGTCTAATCTTTATTCCAATGCACTCTCTCCTAGATATGTCGCATTGGTGAATGGTGAATCTTACCATTGTTTTGATGCACTCTCTTCTAGAGATGATGCATTAGCAAATGATGAGCCTCCTTCCACATTTGATCCTCCTTGGATCAATGTTGAGAATGTTTCTTCAAATAATTATTCCACATTTGATCATGTTTGGATTGATGTTGAGAATATGTCTTCAAATAATTCTACTAGTTGTGATGATTCTATAAACTTAATCTGTCTCTGCTACCCCTCAAAGGCCTAAGACACTAATCATTTACGTAACTCCAGCTAGTCCTTCTCCTAAAAGGATTTTTTCTATTGATGGTGTTCCATTCGATAGTGATTATGTTGATCTTTCTATGGCTCCCTCTTACAGAGCGATAGCCCATACTTATGAGAATAGTATGAATAAAAAACCAATCCTTCTTCAAGCACCTAAACCTACAACTAAAGTACTCAGTGATAACGATCTTGTCGAGAAACTTTGTGTTACTCCAGAAAAGATCTCACAGTGGGAATTGATCTAGTCTACTCTGGTTTATCAAGGTATGCTTCAAGAAGCCTTGCAAAGGATCCTCTTGCCTTCTTCCGCTAGGAAGACAGATGTTGATGCATTGATAGCTTATATTCATGTGGATTCATCAAATATTGCATTCTATCTACAGGAGCTCCTGCCTCCAAAAGTATAGAAGCAAGTGGACCCTCTAATGATTATAGTTAACATTAATAACATTGGCATTAGAGGTACTCTTGTTGATGTCGATTCAACGCTTAATGTATGTAGTATTGATCTATTGCCTAAGATTAATATTTATCCATCTTCTCTTAATGCTTCTTCTATTGTCATTTGTGGGTTCGATTATGTCGGTCAACAAGCCCTAGGCATGATAGTCTTGTCTTTGAGGTTGGGACCCATTACCATACCTACCCTTATATATGTTATGGCAGAAAAATTACCATATAACCTTCTTCTTGGTAGGTTGTGGATCCATGTTATGGGTGACATCCAATGTACCTTGCATAAGTCTATTAAGTTCATTTGCAATAATCGAGTAATCACAATCAAGGCTGAACCTGATGCTATGAACTTGTGTGAAATGGAAACTATTGGTCAAGTTTTAATTGTGTCTACTCTTATTCCTTCGGTATCTTCTAATGTGTCAATGTTTACTCTAGCAATCTTGAGATAGATGTCCCTGAAGAAGATCCTTCTAAAGCAAGAAATCTTAAGTCTTCTCCTTCTCAAAAGAATGCATGTTTTAGTGATGATTGGGGTTCCTTAGACTTTACAGATTCCTTCATTGGGGAACATAAAGTCGACCTAATCCACTTGGACCTTTCGATAACATCATCTGAACCTACTATCAAAGATGGTCATTATTTTGTATCGCGGGATAAGGTGAATGCAAATTGTAATGTTCTTAATTTTGATCCTCCTTTGTTGTCTTCTATCATCATAACTTCTTCTTGTGAGCGGTCAAGTCTTTCTCCACAAGAGAAATGGTTACTTCTTGCTCCTCATTCTTTATCTGAGCAAGAGTGTATTTTGTTGTGGCTTCTAAAATCCTGCTTAATTACTCTTCCTTCTCCTACACACAAGAAATTCCATGAGCATGATAAAGAAAAACATTCTTTATGTGCATACCATCAAGTACCTAGCCATACCACTAGTGAATGCAAGGCCTTGAAGGATAAAATACAACTTTGTGATTCTAGTTCCATCAAAATCCTATTTGATTGATGCACCTGACTTTTCTTTGCATGACAAGTGATATCAAGGTTTACCTTTGTCATGTATGTTCTAAGTATCTTGCATAGTTCTCCCCTATATGTTGGGGGAAGTGATATCTTGTTTTGGAAATGTGTGTCCTTTTTAAGGACCCCCTCTCTTCTCAGTCTTTCAAATGAAACATCCCTTGAGTGGACCCCTTTTTTCTTTTGAAAGGTTCCCAAGGGACCTCTTTGAAATCATTTCTCCTTCAAATGAATTCTATGACGTCTAGCTTGGGGGAAACCTAACTAGACTTCACTTTTCAAACAATGCGTCCCTTGAGTGGACCCCTCCTGAGGGACCCCTTTAAAATCCTCCCAATCTATCGATGGTCTGTGTGACTATCTACTTACTTTCCTACATGCCCACTTTTTGACATGTTCTATCTGCAAGTAAACATGTCACTTTGCAGGTGCACCTATGAAGCCGCTTTTTAACTCTACAGAGTTCGCTTTCCTATGTTTCCTCAATGTGAGAGATCTTGGAGGATACCTCCCTATAGGTCTGTGGGCCTGTAGGGTTCTTCCTTTTAGCTTCCTCCATGGAAGAGATCTTGGGGGTGGCTCCCCTACAATTCTACGGGTCTGTAAGGTGCTTTCTTGGGTTTCCTTCATATGAGAGATCTTGAAGGACACCTTCCCTATAGGTTTGCAGGTTTGTAGGGTGCTTTCTCAACTTCCTCCATGTGAGAGATCTTGGGGGATGCTTCCTTGCAAGTCTACAAGTCTATAAGGAACTTTTCTTGGTTTCCTTCATGTGAGAGATCTTGAAGGACACCTTCCCTTTAGGTCTGCGAGTCTATAGGGCACTTCCTCAACTTCCTCATGTGAGATATCTTGGGGGATGCCTCCCTATAGGTTTGTGGGTCTGTAGGGTGCTTTCTTGGGTTTCCTTTATGTGAGAGATCTTGGAGGACACCTTCCTTGTAGGTTTGCGGGCCTGTGGGGCACTTACAGTCTTAAACTCTCTTTCCTCTCTTTTGTATATACCAGATCAAAGATCTACATCTTCTTCATCCTAAGTATATTCCCTTCTTCCCTTCATCTTATAATTCTTCTATGTGTTATTTATAGGGATGACACAGAGTATTGAGACAACCTTCTACATCGATGTCTCTTTACTTTGCTGACTCGAATCCTGTAGCTTTTAATGTTCTAACATTGTTGTCTAGTGTAGATTTTCCTTGTCTAATGTGTTTGTTTTGAAAAATCTTCACATTGGGGGCATGCTTCTATGGTTTGAAGATTTATTTGCTTCCTCTATATTATCCTTTTGGAAAAATGATGTTATTTATGTTTAGTAGATTTCCTTTAGCATGCATATTACAATAGATTCATATGCCCGCTAAAGTGGGGGAAAAATGTAGTCATAAAATTGCACCCCTTGCAATTTAACATACATTTTTGTACCCACTTTAGTGTCCACTCCCTTAGCATCTTATGTAGTCCTGCATCATCCTTTTTCCCTTCTCAAGATGCTCCAACACCCCTTTTTAGATGCTACCCTTATGCATCAACTTTTCATCAAACTTTGTGCCTTTCCCGTTTGCATCATTTTGTAGCGTGACGTGTCCGGATACTAATGCACCACGTGGAATTTTACGCATTGCACTAGCATCTTGCGACGTTTCAATGCTCAAACAATTGTCTTTGAGCATGCTTTCCACTTGTCTTCACCTTTTGTTGATGGTAACGGCCTGGGACGCCTTGTAACAATTGAAGAAGCTTCTTTTCCCTCATTAAATTTTATTCTTTCAACTCATTTGTCTCTCTAATCTCTAACTTCTTCTAGCTCCACTCTTCTTCTTTTAGCTTCTCTCTCAAGCATTCTACCATCTTGCTCTTGCTTGCATAGCTCTATTGCTTGCTACAACAACATTCTCCAAAGCTTTCACAACTCCTTTTGAAACACTCTTGGTTCTTGCAGCTCCATCTCCCCTATCTCATGCTTGTGAGCATCTTGGGGTTCCACATCTCCCTTCTATTGCATTTTTACTTTGTGATACAGGTTCTCCTCCTTGAGCAGGGATTTATTTTATCACCTCTTTTGTGATATGGGTTCTCCTCCTCGAGCGGGGATTGCTTTTATCACCCACACTTGGTGGCGTGGGTTCTACTCCTAAAGAGGGTTTTGCTTTCACCACATGCTTTTTCCATTTTGGTTACACTCTTTCTCTCTATATATATGGCTGTCTGTGGAGGTGGTAACACCAAATGAGGGTTTGACTAAGGCAAACCCCTGTACATCCCCAAAAATTTCTCTAGATATTACGCATGTAGGTTTTGAAGACATTCATCTTGTTGGGGGCTTCATCACTTGCATGGTTGTGAGCACTTTCTTTCTCCTCTTTATCTTTATCATTTACCTTGCTTTATTTTCATTTCTATCACTTTCTATTACTTTATCGCATTCTATAAATTCTCAATAATTAGAGTAGAAGTAGTCATTTAGCCATTCTCTGTGATATTCTCACTTTCTAGTTTATATGAGACGCCAGCATGTCTCTGGGATTCTAGTGTACTGCATTGTCATTTGTTTCCTGTGTTGTCATCCTTTGGTAGAGAGCTTGTCAATTTGTCCAGAGAATCTTCGTGGCCTACTCTTTCAGATTCTAGAACTTTCACGTTGTTCCTTGAGGTAGTTTAGGGTAGTTCACCCCATGAGGCTCTCTGAGTGAAGAGAACTCATGAGTAGCAAATCCCCCTTCTCTACAAAATGAAATATCATTACTAGGTATACGCTAGATTTTGTTGTATTTTTCCTCCAATTTTGCATAGTAGTGGAAAGGTTTAGGATCGACATATAATGTTACCTCATTTTCTTCATGAGGAAATTTTAGAAACTGGTAAAATGTTGAGGGAACTACTTGTAGTGCATGAATCCAAGGGTGTACTAGAATAAGGTTATATGGTAGCTCAAGGTCCAGTACTTGCATGTGGTTTTTGTTGTTGTCGAACCTATTTATATAGGTAACCTAATTGTCCCTTCTGAATTTCTTTCTAGGTCGACATAAGCCCTTATAGTAATTCTCTTGCCTTTTTCAATCATATCATCAGAATACCCCAGTTGTTTAACAAATTTCAAGGTACAGATGTTTAAACTTGCACCATTATCTAGCAACACTCTTTTGACCATATGTTTGTGGACACCAACCTCTATATAGAGGGCTTGGTTTTGGAACGAATTCTGTGGAAGGTCTTTCTCGGAATAGACTAGATGATGATTGGTTGTGATCTTCCCAATCATGGCTTGAAACTAATCAGGATTGAGGTCATTAGTGATTGCTATTTCCAAAGATTTCTCTAGTATTTTCCTATGCACAGGTGACAATTTCAACAATTCTAGGATGAAGATCAAAGCAAGAGTCTTCTTTAGTTGTTCCACAATAATATAGTCATTGGATGACTTAGTTGTGGGTTTAGGTAGGGCTCCTTGTATTGTGACTTTCCCTCAATGGATAGTTATGTTACATTTGGGGTCCCTTCCTCGTACAGTTAACACATTGACCTTAACATCATCTACTTGAGAGAGGGTACCTAAGATAGTGTCACCATAGGTGTAGTTGGCATTGTGATAGTCTTGTTCTTTCCCTTTGTCATTCTTTTTAGCATAGTTCAGAATTGGATTTGTGTATGTTTGGAGATATTTGTTTATGAGATGATTTTCTATATCCACTTCTCCTTTGTTGATTAAGCCTTGGATGATATGTTTGAGTCTCATATAGTTATTCATTGTATTTCCTTTGATTTTATGGAACTTGCATAAGTTCTTCTCATTGTACCATGGTGTTTTGAAACCTAACTCTTCATAGTTTGGTCGATCATTGACCTTGATGAGGTTTTGCTGAACTAGTTTGTGTATGATTGTCTCAAGTGGTTCTCACTAGTAGAATTTGGAAAATAAATGGATAGGTGACTAAAAAATTTAGTCACAACAACTCAAAATGACTAAATTCTACTAATTTTTTGTAACTCAGCTATAAATGAGTAAATAAATGACTAATTTGGTCATTGACTATAAAATTATTTTGTCACAAAAATAAAAATTACTAAAAAGTTAGTCATCAAATCCAAAGTAGACTTTTTTTTTTTAAATCAATTTGGCCAATTATTGGCATGATGTATTCATGTGCACGATGTATTGACATGATTATTCACTTTCATTGCAAATCCATTCATCTCGCCTGACCTTGCTTTGTTCATTCATTGCAGACCTCGCTTCATTCGTTAGCCTGGCATGAGGCATTTTTATCAGTTATAGTAGCTACTTGCATGGGGGATAAGGATTTGGAGAGGACCTGGAGACTTCTGAAAAGGCAGGAAAGGGCAAGAAATTTGGAGTTTGCTACTATGAATTTGAATTCGTTGAGGCCCTCTGTAGTGAAATCAGATTTTGGGATTCCCTTTGCAACGAATTCAGAGGTAATTCGAAACCCTCATTACATTAAACACAAATTCAAAATGCCCATTACAATCTACTACTCTTAATAATGTTCTTTTACAATCTTTCCACTATTTTGCTTCATAATGTGCTCGAGCTAAATATCATAAAATTTGGGTGTCAGTGCCAAATTAGAATTTCCTCAAACATTTTTGATACATTTTCACTGCAAGTGCAAAATGTCCTTGTGCAAAGTAAACATGTGCTAGATTTACCCACACATCAAGGATCTGAACAAAGATGTTTGCTACTACAGCTTCTTATAGCTATGTAAAAATTTCCTTTGCAATATCAAATTGACCCCTTTCAACTAGCACAATGGTTGCCTCATTTGTAGCATAAACATTTCCTGGTCTTTGTGTCAACACTTTACAATACAGTTCTCTAGACTTCTCAAGATTTTGTGCCTCCACCTTTGGATCCCTCCTCTCATTGCAAAAAGTTGCAAAATAATTCCAATTTCAAGTGAAATGTCAATGTAAGAATTCTTTGCATTTGATTCACTTTATGCAGCTTTAATTGTTTCTTTGCTTTAAGCCAATCATCTATTTTCAATTCCATTTTTCCAAGCATAGATAAATCATTTTATGAGTTTTTATCCACCTTAAGTGCATCCCCAATCAATTCTAGGCTTAGTTGGATCTCATTTTGAGCCTGAGGCATGGATGCAAGACATAGATATGTATCCACATAATCAGGAAACTTGAACAATATTAGCATGTATAAAAGATTTGTTTTTTCAATATCATGTAGTTGTTCAAATCACCTAGCAAGATTAAATAGTTTTGTGACTTTATCCCATGGTAACTCAAGTGAAACACCACCTTCTTCTAGTCGATGGAAGAATTTCATATCCTTAAAGAGCACAAGAAAAACTATAGAATTAGCATTGGGGCTTTTATTTATGAATTCAACCCAAATGCCATTTCCTAATGCCTCCATAAATTTTTGTTGAGCCAACTCTAGTTCATCATGCTCAAAATGAAGAAGCCCAATGTTGTTTAATAATTTAATGGGTACTTCTTTTCTGCTCTTCTTCATAAGATACTTTGGTGTGTTAATAGAATCTAAGGCTGCACTGGGTTGTGGCAATATTAATAACTCACGCATCTTGATAAATGCATGGGCGTCAGGTGGATCTATGCGAGTTTCCTTTCTTAAAATTTATAATTCCTTCTTTGCCATCCCTTGCTAAGCATATATATGGCCTACAGCTTTTAAGCTCTTATAGTTCTCAGGGTGGACCTCCAAAACCTTTTCAAATTTTGAGAGAGAAATCTTAAGACCTCCCAGCTTCAATTGAACCTATCCACAAAATTTTGTGGCCTCTAGCTTTCCTTGATTGATGTCATGTAGTAGCAGCCAGTGGTGTCATAATAATATTTACTATGATAAGATCGTGCAAGATTATAATATGAATGATATTTCATGAGAGGGTGGTCAGTTGAAACAAGAGTTGTCTTAGTCAACTATTCCACAAGAAAATGTTGCCCTGCAGTGAAGAAAAAATGGTTTTCTAAACGATTCAATGCCATTGCAGAGTATGGGTATAATTCAAAGGCTCTACGCATCTTTTTCATTCCTTCATGAACACTACCTTTTTCACTAACTGTGAGAATCCTACAAGTAAAAAATGCATAAAACTGACCACAAAGATTTATGTAGAGGTAGAACATAATTTCCTAATGGCTCCATAAAAGTTTGTTGAGCCAACTCTATTTTATCATGATCAAAATGAAGAACCCCAATTTTGTTTAACAATCAAATGGGTGCTTCTTCTCTGATCTTCTTCAGAAGAGACTTTGGCGTCTTAAGAGAATCTAAGGTTGTACTAGGGTCTAACGATATTAATAACTCACCCATCTTGATAAGTGCATGGGCATCATGTGGATCTATGTGAGTTGCCTTTCTTAAAATTTCCAAAGTCTTCTCTACCTACCCTTGTTGAGCATATATATGGCCTACAAATTTTAATCTCTCACAGTTCTCAGGGTGGACCTCCAAAACCTTTTCAAAATTTGAGAGAGAACTCTTAAGATCTCTCAGCTTCAATTGAACCTATCCACAAAATCTTGTGGTCTTTGGCTTTCCTTGACTGATGTCATGTAGTAGTAGCCAGTGGTGTCATAATCACCTTTACTATGATAAGATCGTGCAATATTATAATATGAATGATATTTCATGAGAGGGTGGTCAGTTGAAACAAGAGCTATCTCGATCAATTGTTCCACAAGAAAATGTTGTATTGTGAAGAAAAAATGGTTTACTAAATGATTCAATGCCATTGCAAAGTACAGGTATAATTCAAAGGCTCTACGCACCTTTTCTATTCCTTCATGAACACTACCTTTTCACTAACTATGAGAATCCTACAATTAAAAAGTGCACAAAAATGACCACAAATATTTTTCCTCATTTCAAACAGCAAAATTGCCAAAAAAATGGGTTTAAAACCTGCAAATAAAATCATGTTGATTTTCATGCCAAAAAAAATAACTATGAAACCATAGCTTGTTGCTTACTATTATGCTTTGATATATTTTTTCCAAGCATCCATATCTTTTTTGAAATCACTTGTTTTAGGCTTTTAGCCATAGTAGCAAGGCAATGAATCGTTTGATAAAATGCTTTGGTAGACATGTATGAAAAATATGGTAGCATAGAAAAGGCAATGAACTTTAGAAAAAATGCCTCAAAGAAATGTGGTCTCATGATGATGGAATGCCATGACGAATTCCATGACAAGCGAATTGTTATGGATTGTCATGGCATTCCATCACCATGAGACCACATTTCTTTGAGGCATTTTTTCAACTAGTTCACTGCCTTGTCTATGCTATTGCTTACTATTATGCTTTGATAGATTTTTTCCAAGCATCCTTCACTTGTTTGAAATCACTTGTTTTAGGCTTTTAGCCTTAGCAACAAGGAAATGAACTATTTGATAAAATGCTTTGGTAGACATGTATGAAAAATGTGGTAGCATAGGCAAAGTAGTGAACTTTTTGAAAAAAATGCCTCAAAGAAATGTGGTCTCATGGAATGCCATGACAAGCAAATGCAATTGGAAGTTGCTCCCAGTTATTAGTTATGCAAAGTGAAGTAATTGCATGACTACTTAGGTTGACTTTGTAAAAACTATATTGTAATTGAAATTTTGTCATCTATTAGCATCTAGCTATTAGTTATGCAATGTGAAGTAATGCTTTGAGTTTGAAAGATGTGCAATGCAATGTAATAAACAATTTGAACATAAACTACAAAAATATATTTTTTACAATTCATTAGTTAAAATCTCTATTTTATTTTCTCTCTATAACTCTATTGCTATGGAAATGCCTTTCAATTAAAAAAATACTTTTTATCTCTTAGTCTACAATTTTTTGTTGCTATGTGTAGAACATTATAGATGGATCAACGTTGAAGGTTGACTAGGGATCAATACCATGCATTTGATGAGAGAATAGTCAAAGAGAGGGACATGGACAAATATCCATGTCCATGTAATTATTGTCATGGTGGAAAGGTGAAAAAAAGAAGTGACATTTATTGACATATGATAAGATATGGGCATAGTGGTATAAGCCCTTGGAATGTCAATTATTACGAAGATATGATAGAATGGAAAAGTGTGAGAGATGAAGAGGCAACAAACATAGATTAGGTGGCACAAAAAATAGATGAAGAGGCAGAAATATTAGATGAAGGATTTGAAGTTGATAGAATGTTGAATGATGGTCTAAACAATGATTGTGCCAAGTTGATGGAGGATGCTTCAAAGCCTTTGTATGATAATTGTAGGTTAAGTCATTTGACAACAATCCTTCAAATTCTTAATTTGCAAGTGGTTTTTGGTTGGAGAAATCAGAGTGTAGATCGGTTATTGGCATTATTAAGTTTGTTGTTACCATCTGACTCCACATTGCCAACAAAATGAAATCAATGTAGAAAGGAAATCACTAAGCTAGGCTTAGGGTATAAAAAAATCCACACATGTGTGAATGGTTGTGTATTATTTTGCATGAATCTTGCACGTGAGATTGAATGTCTGAAATGTCATGAAGCGAGGTATAGAGAGGGGTTGAAATCAGTTGTGGTTCCTATAAAGGTTCTTCACCACTTTTTGGTAATCCCACAATTACTCTGAATGTATAGGTGCAGATACATTATTGAACTTATGCAATGGCATGCCCAAAATAAGATCATTGATGGAAAACAACGACATGTGCCTGATTGTAAGATGTGGATCGAATTTGATAACAGATGGCCTAATTTTTCTCAAGGTCCTCATAATATAATGTTGGGTTTGGCTCTAGATGGGGTAAACCCATTCTCAGATAAAAGTACTAAATGGTCAACTTGGCTATTGTTTTTAATAAATTATAACTTGTCTCCATGGTTAGCAACTAAACTATTTTTCTTAATGCTATCGTTGATTATACCATAAAAGAAAAGTGTGACTTCAGATACAATTAATGCTTATCTAGAGCCATTATATTATGAGTTAATGGAATTGTGGAAAGGAATTGAAATAATCCAATCTTTAAGGGATGGTCATTCAATTAAATTCACTTTAAGAGCTTCCTTAGTGTTTACAATTCATGATCTTCCTGCATATGGCACATTGTCTAGTCTTAGTGTTCATGGATACCTTGGATGTCTTGCTTGCAATTTTAAGGATTTTGTGAGGAACTCAAGAAGTTTGCATAATTGTATTTATTGTGGACATTGTGCTTACCTTAAAATGAATCATCCATATTGTCAACAAAAAACATGATTCAATGGTCAAGAAGAGAATTGTGAAGCACCATTGCTAATAACAGGTGATTACATTGTTGAGAATGGACAAAAAAGAATGTCATTTATTGAAAATGATGGGATTGTTGGTAGTAGATATGATCCATGTAATGAAAGTGGTGTATAAAGGTTGTGCATATTCTATAAGTTGTCATACTTTAAGGATATAGCTATTAGGCATACTGTTGACTTTATGCATACTAAGAAAAATATAGCCTATGCTATTATAGAAACTCTTTTTGGTGCTTTTGATACTATTTCATCACATGAAGACTTTCGACAACTAAAGATTCGTCAAAATCTTTGGGTTGAAAAATATAGAAAACCTAGTGCTCCTTATGTTTGGACAAAGGAACAACGTGCACAATTATTATAGTTGATGTCTTAGACTCGCTTTCCGACCAGCTATGTAAGTAGTAGTATTAGAATACAAACTGGCATTAATAGCTTAAGAGGTCTCAAGAGCCATGACTATCATGTCATAATGGATAATATTTTACCTATTGTGGTAAATATATTAAGTTTTCCAAAGGGGTCAAGATTGGCAGTTATAAGGTTGGGCCTAATATTAAAGAGAAAGAGTTTACATGTATTATATCCTTTGAACTTTGATAGTTTGAGGGAGGAAGTTGTTGAAGTCCTTTGTCTATTGGAATGGGAATTTCCACCAACAATCTTTAACATTTTTATGCATATTTTGATATATCTACAATATGAACTAAAGCATTGTGGCTTGATAAGAACAAGATGGATGTATCCTATAGAATGATATATGAAGGTTTTGAAAAAATTTGTTCATACTAGGGAAAAACCAGAAGGCAACATGTCTGAGGGATATTCAATGCAAGAGACCATGGGATTTTACACAGAATACATGAAGGATTTTAAAAATATCAATCAGTGTGTATGGGATGATGACGAAGAAGACACAGTTATAGGTGAAGTATTAGAAGGAAATGGATGTCACTTCAAGCTATCACATCAAGAAAGAAGTGTGATACATGCCTATATTCTTCAAAACACATCTTCATTTGATAAGTGGTGTAGGTGAAAAAATATTTTACACAATATTTTTTTTACTCAATTGCATTTACATATTTATATTATCAATCTTACTATTTGTACATTAATATTTTATGTAGAAAATATGAAGAAGACAATCAAGCTTGGATAAAACATTGAATTCAAAGGCACAGACGTCATGCTGATTTGATTCAAGGTGATTCTTTTCCAAAATTTGAAGAATGGATTGCCAATGCAATCAGTGATGCAAAAGAAGAAGGTCAATATATAACAACAGAGAAAAGTGAGCTTTCACAATCTCCACATTTATGGTCTATGTGTTTCAATGGAATGTGGGCCTATGGTAGTCATTTAAGAGTGGAAGAAAAAATACAAAGGAAAGATAAATTGTGATTGTGTTGTTAGTGCTGAATTTCTTCACGAAACAAAGAAGAAATTTTGTGTTGGATTCATCCAACAAATTATTCTAGTGGACTATGGTGAAAGCAGTCCTATATTATTAAAATGTAAGTGGATATGACCATCTGTAGTACAATAAGATGAGTATGGATTTGTACATGTAAATAGAAGATAATTTTTATCAAAGACGGATGGGTTGTATGTTTCCCCTCTTCAAATTAACCAATCATTTCTAATTGATGATAATTTTTATCAAAGACAGATGAGTCGTATGTTTCCCCTCTTCAAATTAACCAATCATTTATAATTGATGATGTAAGAAGCTCAGGATGGTTGTATTTCATTCAAATAGAGTCTCATTCAAAATAAAAATTCATGGAAGTTGTTGATATAATGCTTGATGGGCAATATGTTAATTCACAAGAAACATTCGAAGAAGTGGATGAAGACGATGATGGAGTGTTCGAAGAAGAAATTTTGATTACCAATGAAGAGATTGGGAGAGAGAATTCATTGCATGTCACATATGAGGATGAGGAAGAAAATCAAGCAAATGTAGATGCGAATGATCAGGATTCTAATCTTGCTAGCAATGCAGATGATTATGATGATGTTTTTTCACCTTAAGAGGTTAGCTTGTCACTTAAACTTTGGTTATATGTATGGTGTAATTTATTATTGAATGTAATAAAGATATGAGTATAGGTATGCTTATTCACTATTGTTTTACTAATACATTTTTTACTGTAATCATCATTATTTTGCTGGTACATTGTATACAAAACTTGATATGTTCATTGCTCATTTGAAGTTCATTTAAAGTTAGGTTCAATCATTCTTCTTAGTTTTCTTACTTTGTTTGAAAATTTGAAATTAATTTTTTTTAGTTAGAATATAATTTATTTTATGTCCTATATGTTTTTAGATGCAAACATATAATGAACATCTATGATTTAATAATAAATATAGATATCTTAACATTAGCTAAACTAAGCCTCCTCATTACAAACAAAGAAATGATCTCTTAGGTCTGACTAACACTAAAAAATAAAACTAAGAGACTACAAAATTATAAAATTGTTCAATATTTTCAATAAAATGATATCTAAAATATTGCATTCATAATAAAATTAATACCACACTACTGCAATAGTCAATAGAGGTATGTGTGAGATGGTAGGACATATAGGTCAATTTAAAAATGCTTACCACAATACCATGGCAACCAAATATGAATACCACAAGGTGGCGGTGATAACATGTTAACAACTAAAGTAAACTGCAACCCCGCAAGGGGTAAACATTGACACTGCAATATGGCGATGAACAATCACTCAACCGTTAGAATTAACCCATTGTCCCATGGGATTTCAAAGGGGTGTGCACAGGGTGGAGGTACTTCTACCTCTACCCCACAGCGATCTTGATATGACAAAGCAATATGGCGGTGAACAGTCACTCAACCACTAGAATTAACCCGCCATCCCACAGGAGCCCAAGGGGTGTGCACGATGTGGCAATACTACTAACGCTACCCCATAGTGGTCTTTAAATGACCTAGTGGTAGTGAGGTACAAGCTGTCAAAGCATTAAATGATTACACCATTTGATTTCCCAATCAACAACATGTATTCAAACTTGAAATATGGGCAGATTCTAAAATATTTTGCACAAATTGACATTAATAGTGAGGTGACCAAGCTCAGCAAAAAATATTACTTGGGACTTGATGACATTTTGGCAATCATTCACAAAGCTCAGCATACCAAAGGCAAGGGAGCTCAAGCAGGAAAACTCTGCAGCTATTATTTCGCTGGGTAAGTTCATAGAAATCCTCTGTAGCAAGTGTATAAGAATTGAATTTGCTTCTACAAGTAGACACTTAAAAAATCAAGTAGGAGTAAATTCTTCATCATGCCACCCAAAAGAAGTCAACTTGCGAGTAAAAAGGAAGAGTCCACAGTTTCTAAATCAAAGAAGAGGTCCCAACAACAATCCATTTTACATGTGTTACCTAATTTTGTAGACAAAGGATCCAAAAAGGTGTTTAAAGATATAGCCCAAGGATGTAGAAACCCAATTATCCCTATCTAAGGGTGGGATATGTTTTGGTACTTCTATGAAAAAAGGGTTGAGAAGATACTAGTTTTGAATCCTTGGACCTTATATTTTGTTGGAAAAATGAGTAAGTTATCTATATGTTGTCATTGATTTCACCATGTTGGTAGTTTGGTCTAGTACTCTTAAACCGGTGTGTATAACTATCTTATCTTCTTCGGTGACTGATCTAGTATTTTTGGTTGCCCATGCGATATTCTAGTATGCATTTCTCCATAGTTGACAATTTTTAATTGCAGTTTTAGGGAACTACTAATGGATGTTAAAGGCACGCATGATCGAGCTATTTCATGTTCTCATGCTCGTATGATGAAGTGACATTATTCTGCTAGTTGCATTGAAGAATATTCCTGGCTGGCTTATTAAGATAATTTTGATATGATATAAAACTTATGTGTGACCTATTCCTTGGTCTAAGTCAACATAATGTATCGTGTTAACGGTTAAAATGCATTTTTAAAATACTCCGTGGAGCCAACAGTTGATATCTTTTATAATGAATTTCATCTAATTAGGTCAACCTAATTGGTGCTTGAAATGGAGATTGGATATATATAAGCATATGGTGAATAGTTTTTGGTGTGTGTGTGCAAGTGCAGTAAGTTTGTGTAGAAAATAGAAAATAAACAAAGGGAGTAGCGAGCAAGTAATAAATGTGAAGGTGTAATTAGAAGGGCAGGAGATGTGAGCATAGCCAGAGCTATATCAACACATGATAGGTGCATCTTTCCAGTTCATTTTTGGGATGCAAAGCCTTATTCTATTTTTGTATAATTCAATGTAGGCAGTGAGCCTCCTTGTTGGACAATGATTCCTTTTTGTAGGTAGTGAACCATTGTACTTAGATAATGAGTCATTTTGGCAGTGAGCCTCTTTTTGAAAATACTATATAGTGTGAGTTAACCCTCACCGTGGTTTTTCCCTTATTGGGTTTTCCACGTAAAAATATGGTGTTCATTATGTTAATTTACTTTCTATTACCTATGTTTCATGCTCATATTTAATAACAGAATAGTGTGGTTGAAGATTTAATAAGTGATAAATTTTAAAGTTTCAATTTATGTGACAATTGATTCACCCCCCTCTCAATTGTCTTGTGCCTATTTAACAAATTTTTCCAAATTGATAGTCCCAAATTTCTTTGTAGATGTTGAGTTTATTAAATTATTGACACAATATTATCACCGGGCTACTAGGACTATAAGAATGCCAGATGGTTCACCATTAGTGGGGCTAACTAAAGAAGCAATTATAGAGTGTTTTATGTTAAACAAGTAAGCTATCACTAAGATCGACTTGGACAGAAGTGAGGAGGATTATAGGAGATTGATAAAAAACTACAAGAGTGGTGAACTTCCTTTACACATGAAAAAGGGTGTAAACAATAGGAGGATACCTATCTCCCCCTCCCAAAATGAGCCATTTTCCATAGAATACTTCCAAGTATATTTCAAAATAATTTATTTTTCTTTGTGCCAAGTGCTTGGAATAGATGTTGAAGAGAGGATGCCAACATATCTCATGATGATGGAAATGAGGATACAAAATCTTGAAGTCAACATTGAGTATGACTTTACTATTGAAATTGAGAAAGGGCTACATGAGGGATTTTTGTAAGTAAGAGAGAACTTAGCTCCCATCAATTTCAAGAAATACTCTTTGTTGTGTCATTTAATACTGTACCAAAATAGAAACAGATGGACTAAAAGAATGTGTTTGGGAATGACTGATGATGAAGGGAATAGGTTGCCCGTATAAAACTGGTGTTACATCTCAGATAGTAGATGTAAAAATAGTGATTATGTAATATTTCATGAGGATTTTGCAGTAAAGGTCATGGCCGCTCTTGGTCATATTTCTCCAAGATTTCCTAATAAAATCATGCAAGTATTAAGACCTTTAGCATTGAAGCCAGAACAGGGACACACTCACAATTTCAGTGACTAGTTCTTCTTGGCAGACTAAATAGTAATAAGGGTCTATGGGTGTCCTCAAGCCCCACATGTTTTACATAAAAAAAAATCTATTTGAATTGAATTTTTAGAATTTATTTGGAAATTGTTATGGATGGAGCATGATGTTATGCAAAGACAAAAAAAGGGGACATTCCTCCTTGACCTAACTGAATGTGAGGGGATATCCGTAGGGTCTGAAACTCTTGAAGAACTACAGAACTATTTGAAAATGTGGTATTCATCAAAGTCACGAGGAGAAAGGATCTTTGATCCTAAAGGGCATATTAATTTTATAAAGCGGACATTTCTCACTAAAGCTAGGATTACCCATGTAATGGATTACAAAGAAGATGTAATAAGAAATTGCTTTACATCTAATGAATTTTTTCAGAGGAAGAGGAAGTGGGAAATCATAAAAAGGCTTGAGGAGGAGAAGAAAAGGGACAGTAGATTCCAAGCATTCTATGTTGAAGAAAAGGGTCCTATCAAAAGGATAAATTTAATAATTGACAACTTTGAATGATTATATGTTCAACCAAAAAAGAAACCTAAGGGTGAGTCTTTGAAACCCTCCAAGCTACCCATCAAACCAAGAGGTATTGTAATCACAGAGCCCCTACCAAACATTGCCACAATACAATCAGAAGCATCCCATGAGCAACCAAGTCCTAAAAGGAAAAAGACACATGGAGTGGCCCTCTTAGTGGCATATGCAATAAGTGGAGTAGGGGATACTAAAGAGGTATTTGATGTACTTTTGAATTTTAAAGATGATGAAGTTGATCAGTCACCACCTAAGCTTGCAATTGATGCTCACGAACTAGAAGAAAGAGTGGATGTACATGGGCATAATGATCAAGAAGTGCATGATGATAAAATGGTGATTGTTGCCCTTAGATTTATTGAAGATGATGAATTTATTCAAACTCCTTAGTTTAAGGATTTTTGGTTTAAGATGAAAATGAAAGAATTTGAGGAGAGACTCCAAATTAATAAGATGGGCACTGAGGAGTCACAACATGACCAGATTCTTGCCCAGACTCTTAAAGAACTTAGAATTAATGAAATCACTATTAGCCCCCAAGAAGCAAGAAAATTGGTCTTAGAAAGCAATATACTAATTATTCTTGGGATGGAGTTAAAAAAGATATTCTTATTGGATCAAGTAAGAAGCCAAGAAGATCCAATGTTGGTTTTTGAATTCAATTTAGATGAGGGAATGAGTGGCACAGATTACAATCTGAGACTTGAAACCCTAGCCTTTTGGACAAAGCAAAAAAGAACAAAAAAACCAAGATTGCTTGATGTTGTAAAAGAAATGAGAGGGACTGTCATGGTAAAGACACTTCAATACACATCAGCATTGGAGGCAACTACTATGACAATGCACTCAACAATGTTTACTAGGGATGCGGTTAAAGCTATGGATCTTAGATTGGTAGAATTTGAGAAAGCACAGACTAATTTGAATGATGAAGTGAATAGGTTATTCATAGAAAATGTGAAATTGAAACAACAGTTGAAGGGAGTAAGTCCTTTCCAAAGCACAAAATTAATAGTATACCAACCCCCTACCATCCAAGCTGATACAGGTGAAATCACAGTTGAACAAGTTAATGTGCTAAAACAAGAAATTGAGAAATTGAAAAAGAGTAATGAAGAAACAAAGGAAAGAGCAAAGAGAGAAACCCTCAGGGTATTGGAACAAATCTTGGAGCATAAGGTTAAACTAATTGTGGAAAAATTGGAAAATGTATATGAATGATATGTTTCCTTGTCACAAGCAGTTGATTAGATAAAGGCCCATGTACCTATATTGGACCCCTTAGTCAAGAAATGGCAACTTGTACATCACATCTTAACGAATTTGTGCAAAATTTTACAAAGGAATGTTGAGGCCCCGACAAATTTAAAGCCTACTAAGAAAATGGTCTGAATGGTCACAGATGAATTTCAATACATGTCTGCAGAAGACCAAAAGATCAAGGCAAGAATGGATTCATTTCACATGCTAAAATAGTGGTTTGTGCCTAAGATACTAAGGGATGATGATCAACTAAAAGCATCCCAGGATTGGGCATATGAGTTTAGAAAAATTGTTCCCAACTACCTCACTAATATATAGAAGGATGGTGACATAAATATTCACCGCCTCAATTTAACCTTGGATGGAATAATTGCACTAGATGTTGGGTACTCAAATTTCATGGATACCAAAGGCTTATTCGACAGCAGATGGAAAAGTCACTTGGCCAACACACAAAAAATCTAGGAGTACAAATGGCCTCATGATTACATGGTGTACCAATGGGAGCAGACATATCTAGTTCCCCCAAAAGAATAGGCCTTGTAGTGAAGTACCAAGCCTTGTAGATACTATCATGGAGGGAGGAACTTGCCAGATTTGAATGATCACAGGTACCTTATGATGAGTAACAAAATTTTGTATCTTGCGATTGTTGTGGAATTCAACATCTGATAAATTTTCTTCACTTCTCATATTTCATTGCTTTTAAAGTTTTATGTAAACAACGATAATTAAGGATTTTTTATTTATGTTAAAAGTGGGTAACTAACAAGAAACTTTTTGACATGTCAATCAGGACAAAATTTTGAAATGTATTGTAAAATATTTTTGAAGATCAATAGAATGAAGTTATAATTGGTGGCCAAATTCTAGTTTCAATTGTTTGTTGAAGTGAATTAATGAATGTTATCTTGTTATCTCTAGTTTGATCTTTCCTTGTTATTTAAATCAATATATCAATGGTATATCTAGTTTATCAAAACAAATTTGTTGTCAAACAATTCATTTTGTACTACATTTTGGTGTCAAATCTTTGGTAATTATGTTTAGTTTCATTACATTCAAATTTTGAATTCTGGGAAATTATATACAGTAAATAGATTGATGGTTGTTTGGATAGTGAAATTAGCTCTCTTAGAAATTAACTGAAATATCTTGTCTTGAAATATCTAGAAGGATTATTTTAATTAAAGAGGATTTCGTGGTTATTTTTCTAACAATGATTTTACAGTGTAGCTAGCTTGATACTTTCATTCAAGATACAAGTCATGATCAAAGTCAAGCACATACCAAGAAGATGGTACTCTACTTCAAACCCTCAACCTCACTTAGTTTAGTCTACTTACATGGGGATATTAAGGAAGTTTCTAAACAATTAATACATCATTTGTTGTTTGTGAAGGAGAATCCTATGAGATCCAATATGGCAATGGATCAATATCCGGTTTCTTTTTTGCTAATACTGAATGAGTTTAGGGTGTTGCAGCAATCAAGATGTTATACTTTAGAACATCAGAGTTTATAGTTATGGTGGCTGATATAGATCCTCCTGCCATTCTTGATCCTTTGATTTCATTGTCCAAAGATAAGGTATTGTTTTTTCTCTCCTTGTACCATTTTGAATTTTGACATTATTGCAACCTTTTAAGATGTCAAATTGGCATTGCAAAATTTTTAGGTTAACTCCATGTTCCATGCAATACCTAAATCATTCATTAATTTGTGAGAGGCTTTCCTTCAATTGCCTTTGATATGTTTCAACCATTCATTGGAAATCTTTACATCATGTCGATGTTGCAAAGGTGGATTGAAGGGATCGAAACCAATAAAATGAACATAGATTGATCCTTATTGTATAGGGCATTAATCACATGGGTAAAATGGTGGGATTGAAACTAATGAAATGATGCTTGACATAGTACAAAAACCTTTTAACTATGAAGTTTTCCCATGATCAAATCCCCTAACTTGCTACCCTTTTTTTCTAATTTTGATGAATTTTAAGAGAATAAACTTAAATAACTTGCACAGGAACATCAAATTTTTGGACTTATATTGACGATGAATTTTGAACCATTTGATGATGCTTCTGAGTATTTGTTCAAGTAGTTGTTTTCTTGCAAGTTTAATGGGTGCCCTGAGTTTTGTTATTAATCATTAGTTTGAAAATTATCATTGCAGAAAGTACCTTATGTGTTTGTGCCTTCAAAAGTTGAATTGGGCAGTGCTTGTAAAGTGAATGGGGAAGATGATGTCACAGTTGGGAAACTTGTTGTGAAACATCAAGTTAGTAATTTTTGGATGTTAAGGCTTCCTATTTAGATATCAAAGATATTTTATCATCAACTTAATTTGGAATTTATGTATGAATGAATTCTTTAATGGTGCAAGTCTTTACTAAGACAACACATGAACAAGGTTGACATTTTTGTTGTCCAAGCCTGATGGAATTCTTGGGCTTGGTTTCCAGGAAATTTATGTTGATAATTTTGTTCCAATCTAGTTAGTGTTGATAGCCTTCATTCTATAATATGCCAACTTCATTCTATAATCTGAGCATATCACCTTTCTTAAATTTTGAACAAGGTTTTGAAATCAAGGGTTCAATATGCATATTTCAAGCCGATGTTGAACATTTTGTTTAAGGAATTTGTTGACAAGGCTACAATTTTTAATTGATTTATCTTTTTGTTGTGTTTGAACTTTCTTTTGTAAACTTGCAATATACAATGCACTTTTATTCTTTCTAAATTGAGACTAATATTAACTTTATAGGTTGTATTGAGGCGCAACTTCATTCATGGCAGAAAAGGCAATACCCTGACGTTGCTCATATCAGATGGCATGTTGCATATAGAGGAAATATTTAGCTGGGTTATTGTTGACTACATTGAAGGAGAGAGCTTCATATATGGGACATGATCAACTCTCCTTAGATTCTACACATTATGGATTTCTTTAGGAAGATTTCCCATGTTGTAGAAGTTTTAAGAGATGAAATTAGGGTTATGTGCTTGCATTGAACTAGGGCTTCAAGCATGTGTTTCCATCATTGCAGAAGTCTTTTGGAGAAGTTTCTTTCTTGCAGTCATTTCTTTGCAATATTGTAACCCATATTTTCAGTCTTGTGACTAAAAATAACAATTGTAATACTCTATTTCTAAGTTGTAACTAGAACACCTTTCTTTTATTAATAAAGTTCATTGATTTTGCCTTCTTAATAGTTATCTTATATTTATGTGCAATTGATGATTAATGTGTATTTCTATGTTTTATGCTTAAATCCGTAGATATCAGTCAATTAAAATGACTAAATATACTACTAAATGACACCAATTAATAATTAAATTGACTAAACATACTACCAATTGGAAAAAATGAATGTTAACAGTGAATAAATATGACTAGATATATTACTAGTGAAATCAGTGAATAAAAAAAACTAAATATACTACCCAATTGATCAAAATGATGATTAAAATTAATGACTAAATACACTACCAATGCACATAAATCACTGAGTAAAAATAACTAAATAAGTGACCAGTTAACAACAATCAATGACTAAATATATCAGTGAATAAAAAAATGACTAAATGAGTGACCACATTACAGCCATCAATGACTAAATCAACAACTAAATAAGTGACCAATTAAATATATCAGTGAATGAAAAATGACTAAATAAGTGACCAAATTACAACAATCAATGACTAAATCAACGACTAAATATATCAATGGAAAAAAATGACTAAATAAGTGACTAGATCACATCAATGAATGACTAAATATACTACCAAATCGATCAATCAAAACAACCATTAAATGACTAAAAATGGTTTAGTCATCGATCTGGTCGCATTATATATGACTGTCAATAAACTACTAGTGGTCACGTGACCAACTATAGTCATTTATAAGCAGTTTTTAGTAGTTTTTTTAGTATTTTATTGTTGTTTTTGTACTAGTGTCTCCTAATGTAGTGAACTTCCACCTTGGTTGATCATATTGCCTTTGTTTCCCTCCCTGATTTGTCTATTGGTTAATCACTTGATTATTTTGGGGATAGCTAAGTTGATTGTTTTGTATGTTGTTGGGAGTGTAGCTCGTTTGTGCAACTTGAGGTTTGTTTTGTGGCCCATTAGGATTTTGCATGTTCCATATAGATCTCGCATCAACTACTCCATCGTTGGTAACATTCTTGTTTTTGGCCCAAATCTTGGGTCTATCATTCGAACTAGAGGGGTTGTTGTTTGAGTTGTTAAGTTTAATGACTCCCCTTGCTACGAGAGCTCTATCAATGTGTAGTCCCTTTTCAATAGTTTCTTCGAAGTTCATAGGACACAACATGGTGAATTGATAGTTGATTTCTACTTGGACATTGGAAACAAAGATATCTACCAGTTCCTTATCGGGAATAGGCCACTTGCATCTACTAGCTTTATGTCTCCATCTTTGTAGGTAGGAGGTAAAGGATTTTCCTTGACTCTATTTAATCTTCTAGACCTGTTAGTGATGGTAACATCCTGTTCTATGTTGAATGAGAAGTGGTTCACAAACTTGTTAGTCAACTCATCAAAACTCCTAGTTTTTGGTGGTAGATGGGAGAACCATTCTATTGCGTGACCAGTAAGACTACGTGGAAAAAGTCTCATTAGGTAAGAATCATTTTTTTTCACTTCCATTCAAGCCACTGAGAAATCTCGCACATGTTCTACTGGATCTTCTTTTCCTTTGCACTAGTCAAACTTTGGTATTTCATTTTTTTTGGAAAGGGGAGCATAGTAATGGAGTGATCAAAAGGAAATGGACATATATCTTGTAGAGTGTAGGTATTCTTTGGTTTTCTAATCTGCATGTATGATATCCTTTGATTCATGGCTTGTAGTTGCATGCCTACCTCGATGTTTGGTACATTTGTTTGTGGATCTTGTGCATGGTAACCTTGTTGTCCTAACATGTTTGTTTGATCATAAGTTGGGTACGGTGGTGGGGGCATTGAACCTTGGTAACCATGTTGGGTGGAAGGAGGGTTAAGTCCTTATTGTGTGAAATGAGGGTTAGGTCCTTGTTGAATATAAGGAGGGTTAGCTCCTTGTTGAATGTAAGGAGGGTTAGCTCCTTGTTAAATAGAAGGAATGTTAGCTCCTTGTTGGACATAAGGAGGGTTAGCTCCTTGTCAAACATTAGGAGGATTAGCTCCTTGTTAGACGTAAGGAGGGTTAGCTCCTTGTTGAATGCAAGGAGGATTAGCTCCTTGTTGGACGTAAGGAGGGTTAGCTCTTTGTTGAACATAAGGAGGATTAGCTCCTTGTTGATTTTTTTGGAGGGGTGCCTTCATAGTGCATTGGTGGTACACCTTGCTATTGGGATGAATTTTATTGAAGATTACCTTGGTGGTGCATTAGTGGGATACCTTTTTGATGGGATGAATTGGGAAGAGTACCATGTGGCACACCTTGTTGTTGGGACAAACTGTTTTGAAGGTTACCATGATACTGCATTGGTGAGATCCCTTGTTGTTGGGATGAACTATATTGAAGGTTAACCTGATGATGTGTTTGTGAGATACCTTGTTGTTGGAACTGTCGGTTGGGAAGAGTACCATGTGGCACACCTTGTTGATTGAAAAGGGGAACCTGTGGCACACCTTATTGTTGGTATTGTTGATTGTGAAGGGGACCATGAGGCCTACCTTGTTGATTTTGATTGGAAAGGGTGCCCTGTGGCACACCTTTTTGTTGGTACTATTGATTGGAAAGGGAACCCTATGGCCCACCTTATTGTTGGAACTATTATCGAAATTTCCCTTGTTGGTTTTGTATATTTTGGGAAGAGTCAATATATGAATGGTTTTGGGGCATTTATTTTCCTAGTGGTGGGTTGTTACCTTGTGGCGTGTATTGAGATGGACCCCCTTGGTATTGTTGGGCCACTACTGCTTGTTTGATTTAAGAAGGTTTCTTAAACAAAGGGTTGCCTGTTGATTGATCATTTCCTTGTGAGAAGATTGGTGGCATGTTAGGAATCTCCACTGGTATGGGTGTTCTCAAAATTGATTTATCCCCTAAGGGAATGAGGTGATGATCTTTTAGAGCTTCCACATTGAATTCTATAGGTAACTTAGCACCACTTTGTGCTAATTTGAAGAAGTGGGTATTTAGATCCTTTCTTAGGATTTTGTCCATCAGTTTAAGTACCTTGGGATTATTGGAGTGTTGAAAGAATTATTCATCATTTATTTCTTCCTCACTATCTACTTCTTCTATGACCACATCATTGGGATATTGATTTAACCTATCCATCCTTTCTTGTTGTCTATGGATTACTTCCTCTTCACTTGGTGATTGGTTTGCTTTGAATGTGGATTCCTTTTGAGGAGTTTTAAGGTTACTTGGTCTATAACCCCATGGGCCTCCTTCATCATTTGTGGTGTTCTCCAGGGGTATGCTAGAACTACTTTTGTTGGCCTCTGATTTTTTTCTATGTTGTGATCTTGTAATTGTCATAAACATGTGCCAAGATTTTGTGAACGTTTGGTGATTTCTAAACTATGAAATGAACTAATGCTTTGTTTTTGGGATTTTCTATTTTAAGGAAATGAAATTGTGTTTGTTTTTGGATTTTTTGTTTTTGAAAAGATGATATCTATTGCCATGCAGGAGATGGTAATATGAGCCTTCTAACCGTAAGATTATCTTTTTACTCTTGTTTGTTTAGGATATTTGATGTGTTTCTCCACTGAGTTTGTGTTTCTGTTGTTCCAAATATGAAGCTCCTCAAACTATTGATTATATTTGTTTGTTCACCTTTGACTTGTGTAAGACTTGGTTGTATGATAGGTGTCATAAGGTTTGGTTGTTGAACTGGAGCAATTGGATGCCAAATGGTCATAAGGTGGAATGGTGTTTTGATATGGTTTTTGTGATACTCAAGACCCTAAGATTTGAGTGATGTTTTGGAGACAATGCTAAATTTTTGGGATTCAAAAACTTTGATAACTTGAATTGATATTTCACTTCTCTTTCTAGAGGATATGTGGCAGGAAATATACTTGAACTAGCCTTGAGGTTCAAGCACATGTTGATATCTTAGAAGTTTGAGTGAAGGAATAATCCAAAGTTGTTTTGATTTTGAAACTTAAAGCTAGATTAGAGTGTTTTGATTTCGTAAATGGATGATGGACTATATGACGTATTTTGGGAATCTAACTATTTTTTCATTCTCACAAGATTTTGTAACCAATTTATGATCAGATTCTAAATTTTACCAAAAAGTAGGGCAAAAGTAGCAATTCTAGAGCAAAAGTGGTAATATTTATTAAAAGTGACCAGTTTGTTGTCAACTACAACCAGTTTTAAAATTCAATTGCGGCTATATTTCTCAAAAGCAACTTATGTGTGTAATTTTTCTTATAGGTGAATTTGTGTAGGAAAAAATGGCCTTCTTGGTCAAAAGTAGCAATATTTCAAGCAACTACGCCCAAGAAAATATGTCAACTATAGTAATATTTTTGTTAACTGCAACTAGTTTATATCAACTACATTTAAATTTGCAAAAGCTACATGTTTTTACCAGTGAATGTCATAAGACAGAGATAAAAAGCAAGTTGTTTTAAGTCGACTACGACTAGTTTTAAGGCAAGTGCAGCAGAAAAAGTAGCAATAGCGGTATTCTATGTAGATGTATTTCCCAATTTCTATGTTAGCAACTTGGGTAAATTTGTAGTTTTGAGTGACTTCATTTGATCTGATTTGAGATTTGGCAAGTGATATCATGCAACACAATAATCAAAACTATTTGACCCTAAATTTCTACAACTTAATGCACATTTCTTTCCATAAAAGCTCAAAGTTCATGGAAGTCGAAATGCTAAAGACAACTTCCCATGTTTACTTTTTCCTTAATGCGACCTGAAATGTGAGCCTAAATATTTGGAAACCTTTAGGGATATTATTTTTAAATATCCTTAAGGAGTGCAAATATAGGCCTCTTTCCAAAGGATTCACACTAAATCAAAAGGTTTTAAAGTTTGATAACCATGTTTAATGCTTGTTTTGACGTGTTCATTTTAATTCAAGCACAATGTTTGATGTTTTCAAAGTAACTGAAAGATTTGGAAATTTTACGAAGATAATTTACATCGTAGGGATAGACACTTCCTTTTAGGTGGGCTTACCTCATGCCCCGAAGGGATGATTTTACATGCAACAAATAGAGAGTGTTTTAAGCTCAACCATAAGTCGAACTTGGTAAGTAACTTCTCAAAATCAAAGTTCCAATGCACCACTTCAAAGAATGTGTTTGGCTAAAAGGGGTGGCTTCTACAACATTGGTTCTTAGTCATGTTTTAGAATAATTTGGTATCTATACATGTGGTGATTCACTCAATTAAGAGATCTCTTATCCCTTACAAGTTTTTACGCATCTCATTGATATTGAGGGAGACTTTCATTAGTATAGAACATCTACACCAGGTGGTTGATGACTTTCATCACACCCACAATTATTTATATAGCGAACCAAAATAAAAGTACTGCTTGGGTCATTCCCTCTCAGAAATCAGGAGGCAGGCCCTCTAAAGGTATGCTTTGAAATTTAAATAGATGTGTGAATCTCAAGATGTTTTTGTCACCCAAGATCACTAAAAGGTGCAAGAGGAGAGGATAGACACCTAGTTTTCCAAACACATAATACACAACATACAATTCATTGCAATGTTAATTTTTTAAGCCCCAAAAGAAATAAAAAATAAAAAATAAAATAAAGTGTGTACAGGATAGCAATTTGTTCTTTTTATGTGCACCAAAGTGAAGTATTCTAGATTTTCAGACAAAGAGATAGCAATATGCAAAATCAAAAAGCATTTGTCCAATTTTAATCACCAATTGAAGTGTTTTGAAAGCCTTGTCTTGGGTGATCCCACAATATTGGTTTACAATTTTTGGCCAAACTAGACATTGAACTAATTTTTTTAACTAAATCTTCACTTTTAGGCACCTATAGCGGCTAAGTCGTGAGGAATTTAATGATACAAACTAGTGATTTATGACATTTTTCTTGTAGATTCTAAATATATTTTTTTCAAAAAATTTGAAATTAGATTGCACTTCTTTTTCCATCTCCTTTGAAAACTGGTTTTTAATAGTAAACACCATTTTTAAAGAGTGACGTTACTAACTAACACGTAACTTTTTTTCTATGGAGGATAAAATTCTAATTTTTTTGAATTTGGATTCATAACTACGATATCTAGTGCATGGAATTGGTTTTATAATATTTTATTGAATATATTTTTCTTAATTAAGTTTCAAAGTCAAACTAGTTATAATTTAGACATGATTTACTGGATAAAAAATAACTTTTTTTGTATGTATCAAAATTCAAAAAAAAAAATTGTTCAATCAAGGACATCAATATCTAGTGCATAGATATTTGTTAGATTTTTTTTTTATAATTTTCTATTTTTCCACATGTGAAGAATAAAGAGCTTGATTTTTGGTGAAAAGCCTAGATTCACAAGAAATAAAAAATAAATATAATAATCAAATTAAATTTATTTAAAATTATACTTTTTGGGAAGCTTATAATAAGGACTGCATACTTACAAAAAATAAATTTTGAATAAATTCATTTGATCCCCCAAAAGGTAAATCAAAAGTAGTTCTTTATTAGCATTTTGATAGGTGTAAAGGAGACTCCGTTATAGGTATGGTTTAAAACTAGCGGGGTTCTATCCAAGGGGGTTTGATCTAAGGTGGTTTGATCAAACCCTCTTCAATTTGAATCCTTTAAATGGAACTTTTCAAGGATTAAATTATTATATTTTCTAAAAATATGTGATTTCAACAAAAATCAATATCTCACAGAAAGTGTAAACCACTATTGTGGGATCAACCTCTTAATTTGGTCAACAAAATGAAATTGTGCGTTTCGTCAACATATTAAAAGCATTGGTAAAAAAGACAAGATTTTTTTTAAGAGCACCAAAAAGAGGTGTTTGTTCTAATCTACAAAGCTTTGGAAATTCTTTTTAAAGCACCAACTTAAAGTCTTGTTCTAGACTAGAAAGCTTTTGACCATTCCTTTTAGAGCACCAAATTGAAATCTTATCCTAATCTAGAAAGCTTTTTGAACATTCTTTTTAGAGCACCAAATTGAAAATGTACAAGTTGTGGGATTAATTTTATGTACCAAATTGAAAATTTCTTGAACTATGAAAGCTTCTAAAAAAAAAAAAATAAAGCACTAATTTGAAATTTTGCTCTAATTTAGAAATATTTTTGAATGTTCTTTTTAGAACACCAAACTAAAAACGTGCAAGTTGTGGGGTTCATTTTATGCACCAAATTAAAAAAATTCCTAACTATGAAAGCTTCTAAGAAAATTTAAAACTCTGACTGATCGCCTTCCTTGTAATAAACTTGTTAGTTTGTTCTTGGGTAAAAATTCATACCATGCTCCTATAAATCTTGCATAAAGAATGTTAGCAGTTGTCAAACATTCGAATCAATCAACCATTAGTGTTAGAAATTGAAAACTAACATGCAACTTTTAGGAAAAACTTAACAGAGAAAAAGCAAAATTATTGAGCAAAAGTGGCCCTATCAGAAGCAACTTTGGCTGAAAAAATCAACTGTGCCCCTGTCATCTTAGCAAAAGTGCCATAAATATCAAAAATGGCCAGAAAAAATTCAACTGTGGCATAAACATGAAATAAACTACGTGATTTTTCTGTAGCTCCTACATGAAAACTTTTCAATTGTGTTTCTAAGATCTGCAACTTTAAAATTTACTCATAAAATAGTTAGTGCTAAGGACCGAGGTCCCACCGGGCATGTCTGAATGTGTAAGTGGGAAATTGAGGGATGCAATATATATCAAATTGAATGAATAGAAACTAATATAATTCAAACAAAAAGATGATTCATTCCCATTACTCATGAAATGAAGCTACAAAGAACAAACTCAAATGATGCAATCAAAAGAAATAACATACAATTAATTCATAAAAATAGTTTCACCATTCCATGTCGAAGTGTGTTCATAAAGATGTTGGACTATTCATTGTATCAATTTCAAGCTTCCATTTGTGCGTAGCAAAAGCTTCAAAGTGTGATGTTGTTGATTGAAGATATGTGTAAAGTTCATCAAAAGATAGATTAAGATTTTAGCATCACTTTGTTGTGCAAAAGATGTTGATTCTCCAATCATTTTTGAGAAGAAATGAGGTTGTTATATGGATTGTGTTTTGAAATAAATGCTCAAGATCGCATAGTAGAACATCCTGATCAACGGTTCAAAATCATTGAGAGGAATTAGATGGGAAGAATCAATGGATTTTGATTACATAATCGGTGTAATTGAAGAAATCAATTCAAGTGTTTGTGGGAGTGAGGAAATAGATTGATCCTTCAGTGGGATTGAAGAATAGATTGATTAGTTTAGAAATAGATGAATCAGTCAAAAAATATAGTGAGCAATTGGGGGATCGTAATTTGCTCAATCATGAAAGTGGGTGAGGATAATTAATTAATCTTTTTGAGTTGAACATGCAAGTCATGTTTGAATTTTGCAACAAAGTTGTATTTGTTTGTTTTGACCTTTTTGATGATGTTTGAATAATTTATTAATTATTCAAGTTTAGGGGAAAGTGATTTAATTAAACTATTATGTTTTAATAATTTAATTGATTTAGGGGAATAAAGTGAATTAGTGACATAATTAAATAATTGGTGTTATTTAATTAATCGGGAGGAATAAAGTTAGATTAGGACTTTATTAAATAAATAAAATTTATTTAATTAGTCAAAATGATGAAAAATGAATTAATTAAATAATGTATTATTATTCAATTAATAGAGGAAATTAGGGTTTTTATGCAATTGATGTGAAATGCAGTGATATTAGGTGATAATGATGTCGATAAGAAAATTTCATTTAAGGTGTGTGATAAGTGTTAGGTTATTTTTACATGTCTACAAGAGGGTTATGTAGTGAACTTCTAAGAGCATTTTCTATTACTAGTGAATATTGAATATGATTATGCTTCATGAGGGAGTGCTTGGGAGTTACATATACCAACTTGCATAATATACATTGAGTATTATTTTATTGTTTGATGTGGAGCCTGATCAGTCTCCAAGTGGGAGACTGTTGGTATGTGGCAACTGACCATACAAATAATGTACACTCATAACGTATCAATGGGGTTCAAGGCATCATCCCGAAAAAAAATTGTTAACATGTCAAGGTTTTCCCGCTGACACATCAAGGTTTTTTCTTGTTGACACATCAAGGTTTTTCCCATTGACACATTAATGTTTTCCCATTAACACGCCAAATGAAAAAGGACCTTGTAAAACCATAATTCTAGAAGGTTTCAAAAAGCTTGTTATAAGTGGTTGGAATGTATGTTGCACCATGGTTTTCGTGAGATTGTAATTTGTTTTGCATTAGATAATAAAATCATTGGATGGTTGAGTTTCTATGGATGTAGCCCATATTGGGTGAACCATGTTAAATTCTATGTTGATCTCTTTTATGTTATTCTTCATTTTTATTTCTAGGTTATTTAATCTACATATAATTGTTAATGTTTATTGCTCCAATCTGCCTAAATCCTAACCACTGGTATAAGAGTCATGTGTATTTCGGTTGATTGGCAGGAAACCTCTAGATTTGAGTGGGAGCAATGGAAGAAGGAAAATTCAAGGTTGAGAAGTTCAACTGCCAGAATTATCAATTATGGAAGATGTAGATGGAAGATTATTTGTAAGGAAAAGCAAAGAAAGATCTATGGTGGCCATTGTAAGGAAAAGCAAAGAAAGATGCTACAATGTCTGATGAAGAATGAGAGATTTTGGATAGAAAGGCACTGGGAACCATTTAGTTGTGCCTGACAACATTTGTGGCATTCAATATAACAAAATCAAAGACAATAGAGAATCTGATGGAAGCTTTAGCTAAATTGTATGAAAAACCCTCAACCTCAAATAAGGTATTTTTCATTAAGCATTTTTTTAATCTGAAAATGATTGAAGATGGATATGTGATAGATCATTTAAATGAGTTTAATACAATTACCAGATAGTTAACTTCTACAAAAGTGTTTTTTATGAAAAGGTGAGGGATCTCTTGGTTTTATGTTCTTTGCCAAAAAGTTGGAATAGCTTGCTAATGGCTATAAGTAACTCTATCTCTGGTTCAAATACATTGAAATTTGATGATGTTGTTGGTGTTACCTTTAGTGAGGAAATGTGATAGAAAATCATAGGTGAGAGTTCAACATTGAGTAATACTTTGACTGTAGAGAACAGGGGAAGAACAAAGGAGAGAGGAAATATCCTAACAAATCATGGAAATTCACAAGGGAAGTCGAAGAAAGGAAGATCTAAATCTAGAGGAAAAATGGATTGTTGGCACTATGGAAATCCAAGACACTTGAAGAAGGATTGTTGGTCTCGAAAGGGAAAACAAGGAGATGGACAACATGATGGCAGTAAGGAAGCTAATGTTGCAAGTAATAAATTGCAGGATGCTTTAATTCTATGTTTAGATAATGCTAATGATTCCTAGGTAATAGATTCATGGGCTTCATTTCATGCCACACCCCATAGGAAATATTTTGTAGATTATGTTCAAGGTGATTTTGGATAGGTATATTTGGGTGATGATGAACTCTGTCAGATTCTTAGAAAAGAAAAGATAAAAATCAAGTTGTAGAATGGAAATGAATGGTTTCTATAGGAGGTAAGGCATGTTCCAAATTTGAGAAGGAATTTAATTTCTCTAGGAGAACTAGGTAATGAAGGATGCATAGTTACCTTTTTCAAATAAATTCTGGAAGGTCACTAAAGGTGCATTAGTAGTAGCTAAAGGTGAAAAGGTAGGCACATTGTATTTGTGTACTGGTAATACTTATTCTACCTTAGCTGCTACAGAAACAGTTGGTATTGAGACAGTTATAACACTTGCTACAAGGACAAAAAAAAATTGTGGCACCATAGAATTAGGCACATGAGTGAGAAATGGATGACGATCCTTCACTTCAAAAAGTTGCTACAAGGTCTGAAGTAGATTGACTTGGAGTTCTATGAAAATTGTGTTTATGGAAAAAAAAAAAAAAAGAGTTTGATTTCTCAAAGTTGGGAAAGAGAAGAAGAGTGAGAAATTAGAGCTTGTGCATTCAGATGTATGGGGACCAACTCAGGTATCTTCTCTTGGTGGCTTTTGTTATTATGTTACTTTTATTGATGATGCAATTGGGAAAACATAGGTGTATTTCCTAAAATAAAAATCAGAAGTATTTGAAACTTTTAAAAAGTGGAAAGCTTTGGTTGAGAATGAGACAAGAAAAAAGTTGAAGTGTATCATATTTGATAATGGAGGCAAGTATTGCAGCGGAGATTTTGAAAATTACTAGTCATACAATGGAATCTATAGGCAGAAAATGGTTCTTGGAACCCGACAAGAAAATGATGTGTCTAAGAGGATGAACAGAACCATTATGGAGCATGCAAGGAGCATGAGATTGCATGTTGGACCACCCTTACACTTTGGGTAGATGTTGTACATACTGTCATTTATTTAATAAACAGGGGACCTTCAAATCCTTTGGATGGTGGCATTATAGAGGAGGCATGGATGGGTAAAAAGGAAAACTATTCATTTCTGAAAACCTTTGGTTGTGAAGCTTTTATCCATTTTGATATTGAAAATAGAACCAAACTTGAGGTGAAGTCTAAAAATGTACCTTCATTAGATATGGAGTAGATGAATTTGGTTATTGGTTATGGGATTATGAAAATCATAAAATTATTAGGAGTAGAGATGTTATATTGAATGAGAAGGTCATGTATAAGGATTGATTGCATGAAAAGAAGCATGAATAGCTCAAAAATGAATATGTGGTGCTAGATGAGATTCCACAAAATAAAATGGTAGTGGTACTTGATGCTCAGCAACAACAAGTTATCCCATAGACTCCTACAAGTGTTAGACATTCTACAAGGATAACTAGACCTCCAAAAATATTTTCTCCATCGCTATATTTTATATTATTAACTAATTATGGTAAACTTGAAGGCTATGACGAAGCAATGCAAGTAGATACCAAAAAGCAATGGGAGATAGGCATGAAAGAGGAAATGGATTCCTTGTTATAGAATCAAACTTGGGACTTAGTCCAATTACCTGCAGGTAAAAGAGAATTTCCAAATAAATGGATTTATAGGTTGAAGGAAGAAGATGGAGGCAAGAAAATATATAAGACCAGACTCGTGGTAAAAGGTTTTACACAGAAAAAAGGTATATATTTTGATGAAATATTTTCTTCAATTGTAAAGATGAATTCTATTAGAATCATTCTAAGTCTTGTGGCTATGGAAGACTCACACCTTGAACAACTAGATGTGAAAACAACATTTCTCCATGGGGATTTGGAAGAGGAAATATACATGTAGAAACCACAAGGATATAAGGTCAAGGGTAAGGAGAAATTTGTGTGCAAGTTAAAGAAGAGTTTGTATAGCCTGAAATAAGCACCTCGGTAATGGTATTTGAAATTTGATAGTTTTATGGTTGAACAAGGTTACAAAAGATGTCATTCTGATTATTGTGTTTATTTTAAGAAATTGGGTAATGGAAGCTATATTATCCTATTGCTTTATGTTGATGAAATGCTTATTATCGGGTCTAACATGTAGCATATTAATGAACTTAAGCAGAAATTAGAAAGTTCATTCACTATGAAGGATTTGAGTGCAGCAAAACAAATTCTTGGTATGAGAATCACACGTGATAGGACAAACAAATAAACAAAAAAAAATTGACTCAAAGTGAGTATGTGGAGAAGGTATTGAAAAGGTTTAACATGTAGAATGCAAAAGCAGTTAGTACACCTTTGTCTAGTCATTTTAAGTTGACTAAGGAGATGTGTCCAAAGACACAAGAGGAGGAAGATAAAATGTCTAAGATACCATATGCATTAGCAGTTGGAAGCTTGATGTATGCGATGGTATGCACAAGCCCAGATATTGCACATAAAGTGGGAGTTGTGAACAAGTATATGAGTAATCTAGGAACGGAACATTGGAATGCGATAAAATGGGTTCTCTGATATTTGAGAGGTGCTACTTCAAAGAAACTATGTTTTGGAGGGACAAATTTTGCTCTAAAAGGATATGTTGGCTTTGATATGGTGAGTGATATTGATAGTAGGAGGAGTACTACAGGGTATGTTTATACTGTAGGTGGTACTGTAGTCAATTGGATTTCAAGACTATAAAAGGTTGTTGTGCTTTCAACCAATGAAGTTGAGTATGTTGTTGCTATGAAAGCTAGCAAGGAGATGATTTGGTTACAACATTTTTTGGAGGAATTGGGACGATGAAAAGAAGATATCCCTTTCTACACTGATAGACAAAGTGCCATTCATCTTGCTAATAATTAAACTTTGCATTCAGAAACTAAGCACATATAGCTCAGATACCACTTCATCCAGTCAATATTGGAGGATGGACAATTGAAGCTAGAGAAAATTCACACAAGTAAGAATCTTGCATATATGTTCACAAAGGTAGTTACACGAGAGAAACTGATTTCCTCATCAATTTTCGTTGGCCTTCACAAATGATAATGGTGGACATACAAAACTAGCTAGACCTATAATCTACTGGGAGCTGCAAGTGTAACAATGTCATCTAGGATCAATCTCCAAGTGGGAGATTGTTAGGTGTGAAGCCTGATCAGTATCCAAGTGGGAAATTGTTGGTATTTGGTGACTAATCATGCAAATATCGTACACTCATAATGAATAAAAAAAAATCATTAACACATCAAGGTTTTCCCGCTTACACGTCAAGATTTTCTCGTTAACACGTCAAATGAAAAAGGACCTTGTAAAACCCTAATTCTAGAAGGTTCCAAAAAGCTTGATATAAGTAGTTGGGATGTATGTTGCGGCATGGTGTTCGTGAGATTTTAATAATATTTTTCACTAGATAATAAAACCATTTGATGGTTGAGTTTCTGTGGATGTAGCCCATATTGGATGAACCACATTAAATTTTGTGTTGATCTCTTTTGTGTTATTCTTCATTATTATTTCTAGGTTATTCAATCTACATATAATTGTTCATGTTTATCTATCTAAATTCTAACATTTATGAGAGTTATTTTCTATTTTAAGATGGCTCCACACATGTGAGGGTCACAATAACTCATACCATGATATTTAGGACCTTGTTTGGGCTCATAATATTATTTTTTAGTGGCTTTATGGGCCTCCTTAAGCCTATATATTAGAGACATGGGATAGAGGGTGTATGGAAGGTATTTGTGAGGTTATACTCTTTGTTTTCCACTAGAGGAGTAGGAGTGCGTATCTTATTAAATCTCACATATATTTCTTGTGAATTTGTTGCAACCATTGATGTTGTTGAATAATACAAATTGGATGTTTGTACTTTGGAGGTATGAATAAATTTAACATCTTTTCCCAAAGTATATATGTGGCACTTCTCTTCTTGTGGTTGTTTCCACTCTTCTTACTCTCTAATTATTTTTCTTTTCAAGCGTTGCTTACATGTTAGAATTTTGTTGAGTTTTATGTAAATTTTAGTCCTATATTCGCTTTATGGGAATAGTTTGTTTGTATTTGTATCAAGCTAATGTTTAGAAAATCTAATGGTACTAGAGGTGAATGCATGGTATTTTCCTAATAAATATCTCCCTTTTGTTACACTGACATACATAATATTCAAAAACAAAGGTTTTCATATCCTAATTATGTCCATCCCAAAATAAATCATGCTTGATGCACTCATATGTCTTCAAAAAACTTGAGTGACTTACATTAGGAGAGGAATGCAATTCTTTGAGCAAGGGTTTAGGTGGGATTTGGAAAACAAGTATGCATGCTCGTGATATTTTGGTACTTGTCTCCACCATTAAAAACCCAACACTAACTAAGGATCTCATTCCAAAAGATATATAATATCCTAATTTATTGGATTAAATACCTATTCATAACCTCTCTCTTTCATAATTTGGGTGGGTATTAACATAGAGAAAGAGATAAAATAATTGACCTTCCTCTTTATATTTGTGTGGAAGTGTATTAGCCATGAACTTTTCTTTTCCCTTCTTATAAATAATCTTAGAATCATATTTGAGAATTTTAATAACCCACTTATTATTCAAGAGAGGACACATAATGCAACAAAAATATTTTAAATTATGTTGATCAATTTTTATCTAGAATTTATGGAGCAAGAGGTAAGGATGTCACTATTGAGCAACATGGATAATAACCATTCTCTCTTTTTCATAGGAATATTTATCAAGATTTCTCCCTATCATTTTCTTGTTGGTAAAGGCAAGTAGATGACCCTCTTGTATCAAAATAACACCCATACTTATCTTTAAGGTATCACAGTCTAGGGTAAATGGTGTATAAAAATTAGGCATGATCAAAACTAGAGAGGAATACATAATAGAATTGAGTGCAAGGAAAACCATATCAAATTCTATAGTCTAGATAAAGGAATTTTTTTAAGTAGTGTTATGAAAGGTCGTAATATTTTAATATAACTATGAACAAATATGTAATAATAATACCTATTCAAGCCTAAGAAAACTTAGGCTATTGATTTATTTGAGTTTAGATCACTCCTACATTACCTCAATCCTTTTCAAATTAATGTTATCCCCCTCTTAAAAAATAATGTGGCTTACATAATCCACCTATTGTATTTCAAAGACACACTTAGATCATTTAGGGGAAAGGGAATGATCCAAAAAAATATTGAGAGCTAAATCTACATGCCTTAGATTATCACCCAAATACAACCATTCCTCTTTAATGACACAAATTTTGTGATTGCTAGTGTAAAGATATAGTTTTATAAAAAGATACCCCCAAAAACGCATCCAAAAAATCATTGAGGATTGGAATGTGAATCTACCAAATTAACAATCAATTTATTGTGTTCTTAGAAATTAGGGTGCATCTTCCATTAGCCATCTATATTGGGAATTTTCACCGTATGATGAATAAGGATTAGTCTCTTGTCATATGACACCTACCTCTTGTATATATTTAACCATCTTTTCAATTTCATTCCCTTATTTAAGAGGGCATTGATAAGGTTAAATATTTGGAGGTTGACTACCATAAATAAGGGAAATGACATGGTCATGTATGACTATATGAGTCCATAACACACTTTATGGAACTTGAAATTAAACAAAGGAAAAGGATGTGAAGGAGTTAAAGCTTCAATAGAATTGAATTATGCAATAATACCAATATGTTATTTCTTTAACAACTTCTCCATATACTGATAATTGACCATTTAAACATCACTAACCTTCTTACCTTATAAGATATATTTATTGCCTTAATTAAATTTTATCCATAGTGAGGAATAGTTAGAAGTAAGTTTCAACCTTAATGTCCACAATCATTTTACTCTCAACACTACATCAATTCTTCCCAATGAAATATTATACATATTAATAATAATTTGATATTCTCTCATTGCAAATTCTATATTATGATACTTGTCACCACATGACAAGGTATTCCCATTTGTTACCATAATTTAGAAATTATTGTAGGCTTAAACATATTAATGGAGTTGGTAAATAATTTTAATATCAATGAAGTTATGAGTGCTTCCACCATCAATTAGGCCCACCACCCTTTGGTGTTTGATATAGCCATTGAATTTAAAGGCTTTAAGTGAAGATAATTTGACAAGCACATGAAAATAAATGCGAGAATCCTCAATTGAATTAATTTTCTAATAAAGAAACTTCTCCCTTAGATGAATATTTCCCAATGCCATTAGGCACCCATACAAAATAAATGAGATATAATTTGTATTCCCTACATTGATGATCTTTCTTTTATTTTTTATCTTTTTTTATTCGTAATACGCAACCGTGGTTACATGATTTACATTAATATCTAAAAACATTTTACATAGCATCAGAGCCCATATTCAAAGGGCATAGATGTATGCATTAAATGTAGTCCTAACCCCAAAAAACATAGACACCACCTACCCCACATCCAAAACATGATAATCGTGATGGAAAAACAAAAAAACACCCAATGCAGAGTCATTCAAACTCATCATAGAAGTTACCAGTCTCCACCACAATAACGAAGTCCCTTGCCCATTGTATCCCAATGACGTCAACCAATCCAAGGTGACAACATGGGAAGTTTAAGCCCACCTTGGACCAATGTCTATGACAGGCAAGTCCCTGAGCATCCATATTCATAAGGAATGAATGTCTCTCCACATTCATGCCTTGGTGCAACATTCGTCCAATGTCATTCGGCCATGGGATACCAATGCCAAGTTTTACCACCATCACAATTTCCAAATTGTCCATGAGGATGGTTGCCTTAAAAACCTTCCTCAACAGCAATAGGCACTACACTTTTGGAGATCCCATGTCCAGTAAAGTGGCAAGAAATATGGATGATATGTCAAAATTTACATGGTACCTATTTGTTGAGATGGAGAAGTCTTGTCCAATCACCATTATCACAGCCTCAAGACATAGAATCTCCTTCACATGACATATTTTTTGTATTCTTCGATCTGTGATAAAGCCTAGGAAGGTTGATTGCCTCTCAAAGCCTCACAACCTCACCAGAGTCTACATTTTTCATGTTGTGACCACCAACTCGAGCCTAAATAGACCATGCATTTATTCCACACAAGTTGCCACCTTGTGCTTCAACAGCCAAAATGTGTGAAGCTGAATGTGTCCATCATCGGATGCCAATGTAAGGACATGCCACTAATAGTTATGGTACTTGCAAATTCTATTATAAATAGGTGCAATCTCAAGTCAAGGTACGGTTGATCCATGCCAGTATCCCTCCAGTTCACACATGCCACACTAGATCCAAAGTGTGCCTACATTGTTAACAGAGAAAACTTTAGTGGAAAATCTTTGCCAATTGGAAAATTCTAGGAATCAGCCAAGTCGAAATTGGAAAATTTTTTGCACCCAATAGGGTGTCCAAATTTCTCGGATTTTACGAACTATAGGTCCAATGCATGTCCATTCACCAATGAGTTTTTTTATGAAGCATATTTAAGCAACAAATTCGCCATTATCAAATTATGTGTTTCAATTGGACCGACTAATATTTTTGCCTGGAATCCTGAAAGCATTTAAATAAACACCTACATATTTTCCAATACTATTAAAACAACATTGTATCAAGACCCATTTCACCAATTAAAATTTACAAATAGTTTCTTGTGAAGACCCATTTTTCCAATTAAAATTTATAAATAGTTGCTCATCAGGACCTATTTCACCAATAACATTAAAAAATAATTACATTTGAGGACAAATTTCGCCTTGAAAATTACAACGTATCGTTGAATAAGCACGCGGGATTCGCCAAATTTTTAATATACCATTTAAAAATCCTGCAGAATTTTCCAAATATGGAATCATGGATTGATATAAATACAATCGAAAGTGTCATTTATTCTTACACATTTTGTTCAATTTTGAGGTTCTACTTCTCGATTCGGAAGTCAACGAAAGCCGAAAACATAGACTTAAAGGTGAGTGATCATTTCTTCATAGTGTTATTAGTTACAATAATAAGTTTTCTTTATCTCTTTTCCATTCTTGCTTCAACAAAGTGAACCTTAGAACCCACTCTAAATTTTCAAAGTTTTTGAAACCTCCAACCCACCAACTAGAAAGATGACCAAGAAATACTTGCAACTCAACAAAGTGAACCATCAACCAAGTCGGGGAATTGGGAAGTTATGAAAATTTAGAACTCCATGACAAGGTTATAAAACTCTGAGGACTAGCGACTAAGGTTAGGAAAAGCCAAAAAATATATATTATTCCATGGTATTGAATTTGATATGTGATTCTACATAATTTTTAAAGAACACCTATCACACTACTTATAAATTCCTATTGCATTGCCATTCACACAATCTTTGATAAATAACTGAAAGGAATATTATTAATCCATTCCTTGAACAGAAGCTAACAGTTCAACATCCATAACTTATAAGTTATAAGCTAATAGAAGCTAACAATTGAACATAAATAACTAATAAAGGCATCCACCCAACTTAAACAATAAAAGCTTAAACTATCAAATCACCTAAATTATACTAAGAAATCCTTACGCATCCATCACCATAAAATCTTTATTCACAGATAAACATTCCATAGCAATTGAACTATCCAAAAATCTATCATTCCAATAATAGACAATCCACTAGAAAATATAGAGTTTTTTTTGTCTTGATAACGATTTCTTGAAGACAACCATTTTAGAAATTAAAATAAAAAGTATTTCAAGTATCAAGAGAGCCAAATTAAAGAAAATAACATAAAAACTAAAAACTAAATAGCAATCCCACTCATAGCATCAACTCCTTCACTTTCAATTATTTTCACCTCCTTTTCCTTCAGTAACGCCTCATGTGCCTTTACTCTTTGCATGTATTCTCGGTACTTGGTGACAATTTTGGTGATGTTTTTGCTTCTTGGAGTTGTAGTAATCTTTAACCTAGTTCTCCATTTTCCCAAAGCATTTTCAGACTAAACCAACATCTGAGATATTTTCTCTTCTCCACATTTATAAGTCTTCAAGTGGATCTCCAATCCACTGAGTTTCGAGGACTCCCATGTCACTATAGTAGGATCAGCTATTTCTTTCTTGAATATCTCTCTAAACTTAAGAGATATCTCTCTTATATCTAGAATGTTTTCATCAAACTCATTAGTAATTTCACTCCTAGAATACGACAATCTTCTTTAATTTCCATTAACATTTCATAATATTGATCAAGTGTATTATTAATTTTCTTCACCAGATTATCATACGTATTCAATTTTCATTCCAATGAAATGGACCAGGAAGGGTCTAGCTCCTTAGGATTATTCATAATTTGCTCACCAATTAATATCTTCAGATCCATAGAGTTCAATTCTTTCATTTCCTGAGAGAGCACATAGAGGCTAGTTTGATCTTTTTTGAGCTACTGAAGTTCTATTACTAACTCCTTCCTCTTGTTAACAACTCAAGTGTAAAAGAGCACATATTTATTTAGAAAGAAGATAGCCTCTTGAGATATTTTATCAATCCCCTCACAAGCAGCTCTGGAATAGCTCAAATTCTTTTTAATTTTCTCTATGGTGAGCACATTGATGCCCTCTACCTGAGAACTTGAGGCTTCATTAGATATAGGAGAAATGGCCATGGAAGAAATAAAGTTACTCAATGCAAGTACTTGAGATTCTAGTTTTATATTTTCTTTCCTTTGTTCTTTCACTCTTTTAATCAAGGTATTAACTAAATAATTGGCATGGTACACATCACCTTCTAGTGTTAGAGGCCCCATATCAACATGTGTGACTTTGTAGTCTGCATCCGTTGTTTCATCTTCATTTAAATCCTTCACAGGCTCAACTATTTCTAACATTTGATTTCCATAAGTAGCATCAATCACCATCCTTGACATCCTCCTAGCTTTCTTAGGTTTTGAAGAGCTTTGAAATAACTTTAAAACTTTATCCACTCCAACTGTCATTGTAGGAATATGCTTTCTCTTCTTCTCCACTGCTTTTTTCAGCCATCCTAGGGAGGCTACTACCAGACCAAAATCTACATTTCCACTAATACTTTCTTTAGGAGCGCTAAGCCTAGGAGTGAAAGGTGGATTATTAGGAAAAGAAGAGGGAAATTCAAACAGAGGATGAAAGATACTATCTTCAGCGATCTGTTGAAAGATAGCTTTAGAATTTGCAGCCACAAGATTTTCTTGATTGGTCTTCTTCTTAGGGGTAGGAGAAAGCACATTGCCTTGTTCATAGATGATCTTCAACTTGATTATTTCTTCTAGCCTATCACCATCACCTCCTAACTGAGAATTTGCACTAGAGGACTTAACAGAGGGTTTCCTGGATGATACACTTACACCAAATGTTTGTGTAGACCCCTGTTCATTCTTCTGTGATGACTTAGGCTCCTGAATAGGACCAACAACATGTTGCCATTTCCCATCCAACCAGTCTTGGGTTCTTTTAAGAACTGGGGCAGCATTCACCCTCATATTTAAAATTTCACTTTGGCTCCAGTCAACCTAGGGTGGGATTTATCAGGCAATTTTTCATATGCACGATCTATGATTGTTGAATCCTTGGCTACATTTTCAAGAATGTGAAATGACAGACCGAAAGCCTGTGTTTGTTTTAGCATTAGCCTCATATAATCTCTTCTCAAAACTTCGTTCTCATCGACACGATCTTCCCAGAAATCTTCGATAGATGGGTGATGCCGATATAAGCTCCCTCCATAGAGATTCTGCTTCACAAAACCCTTACCGTCAAAATTAGCTCTCACAGACATATTTTGGAGGTTATATTCCTTGATAATTCCTTCAGATCCCCTAGCCATCTAGTTTGTTTTGCACACAAAATAAGGGGTCTCCAATGGGAAGACATACCCTCATTTCCCCATGTTCATATACTTAAATATTTACCATGGCCATTTGTCGACAAACTTCCAAAAATATCAGTAAATCTTTAGGATACCAAGGTAATTTAAATGGGGCTTTCTCAAAATGCCATATTCTTAGATAGGAAAACTTATCAAATTGGACATAAAAACTCCCAAATTTTGATACAAGAGAAATTGATTCAGGGGAAAGGCACATTTCTGGATTTCCATCTAGCTTCCTCACGACCTCCATTAAAAATGCATCATTAACACGACAAAAATCACCCATTCCAAATTGTTTAGTGAATTGAGGAAAGCATTTATACATAGGCATATCAGAAGTTGGGGTTCCTTGCGGCTCCAACCCAGGCCAAAAGGACCTTTGACTACCTATAATGTACGTCAGGCAAGAACACATACAAAAAGTAGCAGTCTTATGAAAATTAATAAATTGTTCATTCAAATGAAAGCAAATAACTTCATCCCAGTTAATAAAAATGTTCCCATCACAGACTATCAAGATAAACCAGCACATCCAATCCTCAAATAAATCAACTTGTACATTCCCAACAATGCAGTGCAATAAAGCAATAGCATTTGCAATTTCTCCCTTAAAATGCACTCTTTTGAGTTTACTCAGCAGTTGCAACTTACCTTTCTTTTCAGACTTCAACCAGGTTTTGGCCATGGAGTTTTTACACCAGTCCTTATTCACTTTGAAAAATTCACCTGCCACTGTGACAAACATGTCTTCTACAGGTTCCCTTTCTGGAATCCCCAGTGCACGGGAAACAACTTCAGGAGAAATTTCTGTAATTACAATTTCGTATGTGGCTTTAATTTCCTATGTCTGCGGAATGTACCTTCTCGTACATGCACTTATCAAGTTCACACTCAACACAGCTTCTAGAAACCCTCTAGCGTGAGCTAGCCCACTTTCTAAGAGTTTTATATCCATATCAAACTTGTCATCCCTCTCTAGGCTCACCCAAAATTTGTGTAACTTAAAAGGTCTAAGCATTGTATCCTTTACGCCAACCCAATGTTCACTCTGCATGAGCACAAATTCACAAAGAATGAATGTGTATACATGAGATTCTAAGAAGTACTAGCCTTGGTAAAGAATGAGAATGCAGGCTAAAAGTCTAAGTAAAAAGAATTTTTGCACTTGAGAAGTACTAGCCTTGGTAAAGAACGAGAATCCAGGCTAAATGTCTGAGTAAAACTTCGTCACCCACTTATGTCATTATTTTTGATAGGACATGCTTTAAATGTGGCATTTAATTTCATTCCTCAAAAAGATAGCCTTTAAACCTGCATTTCTTTTGGAAATTCCTGAAAAGACAACTCAAGTTTATTTCGTACATAGCATTCAATGAGATGTCAGATGATGGCGCCTTTGAAAGGCGAGATAAGTCCATAATGTCATTTGGTCGTTGAAACTTGGAACCTTAAAACCAAAGTTTGAATTTTTGAAGTTTTTGAAACCTCTGACCCACCAACTAAATCCACACACCGTAACTCAAAGGTTACGTATGCATGAACTTAAGTTACTCAACAAAGTGAACCAAGTCGGGGAATCGGGTAGTTATGAAAATTTAGAACTCTGCAACAATGCGACATGTCACATGGTTATAAAACTCAGAGGACTAGCAACTAAGCTTGCTTTGCTCCTTTATTTTTAGTATACAACCATACATCAAATGTTCATCGAATGGTTGAGTAATTTATGATATAAATAATAAACATGTGTTTTAAAGTTTTTTTATTTTTAACCATTAATGCACTCAGATTGACATCAAGACATTTATAAAATGAATTACAATGTCACATTAATAGCATAGTAACACTTAACATTGCAAAGGACTTAATAAAAGGAATTATAATGTCAAATTAATAGCACAACCATTTTTTTTATTACAATTGAATTACAATGTCACATTATTGAAGAAGAAGTTGATTTTGGAGTTGTAGTTGAAGGTGATTGAATTCAACTCACCTTTCCAATTTAGGGCAGCAATATGCATGATCATTTTTGAGGTGCAAGTAATTTTCTTTGCATTTTTTTATGAAATGTTGCGAAAATCTATTGAACATATACATGTGTTCCATGTTCTTTTAGCAATACCTAATCATGTAATGCATCAGTTGCTGATTAAAAGGGGTATTATTTTGCAAAGCTTGTCAATGGTTTTGTTTAACCAGCTTCTTTGTTGGTTAGAGTAGGTTAGTATAGTTTCATTAGTTAGATGCTTTTCAATTTTCTCTAAGTGTTGTTTTGCACAGTTAGGTGGTAGTTTTCTTTCTGCAGTGTTGGGTTTTCAATAAGTTTTCAAAGTGTCTCTTGTTGGTTTTATGAGTTACATCAATTTGCAATGTTGTTTTCAAGTGGTGTTAGCTTTCTAAGTGACCCTGTGCCCAATGGATAAGCTTAGGCAGTTGGTCTCATGTTTAGAAGGCAAACATATAGCAAATTTTTCCAAAAATGTTACCTGATTTTTAGCTTTCAGTTGAAATCAGGTTTAGTGTTTATTCTTTTATGTTGTTCGTTAAACATTTAAAAGATAAACCATAGTCTGCTAGGTTTAATATGCATGAAAAAGATTGCCAAATGAAACAGATTAGATTTTTTTTATTCCAATGTTGCAATTACAGCCAAATGAGAAGAGAGAATCATATGATATACAAATGTAATCTTTTATTGATAATCCTAAAGTGTACATGTCCCTCACAAGCCAAGGGACTAACTTTACTTATTCAATGGAAATATGAAGCAATTTATACATGAATAATTAAAAAGAAACAAATGAATGTGCATATAAGAATGGAGACCAGTCATTTCTTGAGAATGACTGGTTACAAAGTTGCTTGATTGCTCTGCTGCTGATGCCCCAAGCTGCTTGTGTCCTCCCCAACTCCGTAGTGCTCCTAGCTCCTGCATCTAAAAAAAAAACAATGATATTAGAGCGAGGCTCTAAGCAATGAAGGATCTCAATCCTTACATACACACCTACCTATGCATGTATAAATTGGTCCATAAGTGCATTAAATAAGTATGCAAACCTTGGATGTCCTAGAAAACAATGAATTCATCAAACACATCCAAAATATGCATCTATTTTTCTAACTTTTTTGCTTCATGTGTAGATTTAGGACAAGTTTGGTTACTATTCTAATTCAGATTAAATATAGCATGTGGGGTAAATGTTGCTCCCATGAGGGTAGAGCTCAGCATGGTTTGAAAGAAAAAGGAAATTGAGCAACTTGATCAAATATTTATTTGTTATCAATACATTAAATCAATATGAAATCACACCAACTGATCAACTTTCATTATCATATTCAAAAGATGCATCAAGTTCAATTATGCATCTATTAAATAATGAGAGGGAAATCCAAAGTATTGTCAGGTCCCTCCCACCTTAACCCTATTGGACAGCCACACATCACATAGGATGGTGAGCTTTTAGGTCATTGACACATGGGACATGTGTCTGCCTACTAGGATCAAAGTGGGGAGACAATTATGTATCACACATGAGCAAAAAGGAAACAAATGTGGTGGAATCAGATAGCAGATTTAGGTAGGACAACAACAATGTCTTTTGACTTTACTGAAGGAAAACAAGGAATGGTTACAAGAGATTGCATTACAGATGGAAAAGAAAGGAAGGGTAGTAAAACTTTTCAACTACCCTGTTCGGTGTCACATAATGATCAATTTTCATCTACATTTCTTGAAGTTGCTAAGACCCAAGGATTACCTCCACAAGTGATATGCAGTTGACACTAACTTTATTGATGGAAATGGAGAAAGCAATGGTTGAGTCAATCATGAAACAACACAAAGTGACCCCTTTGAAGACAAGGTCATGATACAAGTGAATAGGAAAACACCTCTGCAAAATGCTACAAGAACATGAAGAAATAATGTTATAGCTAGTATGGATGAATCAAATAACAATTCAGAGGGATATCCTACCTCTAGCATACAAATACATGATAATTGTGTTGATAAACACAAGCCTGTTACTAACACTGCATCTATCAAAGATGATGGAAAAGTTGGGGCAGAACATTTGAACATCTTAAAGGAGATGGACTGCACATGCATAAGTGAATGACACTAATTTCAAAGATATGAATGCCAAAAAACAAGTCCAAGTTGCACAAGGCTTTATTCAAGGCCTTCTCAATCAAACATTAGACAAACAAGTTTACCCGCTAACAATCAATGCATGATGGTTTGAGGAAAGGCACAAAAGGCAAAGACATTCAAGAAACATCAACTCTAAGTTGACACAGATAATGTGCCCATACAAAGAAGATCATAATTGGAGAAGAGTGCATAATAGTGTGTGGCATGCTAAAATAGTATGTAAAAAGAAGGCTTGCTCTTGATCAAATCAATGGAGGTTCAAGATACTTTCTCCAAAATGTATCAAAAGGGTTGACACTAAAGATGTTATGGCAGCTAGGATAGAGATCAGAGCCTTGCTATACAATCCATGCATAAGTGGTTTAGATTTATCAACCAGGAAAATTTCTCTCTGAGTTATTGTATGAAATAGTGAGCAGACAATGTCAAGAGCTATCATGAATCACACTGAATAGTCATAGGTGAATAGAAGAAGTCACATGAAAAAAATCCAAGAGAAGTGTTTGCAAGTGGTAACATGGAGTCGAGATCAAAGGGGCAATGAGGACGTCTGGTTATAAGCTGCAAGTTATATCTCAAAAATGTATGTTCTTTCATTTTATTACTTTAGATGCAACATTTATGAATGCCAGTCCCAACATCATTGAACAATGAAAGAGAAACAATGCATTTGGAAATACTCATTATTCATCTACAAATGAGGTAGACTATGAATAAAGGTAGTGATCTACAATCCTATTAAGAGTTGAAGAGGTAAACATGCATCACACTCACCCTAAGGAAGCAGTCAACAACACTATGTTTAGCACATAAAGATGCTATCATCATGGTCATCACTGACAAGAGCATTGAGAATGTTGAGGATAGTTACCTTGCTAATTTAAAAGGACAGTATATGAGCTTTCAGTTCTTTCCTTATTTGAGTGCTTCATAGCTACAGCTAATAAGGATCCAAGGGAGGACCATTAATATGATAGTCCACTATGGTGTTGAAAAGTGGAGGAGTACATGCAATAATGAGGACATCTCATGCTTTCTTTAATCAAGTGATAAGCAAGCAAGAGGCATGATGTAGGATAGTGAATGGTCAAAATCAGAAGAGAGCATATGCTTATCAATGAACTATATAGTGGAAACCATCAAGCCACCAAGTATTTCCCTATCAAATGATTTAAAAATGGAGGAAACTTCAAAGGATATTGAGCTCTGCAAAGAGAGATTTTAGCACACAAGGCTAATGAGTGTATATAGACTACTTAATTCTATTATACACAATACTAATTCATAGAGTGCCCTTACCTACAATGCTTAGCTTCATGGAAGAGAGAAATTAAAAGGTGGAACATCATTTTTAGAATGCATGGGTGGAATGGGCTACCTAGGATGCAACATGTAGTGGGATTTTTCAATGTATTGGGGGCTAGTAAGATGACAATGAAAGTTATGATTATTGACTATACGCAGCTCTATTACCAAATGGTAGACAAACTATGAAGTCTTGGACTGGTTCCACGAATAATGGAAGGGACACCAAAGACATTGAAGACCAAGAAAGCATTGGCATCTAGGCTTTCTTTAGTTGGCTTTAAAGATAAACAAAAACCTTCAGAGAAAGAAGGAAAGGTTCTGGGAAGAGAAAGGCATAGTTCTATGGTTCTGGCTCAAATTAAATGAAATTAATAATAAGAATCTGTAGAATTTTGAAGACATTGGAGTTCCAAAGCAGGAGATGGAGACAATGTAGACTCATTAAGTCCAAGCCAAAATTCAAGTCTTCCATGGATTTTAGTCATGACAATGAAGAGTTCAATGCAAAATGACAAGGACAGAGAGGCATCATTGTCTACTATGGAAAAAGTAGGCCTTGAATCCCAACAGAAGCCTCTAAAAGCAAAACAAGCATTTTGGTTGCTTCCACTAAGTACTGTATCCAGGTTTAATGAACAAGCTAAGAAGCGGAAAGAGTTTAACACAAAACTATAGGAAAAACTCCAAGCAAAGGAAAACACAAAGAGCTTCTATGAAACATGCCCACACTGTACAATGGCATTGAATCATTCTTGCAACAAAATCAAAGTTTCTTTCAAATTAAAAAAGACCCATCTGGGTTCAAGATACAAAATCTAATGCACAAAAACAACAATGGTGAAAAAGAAGCAAAAATGACAAATGGAGACTCATTTCATGTAGGCCATGGCTAAGTTGACCTTTTTTTCTGCAAAATATGGAGGACCCACCTGGGGTTTCAAAATGTGAAAATAGCATTGCTACATTCTACGAAAAATGGAGTGTATTTAAAAACCCATCTACATTTCTACAAAGAATTTTGAGCTTCTTCAAGAAACTAAAAAACCCATCTAGGTTGTTTAAAACATTTGCATCTACAAAGGAAAATCGAAGACATTATAGGGTTTTCAAATGAAGCTAAGCCATATAAAAACACACTATTTTTTGTTCATGGTCATGGCCAGAGAGTTTTTTTATTTAGGAAAAACAACAGAAACAACAATGAGGTGGGTAAGTGCACCACGATGGTTCCCAAAAAGGGGGCTTAAGTGGCCACTTTTTTTCTAAAATCAGGAAATACTGACCTTAGACGTGAAATTGAGGATAGTTGCACTCAAAATTTTGAGATGGAACAAAAACAAGGATCGAAGTGCTCCAAGTCTACTTTCTAAACTACTAATTTATTTTGAAAATGGTTGAGATTAAGGGGTTCAAAAGAGAGAGGTACACAAATTGGTGTTGTTTTTGTCAGAAAAATATAACATAGCAACTCTTGTATGACCCTAGCACAGTGAACTTTTTTGTAGTGTTTTTAAAATTGCTACTATCAAAAGTTACCTAATAGTATCTAGTTGATGCACAATTTTTCTAATAATTTTTTAATGAATATTTGATTTTTTACTAATTTTCTAAGTGGGAACTTCCTAAAAAGAAGAATTTTGGTTGTGCTCCCCCTAAAAAAATTTTAAGGTAATTGATTTTAATTTTTTTTTAAAAAAATTTAGAATGGAGTCTAGTTTCTAAATATGTAATTTATTTGAAATTTTGATGAATGGTTAATTTATAACGAAAAAAACACCAAACACCTTTTTGGAAAAAAAGAGACATACAAACAAAAGAAATTATGGATGAAAGGCTTAACATTGTCAAAAGGTGAAAAAATTACATCGTTGGATAGCTAAGAGAGAACCTAACATTACCCATGTGTTCAATTTTGTCAATATTGAACCAGATGCAATCTTGACGGTGAGCACAAACCCGATTATGTGAAAAATTTGTAGAATTTGCAAAAACACGTCTCTGGTCATTGGGAATGCCCTCAAAGCCTTTAGGTTGGTATTCCAAGGCAAATACCATCTAAGGCTTGGGGATTCCCAAAGTAAACTATAACACGAGTATGTTATAACGTGCTTGCGTTATGTCTTAGTTTTTACCTCTTTTTTTGCGTATCTGAGATACATGTCAAGCAAGACATAACGCGCACGTGTTACAACGCACTCATGTTATGTCTTCCTTAATGTTAAATGCCACTCTATTGAATGTTTGTTGATATATTTATATGTTTGTATGTACGTGTATGCTAGTGTGTCATTCATGTATGTATGTATGTATATATGCTTGTATGTATGTATGTATGCCTATATGTATCAATGCATGTATATTGTATGGATGTAGGATTGTATGTACATATGTATTATGCTTGTATGTATTTATGTATGTATTTAGAGTGAGGGAGAGTTTTAAGAGAGAGAGAGAGTTGTCTAAGTAGGGTGGGATGGGGAGAGGGAGAGAGAGTCTAGAGAGACGGAGAGGGGGTGGAAGTGAGAGTTTAAGAGAGAGGGAGTGGGAGAGAATGGGTTAGAGTGAGGGGGACTTAGCTAGGCAGGGTGAGAGGGAGAGACTTGAAAAATAGGTAGGGAGAGGGAGTGTGAGAGAGAGGGTG